>VWZT01007191.1:1888416-1920579 GCA_013397055.1 Pachycephala philippinensis | reverse complement strand
TATATTACTATAATATTGTATATTATTAATACATTGTATATTGATTATATATAACTAAATATAGTATACAATGTATTATCTATTATTATACATGGTATATATTATTATAATATTGTATATTATTAACATATTGTATATTGCACATTATATAACAATACAGGCTATCATTATAATGACATATATGAATATATACATGAAATAAATGGAATTACCCATGTGTAAATGGCAGGATTTGTATCCCCACTGGCTGTTTTGCAGCTCTGGCGATTCGACAGCACGGATATGGAACCTCAGTGAGAACAGCACGAGCGGCTCCACGCAGCTGGTGCTGCGGCACTGCATCCGGGAGGGGGGGCAGGATGTACCCAGCAACAAGGACGTGACATCGCTGGACTGGAACGTGAGTACCAACAGCAGCGCCCAAAACGCTCCCAGGAGGCATCAAAATGCTCCCAGAATTGTGCTCACAACACCTCATGGTCAAATTTTGAGTGACAGCAGCGGTGTCCTCTGCGGCAGCACTGGGAATATTTCTTACTTTGTGTTGTAACTTCTGTTGCACTTCAGGAACTTCTTTCTAATAAGCTGCAATCAATTAAATAAATATCATATATCCTATGCAGATCTGTTCTTCCTCAAATTTGCTTTGTGCTCTTTAGCTTTGAATTATGCAGTAAAAATAAATAAATAACCTTTTTGCTGACAGAGTGAAGGTACACTTCTAGCAACTGGGTCTTATGATGGCTTTGCAAGGATATGGACTAAAGATGGTAAGCAAAATACTTTTTAATTTACAATATATTTTCCTATATTGTGGCTCACGGCATAGTTTTTTATTTTTTAATGTATTCATATCAATATAAATTTTCAGGTAATCTTGCCAGCACCTTAGGGCAACATAAAGGTCCTATATTTGCGTTAAAATGGAACAAGAAAGGAAACTTCATTTTAAGTGCAGGAGTGGACAAGGTGAGATAATCTTTGGTAAAATTAAAATTCTTTCCTTCACCGTTATAATCTAATTGTAAGCAAAATAGCAAAACTATGCAAAGTAAGTAAATGAATCTAAAGGCTTGGGATGTAAATATATGCTTACAAAGATCTTGTTATGCTTAGCTGTGTTTCCTTGGGTTTTATAGTAATTTATTGAGATATTTTAATTTCTTCAATTTCAGTGTCTGTGGATCTCTTCCAGTTAGGTTAGCCTGAGTTGGAAAGTAAGCGCAGTGAAACCAGAAACATTAAACTTGTTGTAAAACCAAACCATGTAAAATCCAGTGAAGCACTTCATGCAAAGCCTCAGGAAAAAGAAGTTGTACTAGAGGGATAGGTTCAGGCTGAGTTGGATATCAGTCAAACCTGAGAATGATTAAAAAGATCAGAGCTGGAACATAAGGAAAGTTGATATATGTGACTGGGGAGGTGCCAGTTGTGCAATGCCATGGAGCTCATTGTGTGACTGTGTTTTATTTCACATCTCTAAACAAACTTAGGCTCACAAGGTCTTCCAGTTCAGAGCTGCTGTTAGTGTGAGAGGTTTTATGAATGGTAGGAAGGGCACAGAGTGATGAGAAATGGACTTAAAGTGAATGCAGAGAATCAAATAGGCTACTGCAAGAGTAAGGAGAGTTGATTTTTTCCTCTGTAACTGATTCAAGGTGCAGAAGTTGGCACAGGTTTTCCCTTAGTGAGAGTGGCAAACTGGAACCTCAGTACAGCCACTTAAAACTGGCAGTGTCTCTGCAAAGTAGTAAATTTTCTCCTTTATTTGTTTTTTTTTTTCCCTGCATGCATTTACCTGGTTTGCTTTAGTAGCCAGCTTTATAAATGCTTGTGCTGGCACAAAGGAAGGAAAATTTAATGTCTCAGAGCATGGAAAGGATGTGTTTACTCTTTTGGCAGCTGTGATGGTTATGCCAGTTTTTAAATATTTGTGGAGGTACAGCTTTCATTTGCAGGAAAATAATTAAGGAAGAAAGAGAAGCCTCATTTCAGTCAATAAAACTTCTTAGACAAACTGAGATTATGCTTTGAAAAATATTCTGCATTAGCAGGGAGAATGACCAACCTTAGGCTCCCTTTCCATAATTAATTTGTGTGGTCAGCTCATGCTTCCATTGAATTTGGCGTCAGAATTTTCATTGATCATTGAGGTAGGTCAGGGATTTTGGCATTTAATATAGTGATCATAAGATACTAATTTTGTCATGTAAGATTTCTTTAACCAGAAGTTTATCAAAGTATTGGCAGAGAACAACTTAGAATGAAATTACACCCTTAAATCTTTCAGTATGTGACTAATTGTTAATAACATCTCCTTAGGGACACGTGAGTAGCTGACATTACAATTTGAATATACAAGTATTTGAAATTAAAATAGGTATGTTGAATGGATTACAAGAATATAAATAGGACTAAGGGGATAAAACTATTTAAAAGCCCACAAATTCCTTCTTCCCCAAAATTTTGTGACTAAACACCTTTCTAATGCAATCTTAAATTTTCTATTGCTGTCTATATATCTGCTACTGTTTCTTTTAGTACTGGTAAAACTGTAGAAATGTATAATCAAGAGCAGGTTTGGGTGATGGGGAGCAGGGTAGGTGTTCTCGTACTTGAGAGTGGTGGTAGTTGTGGGGAAATTAGCAATTTGTACAAGTTTGTTCAATGTTTATTTATCTGTTTAACACAGACCACAATTATTTGGGATGCCCACACTGGCGAAGCCAAGCAGCAGTTTCCTTTTCATTCTGGTAAGTCTTGATTTTGTCATTCAGGTTTGTCATCTGAAAAGACAAAAAGGTGTTATTTTTTAAAATAAATTTAAAAATCTGATGCTCGTGGTGCTTATTTGCATCATTTTAAAATCTTATAGGTAGTCCTGGGTTACTGACTCCCATATTCGAATTTTGAGAATGTAAACAAAGATAGATTTTTTTCTGATTTTATAACTCGCAGTTTTACTGCAGTTCCATGAAAGTCATAAGAGATAAATAATCCAGGTATTCCTGACTTTCTGTAGTATAGTGGCAGACAAATCAAGTGGGTGGGCCACAAGGGATTTGTGTTTATCACCCAAGGACTGCATTTGCCACCGTCCTGCTGCAGTAATCCCACTCCATATCCCATTGTTCCGCTGTCCCCAGCTTATTTGCCCACAAACCAGCTGAAAGCTGCTCACTGGCCAGCTGGGCTGGGAGTGCAGGAGGTCAGACAAATTGCTTTGTGGGCTGCATGCCGAGCAATCCTGCCAGAATCAGCTGGAAAACAGAATGGAGAGGATGACAGAGGTGTCATTGAAGGGCCTTTAAGGAACGTGTCTCGTTCCCACTTTTTATTCCGCTCGCGCCACATTTCCAGTGGCATGACAGCAGTCAGAAACATCAACTCAGCATTTACTCCAAGCAGTTCTCTGTGCTATCTGCCATAAATAGCTGGCTTGATCAAATGGAATATGTTGCCCATGATTGAGTTTCAAGTTACCACACCTTACAATGGTGGAATTGAGAAAGGAAATAAATCCTTACCTTTCCCTGGCTGCCATCCCTGAGCAGGAGCGGGAGCTGTTGGTGGAGATGAGCTCATGCATGATGATGTGTGAAGTTGTGGGAACCTGTTCCTTGTGCTGACTCCTGAGATTAGTTTATAGATGGCTTAACTACAGCTTGATGTCCTGCTGCACTGTCTTCTGTATAACTTTGATTTCAAATATGTTCCATATTATGATGACTTATATTAAATTTGTTCCATTTTGCATAAGACTTGTTTTGGCTGCATTTCTTCCTATTTCATAGTGTTTATTTTCAGAACTGCTGTAAAATTAATGATTGCTTCCTATTGGCTTTTGTTTCAAGGTGGTGCATGCTGCATTTGCACATCAAATTCCTGCAGAATACGTACTATAGCTTTAAATATCTTTTTTTTTCTTTTAGCACCAGCATTAGATGTTGATTGGCAGAGTAACAACACATTTGCCTCTTGCAGTACAGACATGTGTATTCACGTTTGTAAACTAGGACAAGATAGGCCCATCAAAACCTTCCAGGGTCACACAGTAAGTACTGCAAAAAGGGGGTTGCTCTGTGATATTTTTAATGGTGAGAGATTGGGGGCCCAGTAAATCTACCAGTAGCCAGCACTTGTGTAATGGTTAATGGCTGGCTACAGGCAGTAGATGCACACATAGGTAGTTGTGGTTAAGGTTTTATGGTAATCACAATCCCTGTGATTATCAGAACAATTCTCACCCCCATGTGCAGCTTGTTTTATCAGTGTCAGGATGCAAAAGTGAGCTTTAGAAGAAGATACATGGTAACTTCAAGACTTTGTTATGTACAAGTATGCATGGGAAATGTGATAAATGGATACCAAAAAGCTGTTGTTATTGAAGGCAAAGCTATGATTAAAAATTAAGTGTTCAAATCCTGACAGTTATGGAAATGCTCATAAGTGCTGTCCAGCTTCATCTTTTGTGAGCTGTCATTTGTAATGGAAGGAAAGACTCCAACTTACTCTCATTGTTCACTTTTAGAATGAAGTAAATGCAATCAAATGGGATCCAACTGGTAATCTGCTGGCATCCTGCTCTGATGACATGACTCTAAAGGTAATGGGAGTTCTGGGGCTGCTGCTTGTCTTTGGAGGACTCTGGAATGCACACCATTAGCCTGGACAATCCAGCAGTATCACTGTACTTCCTGTGTTGTCCAATATTTGTTCTTTTTTAATATAACAAGGTTAGGCAATCCTAGAAATCCTTGTTAATCAGAGCCAAGCTTTGGTCCAGAGAACTCGTTACAGGCTGCCAGCCTGAGACTTGGAGCATGATTTATTAGGTGCTTTTAGCTGTTTACAGAATCAGGTCATTAATCATTAAGCTGTCATGCCTGATGGTTGCTTTTGGTTAAAAGAAAAAGTTGGAATGCATGTCATGTAACACATACAAGAACGGGTGACTTGCTCCTTTCCTGGTTTTCCTCTGCTTTCCCCTTCTTTCTAGTTCAAATCTTTGGCATCTTCAGAGGCTGTGTGCACTCCTGGATTTTTCCAGTTCATCAGGAGTCATTCTGCAGTTTTCAATCACACCTACACTTGTCCTCCAAATGATTCACAGCTACGTCCTTTCTTGTAGAACAGGGGCAAGCTCGTGAGTGCAGAGGACACTGCAACTTCCACACGTGACTGCAGGGCACACTCAGGTCCTTACAAACCTGCCACCAGCAGAAATGAGGCTGTTTGTGCCTGACAGGCCTGTGCTGCTTCCACGGTGCAGATGCTTTCTGTGACTCTTGTACTGCTTTATATTCACTGGGAGCTTTAGCACTGTGCTTGGTAGAGTTTCAGGATCCATTTTTCACATTGACAGCACTGACCTGCTAGTAGCCCTTGGGACAGTTAACTCCATCCAGCTCACTGTTATTTAATCAGGGAATGGCTGAATGAGTAGCCACATATCCTTCCTGCTGGCACACGGTCAGGCTCTGGCAAGGGAAATCACCTTATCTAAATACAAACACTTAAGCATTAAGCCTCCAGTCTAAAGCTGGATGTCTAGACATCTCCAGTCAGCACTGGCTAGCACTGCTGAAGAGCACGTTATCCTTTCCTAAGTGTCTTAAGTTGAGTGTGATGAGTAAAACCCCTGAGAGCATCAGCTGTTCTCCCTTTGCAGTGGATGGAGTCAAAATGGCCAGCTTAAGCCAGGTATTTAATACTCAAACAGCTGAAACTCCAGGGTGATGAATTCCAGTCTAGAGCTCGAGCTGTTGCTGCTGCCTCTCCATGAGTAGAGGTGACAACTGGGAACATGTCAGCATTTGGGGGATTCAGGCAATTAACTTCTTGGTGGCTGTTTCGAATTGAGCCCAGGCTGCACAGAATGTTATAGTTTTGTTCAGGATTAGCTCAAACACTAAGTGCTAGAGGATGAGTCTACACATCACTAATCACTTGTGGATCACTTTTCAATGGCAGAAGTAATAAATATCAGGTTTGGAAGCACATGAAAGGTGCCTAGTGATTTATTTACTTGGTTAGTTCCTATCTACAACTTGAAGTTCTCTAGGGCAGCTGATACAGGCTCTTTCATCTATGCTGGTTTTGGGAAGAGAAGCTAGATTTTGATCCCATCAATTTAAACTGGAAATACAATTTCAATTCTGTCTGCACATTGAAAATCAACTTCCTCTTCAGCAAAGCAGCAGTTCTGAAAAGCACCGTTTATTTAAACATGCACCTCAATTGCATCTTAAATACAATTGGGCTTAAGCATGCTCCTGGTAGCTTTTTCCAACAAAAAGTGAGCTAAAAGCATTACTGAAACAGATACTATTTAAAAAACCATTCAGATGGTTATTTTCCATATCCAATTCCACATGTAGAAAAAGGTATAAAAGCCTTTCAAAATCCCTTCTGTAGGAGCAGTGTAAACTCTTAATAGAATAAAGTTGTTTGTTGAGCATGGTCATAGAGGAGTTGGAGTCCTCTGATGACCTCTGTGAAGTACTGAACACTGAAATCTGGCAATGCAAATGCTTATAAGTCAGGAAAATGCCATAGTGGTATTTGCATCTCTGGATTTGTATGAAAACAGAAAATTTCTCTACTATCCCTTTATTTCGCTCAGTCTGTGTAGCAAGAAGTTCATTTAAAAATAGGACCGTGATATTTTATCAACTCAGACATGAACATTTACATATTGCTCTTCTCATTTCAGCATCTGCTCTCATCCCTGCACTTTTCAAGGGGTTTGCAGTTAGCTCAGGCAGATTGGTTTCTACAGGCAGCACCTTTATTACTCATTAACCTCTTTGGGGACTTACAACCTAAAGAATGAAAGGTCCCTGGAATAATACTTGGCATAATTACTCTAGAAACCAAGCAATCATAGCAAATGTTTTGAGTGGCCTAAAAGGTAACAGTCATCCTGCAAATAATACAGAAGAACCATGTAAAATGTATTTTAGTACAGTATTGTGCTAAATTATTTGTGTTTTCTTCCCTTTTTATCATAGATCTGGAGTATGAAACAAGACAGTTGTGTCCATGATTTACAAGCACACAACAAAGAAATTTATACTATCAAATGGAGTCCTACAGGACCAGGAACAAATAATCCAAATGCCAATCTTATGTTAGCAAGGTACTATTTAATCCTGGTTTTAAATGCTTCTTAAACGTTATTTTTACTTCACTCTCTATAAATGTAAGTTCACAGAATGTTTTGAAGCACATAGGATACTTTATCATATTCTGTTTGCATTAGCATCAAAAATATGTTGAATTGAGATGTAATTAATCTCTGTTTTTTTCCTTGACAGTGCATCCTTTGATTCTACTGTTAGGTTATGGGATGTAGACAGAGGAATTTGTATTCATACTCTGACAAAACATCAAGAACCTGTGTACAGTGTAGCTTTCAGTCCTGATGGCAGGTACCTGGCCAGTGGCTCCTTTGATAAATGTGTACACATCTGGAATACACAGGTATAGTTCTTCTCTCTGTTGTGAGAAGTTTGTGTTTTGGTCCTTTCCATCCTTCCAACCTTTGTTTTTCCATCGTATTTCAGCCACAAAGCTTTGTCATTCCTAACACACTGGTTTTCTCTTTGTTCTAAGATTATTTCTTTTAATGGATGTACATTTAATTTCTCACTTTGAATGCTTGCCTATGGTGAAGTAATACTTTACATTCTTAACAAAAAAACCTCTAACAAACCAAAAAGACCCAACCAAAAACTCACTGACAAAACCCCACATTCAACAAAGTTTCCCCAAGAACATATTTCATCCAAAAATAGTCTTTGTTATTAACTCTGAACTTTAAATTCCTGATAAAACAGGGGCTTTTGTGAAAAATGATGACTGTGTGTAGACATACTAATCTGATTGGCTGTTCCATTGAATTTCACTGACAAACAAGAGAATGTAAAGTGAGGCAATATGATGACAAAGTGTTTCTATGTAACTTTCTCAAAAAGGACACTATTACTTGTTTTATATTTCTGGCCAAAAAAAAAAGGGCTTGTTATGTTTGAAAGTCTAAAGATGTTGTTGTCAGGCATGCTGCAGTCTCTGGCTGCTGGGAATTGGGTATTAATTTCTGAAAGGCTCATTTTAGTAACTGGAAGTAGTCATGACCATCCCCAGTTTTGCCTGTCAGATACAGGAGCTCAAGATGCAGTGGTTGTGTCACATTCTTTAACAAGATGCTGTGACTGTCCACAGGTCTCTCCTGGACCACTTTCCTCTGAGAATTCTAGCTTTTGAAAGCAGTGGGGAATTTTTGCATGTACAAATTGTGCTTGTTCACTTTGATTTTGTTGTATTAATTACTTGGCTTGTCCCTTTTTTAGACAGGTGCCCTAGTTCACAGTTATCGGGGAACAGGAGGGATTTTTGAGGTTTGCTGGAATGCAGCAGGGGACAAAGTTGGAGCAAGTGCTTCAGATGGTTCAGTAAGTGTTGCTTGACTTGGTTGATGTTCTAATAACAAACATCTTCTGGAAATCTTTTAACTAACAATGGAGACAAAATTTCCTTCTCTAGCTGAAGATTGAGTACAGCCAGCTCACCTGTAGGTTTTCACCTGTAGGTTTTCACCTGTAGCCATGCTGTGATATTGTAAAGAGAATATCTTTATTCCAGTTTAAGGCATCAGTGTTCTAAACCCCCTGAAAACCTCAGAAGGTGGAGATATCTCCAGTTTATATTTTCTGTTCTTGCTGGGGTTTACTGTGTCAGTGTCTTCAGTGTGGCTGATCGGGAAACAAATTTGTTTTTCTTTCTCTGCCCTTTTCAAGTGAAAATGCTCCATGTAGGTGATATTATTATAATGCATGACAGGAATGAAATACCTTCTGCATTGCATTCAACAGCAAAATAAAGTACAGATTTCTAAATGCTTGTAATTAAAAAGTTCCCAAAAATGTCAGCAGCTATATATAAATACCAGTCTGCTTACTTTGCTTAGAAAAAGCAGGGAATAAAATGATGTTTAGCTAATCATGAATGCCCCCAGTGTCATTTCACTGCAGGGTGTTGGAGCATCACCTCCTGGCTGCTCTGACACTGTCCTGCAGAGCTGCAGGGGGATGGGAATGTGCAGGGTCTTCATAAGGAGCACAGTCCTGGGGTTTCTGCTTGCCTCTCTCTTGCCATGGTTTGCAAAGAAAGGAGAGGAGAGCCTAAGGAAAAGCGAAATTAAAACAAAATAAGGCTGATAAGGGAATTGTGTTTTGAAGTGCTCCAGCTTCCTTTAACAAACATCAGCAAAAAGCAATCCTGGCAGCTTAGTAGTGCAGAGTCTCAGGTGGTATCTTAACACAGGTGCCAAAGCATTTCCCTTCCAAATGCTCCATGCTGGTAAGTAAGGTGGTTTAGTTAGAGTTCAAAACACAAAATAGGAAGTTCTGGATTTTAAGAAGCCTAAATGCTAGAGAATTAATTTTGATTGGTCTTTCATATAATTTTAGTCTTGTAAGTATAGGCAATATCATTAAAGGACAAAAGCTGAAGGCATATCCTGAGTAGAAAATTATTATCATTCCCCCCAGATGACCCTTTTTTATACATGCTGTGTGACCTTTCCAGTCCTCCAATTAATTTGGCCCAAGAGGCTGATTGTACTTGGAATAGATTTGTTTTCATTTAGTTTCTGATATTTAAAAAAATGTTGAGCTTAATTTGTTCTGTGTTGTTTGCTAGCAAAAACCCTTCTCATCCACTCTGTTTTAAATGTGCTTGCAGCTGGTATTATCTTGTGTGTGGTTATATTTTACTAATAGATTTCTATATCTGACAGACCCAGAAGCACTACTTAGTGGAGATTTTGGGAAGACTAAAACTGGCATTTTTACACCGTTAACTGTTTTTCTGATCCATTGTAGTACTTGTCCACGTATTTTAGTTTCATTTTATATTTTTACAAACTAGACTCGAGTTAAGTTCTCAGCCTCACAGTATTAAATAACAGACAAACAGCTTACAGATGTTGTTGCTGTTGTGATAGTAATTCTGGAGGCAGCAGTGCCCTTAGCACTGGGGGTTCATAAAGGCCTCGCTTGGTCATTTTGCTATTATTTAATCATTGCTAATAGATATAAGGTTAAGCTTACACATTGTTAATAGATATAAGGTTAAGCTTACACAATCCATGTTGTAGGTTTTGCTCTGATACTTCACACAGAGTTGTAAAACCCCGTGGTGTTGTGCAGCTGCTGTATCTGTGTCTCTCTCGTTGCAGGTTTGTGTATTAGACCTCCGGAAATAGCGCTCTTAGTTGGAAGCCATGGACCGACTATGAATGTGTACATAGCCAAAATGACTGTCCCTGACCCATGTACTGCTATAGTCCCAATCGAACCATGGCCAGTCCACTACAGCCAAATGTAAAAGAAATATATACATATACTGTATATAAAAAGAAAAAAAAAGGAGAAAAAAAAAAAAGAGGAAAAAAAAAAAATTTACACCCTGAAGAGGATGACAGAGTTTTGTCACAGCTTGTGAATCCTGTTCACCAAGTGCTGGAATCTGCTGTGCCCCAAAATAACATTTAAAGGTTTTGGATATGAAAAACAGAAGAGAGCGAGAGAGAGAGAGAGAAATATACCATATACAGGAGCAGACCCATATACATACCAAATTCAGAAGATACTAATGGCAGCCTTCATTACCCCTTCCCCCATGAAATCCATTCTCACGTGGATTGCGGGGTATTTTTGTTTTCCTTCTCAGTAGTTGAGCAGTTTGTGTGTACAGAGAAAATGGACTTACAGAAATCTGCAGCAGTAGTTTTTTTTCTTTGCTTTTAACCATTGGGTTTTCTGTTTTGTTTTGGTTAAGTTTACGGATGCATGAAGTAAGGGAGTGAATTAGTTTCTTGTTTATATTTTTTTCACCTTGGAAAAAAAAAAAAAAAGGCGTTTCTTTGAAACATGTTTTGATGCATTCTTTGAAGAGGTAGTTTGAACCTGATAATGTTTGGTACATTTTGTGGCTCCCAGAGCACAATTTTGTGAACAGAGGGAGGGTGGAAAAGGGATTAGGGAGAGAGAAGAAAAAAAAAAAATCCTTCTTTGTGGCGTGATGTTTCACGTCCTTCTCATCTACGAAGTACGATGGAAATGGGTATAATGCTATGTTTGATTTTCTGGTGACATGGCTGAAATGCAGTAATTTCTTATTTGGGACATAATTCTGCCAAACTTAAGAACAGAAGGGCACAAAAACACAGGAGAAAAAAAAACAAACAGGGATGCAGAAAAAAAAAAGGAAAAAAAAAAAAGAGGAAAAATGCATCTTCTGTTGCTTTAAGACCATAGCTAAAATATGGTTAAATTGTGCACTATTGTGAAAAGGAGCAAAGTATAGCTGGGGGATTTTGTTTAAGAGGTTAAGATCTTTCTGGACAAGGGTTCATGCCACAGCTTCTTTGAGAGTTGCCCATCATTATTTGTAGGAGCTTAGATGTATAATTGTAACCAAACTCCAGTATTAAAAGTATTTCATGTAATTTTTCTTTATTAAAATAAAATCTTTGGCATATATTTGATAACACTGCCATTAAGAGGCAAAATGTTTACTACCTTAGATTTAAAAAGAAAATCTTAAACAGAGGACTTGCTTCAAGTTTATTTTAATAGCAGTGATTCAGCTTATTTAAAAGATGAATACTTGCACTAATTCCCCTGCTGCTCCAGTCCTGCAGTTTATTGTATCTTGTGACTACATTTTTTTCCAAATATAGGGTAGATGTAAGCTGCTATTTTTTTAATAATCACTACTATAGTGTCTTTTACTCTGTTTACAATATCAAGTATTTTTCTTACAATGACAGATGTATATGGCAAACCTTTTTCTGCTCATGTGATTAAAAGTATACTAATAGTGATTTTATTTGTAAATGATAGCATGAGGTTGTGTTTATGCGTATGTGTAGTCGAAAAGGTTGCATTATGTCTTGCATAAGATTCCAAGAGTGTAAATTTATAAAAAGAGAGGTTGTCAAATTTATGTCACAGACATTTTACTTAAGGAATGGTTTATATTACAGAGCTTTGCAAAGTTATCAGTTTTATAACACTATTTCAATCACAATTAATTTTGTGGCTTATGATTGTTAGTCTCTAACCTATTTTTTTATTCGTTTGGGGTTTTTTTTTCCCCCTCCAAGTTAAGTATAAATTCATCTAATTGAGATAATGCAGCTTTGACATTTTAACCATTGTTCTTTAGGCATCGATTTCTGCTATTTCCATGAAATAAACACGACTTGAAGCAAGTCTGAGTTTGGCTAAGGTAGGGTAGCAATTTGCCAGTGGTAAAGACAAGTCAACAATACATTGTTTATATATACCCCAGGATTATACTGCTATCATACACAGTGTTTAAAACCAACACCAAGTCATATCCATAAAGACAGTTATCCGTGGTGGTTCTGTGCCAGCTATTTTTAGGGTTTTGGAACATATTGCAAATGTTTAGAGCAATTACCCTGTGAGTTACAATATGTAGGAAACCTAATATATTGAGTGTCTGGCACTTGAAATATTGCTTTTATTGCTGGAGGTCCATGACTGTGGCTGACCTCTGTCATTTAATGAAAAAAAATAAAAATAAAAAAAAAATTCTGTGCAATAATTTTAAACTGTGCTCCCAGGAATAGACACAAATGTTTTGAGTATGTTTAAGCTGCATTTTTCGTTTAGCAATGCATTTGTCAATTGCACTGAATTTAAATCTGAAAGTCAGAAGTGATTCTTGATAGTACTTTTGTATTTTAATATGGACAGTTTATTCATTTTCATAAAAGTTATTGGATGATTCTTTCAGCCAATCTAAACAATTGTGGTGGAATTCTGTGACATAGCTGCAAAATCACACAGCCATGTTTTAGGGTATTGCCATTTTTCCTCTTTCTCAATCATCAGCTGTTTCGGTTGTAATTCTAGTTGCTTCAGCATAGCATCACACACTCAGAAATAGAGAACACCAGAGCTTCAGCGTGTCCAGGCCAGGGCTGTCAGGTGCTGGCTCCGGCAGGAACGTCGGCTCCGTTGGCTCCAGTGCTCCGGACGCGGTGAGGGCCAGCAGTGCCCGCTGCCATGGGGCTGGACCGGCGTCCCCGAGCCGGCGTCCCCGAGCCAGGGTCCCCGAGCCGGCGTCCCCGAGCCAAGGTCCCCGAGCCGGCGTCCCCGAGCCGGCGTCCCCGAGCCGGTGTCCCCGAGCCGAGGTCTGGCCCTAGCTGTCCTGTCCTGCTGTCCTGCCTCGCATGCCACAGTGCTGCTCCTGCTCCCGCCGCCGCAGGCCGGGTGCGCCGCGTTCTGCCATCCTGTCAACCAGAAACGAGACAAAACCACCACAGAACCGTGACGTTAATTACTGTCTTTTATAGCACAAAGGCCTCGTGTTCCAGGCTGAGGTAGACTGTCCAAATTGCTCCTTTCAAAGGGGAAGCCAAATGGCAGCAAGGCCCTGACTTTGTGTAGCGTGTACGTACATGCTCAGTCTTACGGATGGAGTCATTCCTATTTTTATCAGTTCAACACGATAACAGGCAAATATCCAAACAGAGGATAGAAGGAAGGGGAAAAGCTGGGCTCAGAATTAATGATGGGATAAGAAATGAACTGCTCTTGAGTTCGCTGTCTTTCTGTGCGTCCATCTCAGAATCCCGTTTCTCATTTTTGCATGACCAGATCCAGGTTTCTGTAGAGTTTGTCTTTTTCTATTTTTACTTTACCTTTTTCTGCATTTTTAAATTGTTGTAAAGATTCCCAACCAGTGGACTTTTTAGTGTAGTTAAGAGAATATCTAGGTCTTCATAAAAGCTTTTTTAGACTCTTTGTAATGTTGATAAACTGAGTTTATTCTGGGACTACCATTGTGCAGGGTTATTTAGCATGTCTACTAGATGATTGGAAATCTTATATGAAACACTAAAAGTGCCTCTTTTTCTGGGTTGGGTGGAGGGGAGGTAGTAGTTACCAGAGTCAGAACGACATGGCATTTCGAAGCATGTTTCTTGATTTCGTGACACTTTAATGCATCTTGAGAGAAAGGCCAAAGATTTCTACCGATTTTAATTGATTTTTCGTTTTAAAAAGCACTCCTTTTTCCTTACACTGCTTACCTCATGCTAGGGCGTCTGATGGGGCGTTGTACCTTGGGAATGTCCTTTGTGTTTAGGGAGGACAGCGGGTGGCACGGGGCGGCCGTGCCGGTTTGCCAGCAGGGTGACCCCAGCAGGTGACACGCTTAATTCTGCTGAGGGAAGGAGTTTCATTCACTGCAAACTGGGGGGTTCAGCCTGTAAATACAAGGTTGTCTGGTTTTGTCTGTTTAGCGAAGAGAGGAGCCTTGGGACCCGATTTTTCCGGTCTTTACTTCCCCAGAAATCCCATTGTCTGTCACTTCATGAGGAGCCCTTGCCAGGGCGCCGTGCCGTACCCCCAGTGTGGGTGAAATGAGCCACATCCCCCTCAAGCCGAGGGTCCCTCGGTGTCCTTTGGGGTTTTGCCAGAGCAGGGCCTGCCGGATTTAGCCCAGTTCCTCTTTGGGTGACGAGCGGGATAGCTCCTCCCTTCCCAAAGCCCTGTAGAGCCATTCCCCGGTGGGATCACTTCCACACTCTCCAGACGCCTGAAGAAAGCAGAAGCAACATTGTGGCATGTTAGAAGCAAATATGGCTTCGGGAGACAGCAGTAAATCTCCATCAAGATCCCTGACATTTTCCGTAGGGAGAGAGACATGGAGCAGTCCTCACTTCTCCCTCTAGAGAAAGCTCTGAAATACCACGAGCTGTGAAAGTGTGACTGTCTTCACTGTCAGTCTGGTGGGAGGCAGACGAACCAGGAAAATCTGCCGTTTCGAGTGGATTGCAGATTTAGTGTTAATAGTGCTTCAGATCAGTAGTTTTGAGTACATAATTCGCTTTCTCTGCCTTTAAGTTTGAAGCTTGACAATAACTTGAGGCATGTTTTGTTTTGTTTTGTTTTTTTTTTATTTTTAAATAATCATTCATTTTTACTTCATAATGTTTTTTGACATTTGTGGGTAAATACAAGAAAACAGTCTGCATGTTGTTGCTAGTCCAGTGTACTTTGCAATCTTGTCCTCAACAGACTGCAGTGTGCAGAACAGTAATTCTAGAATACAGAAGTAATTTTCTCTCTCTCCTGACATTGACATTGTAGTTGTAATGGTTTCATTTGGAGTTACAAATCCTTTGGGTCTAATTCTGTGAGCCTACCTATAGCACTGGATTAAAATGTCTGCATCATTTCTTCAGTTATCCAGTTAAACTACAACTGTTGTAAAAGTGTAAACCAGCCCATGACAGTTTTTTGTACTTGTTTAAAGGACTTTTATTGTTCAGTTTTCATGATTATTGTCTAAAGAAGACTGATATAGATGTTCTATACTGTCCTGGACCATGTTAATTACACTTTATGATGTATTTTGGTTCTACATCACAATGATTTGTCCCCAAGGCCCTTATATCCCTTCTAGGCACATTTTCTGTTGCAGTTTCCCTTTGCATTGTATTGCTTTGACAACTGTAATTTGAATCAGATCTGAAAGAGGTCCAGAATAAAATATATTTTGATATTACCTTGGCTGAATGTTATATACCAGTAATTTCAAATGCTTGGGAAGGAAGATTTGCAGATCGTTAGGCCGGGGAAGTGACAGACTGAAACACTATTTTTAATATTTAGTTTGGCACATTTTCATGTAAGACAAGGTGCAAACAGCAGCAGGAGGGAATGCACTGCGTGGCTGCAGGATCTTTGTGAGCACACAGTAGGTCCTGTGACGGTGACACCATCCCCTGCCACCATCTCCTGCTGTTCCATTTAGGGAAACTGATTTATTTCGTGTTTTACATGCTCCATCTTCCCCTCCCCCCTACACCTGTGGAACAGAAGCAGAGTCCAGTGGTGCTGGCAGCTGCAGGCCAGCTGTGTGGAAGATCCTGGAGGCGTGGGAGCAGCTCCTCCGTGGTGATGGAATCTCACGTCGGGGAGATCCGGTGTTACCGAGAGACTCAATTTGGCTGTGCAGAGCAATGCTGTTTGTGTTACTGTATTTCAGATGTGTGAAACCGTTTAGATTCACATGAGACAGCATACATCCATCATGCATATAGTGATGCTTCATTCGGAATTGGGGGTCATGGCATAATCCAAGTGAGAGAACCTGGATGGTTTCTCTTCGATGTGTCTAGAACTTTATGGTGAAATTGCTGCTTTTTCTTGTAGATTACTAATTTGCTCTATATTCAAAAGCAGTAGCTTTCTCAGTAATGCTATCAAAATCAATTTATTTTAATATTTTGAAACTTGCTGTTGAAAAGTGCCTGTAATGAATTGAAAACAGAGGAGGGACTCTGTTTTACAAGTGTAAAACCAGTCTTGACTTCTCTTCACCTTGAGTCCAAGCACACTGCAGGATTTCTGCATCACCTGGATTTTGAGGCAGCAATACTGGAGCAGTTTCATGGTTCTGAGAGACTGTGAGTTGGTATTTCATTAGTGCAAATGCAGGAACCACAGAGCAGTGTTGTGTTATGTACATGTTGCTCTCACGTGGTAGTGATGCCCAGATCCATCCTGTGAAGAGGAGACAACGTTCCAGGTAGGTGCCTTACGCCACTGCTTCCCAAATCTTCCCTTTGGACTTTAGTTACAATCTGGTTCCTATAACTCTGTAGGAACTCGTGATCTCAGGTATTCATAAAGTCTGTGTTCCCTACCTCGTAGGGAAATGATTTAATGGAAGTTGAAGCAATATCTTTTGTTTGCTGATGTCAGCACAGGGCAGCTGTAATGGAATAATAATTCAGGAGGAATTTATTGATGATTCTCTGGAGAATGATGATGCCCCAGTTAGTGTTTTGTCCTTAAGGAAAGCTGACCCAGGAGTTCTGCAGTGCAGGGGCTTTCCTGTTTATCTCACTAACTGAAAATTGGTGCCATAAAGGCTTGGTGAAGGATTAATAAAGACAGAGGTTTTATTAATAGATGTAATGTGAAAATTTTCTGCTTCTAGATTTTGGACTCAAAAAAATGTCAAGATGTCTCAATAGAGGTTGAGTACTTTCAGCAGACTATGTTCTTTTTTTCCACAGTTTTTCTGGCTTGTTCTAGATGCTGAGTGCCCTGATTTTAACCTTGAGAACGCTGTATTTTGAGCTTTCTGAGTTACATGTTCTTGAACATTTCAAGACTTCACTGGACTGGTGACAGCTCAGACTGAGTGTTCTGCCTTCCCAATTAGAGAATCAAAGGGCCCAGCTCACATTGATGCTGAGGGGAAATTCCCAATTACTTCAGTGCAAGCAGACTTAGGGCAGCACTTCTGAAAAGAAATGTTGGTGGATGAAGTATTTTTTATTCTGACATATCAAAAATCCATCCATTAAAGATCAAGTTTCCTGTGCCACTGTGCTCAAGTGCTCGCAAACCTAAGGCACCCTTTGCTCTTCGTGTGTTGTCTCAGCCTTGATGGAAACCATGAAATGTGCAGGCTCCATTTAGTTTAACTTGTGCCTTTGTCCTTGCTTCAAATGTTTTCTGCTGACAAGAATATCTGGAGGTGTGGGGTCTGCCTCTAATAAATGCCAGGCAGAGGGGCACAGGTGGGGTTAAGTCATGTGGACGTGGCTGGGGGCTCTCCAAAGCTGCACTGGGTCCCCACAGCCTCTTTCTTGCTCAGGGAGTGGTGCTGCTGCATCATTTGCAGTTGCAGAAGCCACTTGGAGCACAGTGTCTGCTGGCTGTTACACTTGGGCTGCACTGGGGCTCTGTGCTTTATAAATATGGAAAAAGACCTTTATTTTATGATACAATAACCATGTATTCATAATACTTGGGAGCCACAGTAATTTTGACGTATATCCCTTAATTTCTCGTAAGTGATTAGTTTTTAAGGTAGCAAATTCCCACCACAGGAAAATAGTGAAGAATTGCGTTTAGTTTACTTCTTAAATAGTTATTTGAAAGTTTTGCAGTTCTTTCCCTTTCTATTGCCAGCCCATCTGTCTTCAGTTTACTTGAACAGTGCAGCAAAGTCAGGTGCTGATTAGGTGGATGGGAACAAACAGCTTTCTAGCAGTGAGTAATTTGAAGCCAGGAGCCAATTCCCAAGACACAGAAATAGGAGTTTGTATAGTTTGTTGCAATCGTGTTATTTACCATCTCATGCTCAGATTGGAAAAACTTGCTGTGTGTGCTGAATTAAATATTCTATTATTTTATTCTATTTATTCCTATTCAGTTCCTGCAGCTAATTCTGTGGGAAAATTATTCAATATAGTTTTCGTACGGAACAAATTCTAACTTTGCCCTATGTGTTGTTCAGGCAGGGAATTCTCCAATACTTCTTGGAAATGTCACCTGTAGAGAGGTGTAGTTTGGTGCTGTTGCCTGGACACTGAGTGATCCTCCAATTTTGGGCCTGAGGTATATGATTTCTTATCTTGAGCACTCAAGAGTGAAATACTTGTTGACCCATTTATTTATTTATCTCCTGGCTTATTACTGTTTGCTTGGTTGGGTGGATAAATCGACTCAGTGTTTCCATCAAATGCTTTTCTAGTTGCAGGTAAATTGTGCCTCTGAATTGGACATGAAATAAGAAACAATGAGAAATCTGTGCCCACAGTGCTCTGTTAGTTTGAAATCAGGACATTGTGCCTTTGTCATTTGCAGCTGGATTGCTTTTTACATGGATATAGGAATTCCAAGAGCTCCTTCTCTCCAGCTCTTCAGCCATTTTGTTCCACTTTAGTAGGACTTGTAAATAAGCAGAATAAAGGGGAATACTTTTGCTTTTGGAGGTTCTGTTTGAAAATAATGGGAGTCACCAAGTGATGAGGAAGGTGAGGGGAAATGTGTGAGGTTGTAGGTGTGGAAGAGGCCTCGGCAGTCAGGGAGCTGCACGTGCCTGGTCCTGTCAGGCTGCTCTCCAAGGCTCTCCTGTTGAAATACTGCAATAACCTTAATGGTGAAGCACTTTTGTCTCTAATCTGAATATTCTTTACATTTAAAAACTTAGCATTTTGTCCACCCTGAATGTGGGGGGGAAAGAAAGCTGTTTATTGTTCACAGCAGCCTTTTACGTCTTTGAAATCTGTTGTGTCTTTTCTTCTTTAAGCTGAACCGTCCTCAGAGTGTCTTAATCAATTCATCAACACCAGCTGCTCTCCTTGACAAACAATCTAATGAATACTGAAATAAGACTCTTGTTTATAAGAAATACGGTCTCTGAAACAAGGCGGGGAGAAACTGAAAACAAAATAAGATTTCTGGTTTTGCAGTTCTGCTATAATAACTATGAGCAGTGGCTCAATAATTTATAGGTTTTTGCGTTGCTGATGTCCCAGCAAGGATCCACTGGTTCTAGGAAGTTTTACATAAACATCTTTTCTCCCTTCTGCAACCTTTGTGTTGTTCCCCCTTCCTGATTTTCAGCCGGTGACAGGTTTTTGTCCAAGGCTGCCCAGCAGGTCTGTGGCAAAGCTAGGAATTAAACTCAAAATTTCCCCCAAAATATGACAGAGGACCAGGCTGAGGATTGTATCTGCCTGTAGCTTCCACCTGGGACCCTGCTCCCAAAGCAACACTGTGACAGAAATGTTCCAGAAACAGTGAGAGTGGAGAAGGGCCCCTGGGAAGCAGGGCCTGCAAAATGAAACAGAAAAGTGAATTCAGGAAATGCTCCAGTGATGTGTTAATACACTGGTAAGAGTAACAACGAAGGGAGGAAAAAGATTTAATTGCTCTATATTAAACATGCTTTCAGGCATGCTTTCAATAAATGCTTTTCACTATGATAAAAATGTATTTCAGACAAAGCTGCTTCTGTATCACGGAGACCTACATATTCCTGCTTTCTGACCACACAGCTGTTCTGTCTTGTGAAGGACTTCCTTTATAGAGACCAAAGTCACAAGGATTCAACAATATCCAAATCTGTTGTGAATTAAAAGCTTTAAACACATACCACATTTTACAACTGGAAAACCCCAAACACCTGCACACTAAGGAGAGGCCATTGCTCAACTGAGACTGCTGCTGCCATGGGGAATATGGAGAAAATGCATCTCCTTTTTACAGCCCTGTTTAAGAGAGGAGTTGTAAGGATCCAGCAGTCCCAGTGGTGATGGGGAGGGTAGGTGTGTGCTGTATTTTCAGCTGCTTCCATATCCCCAAGGAGAAGTGGATGCCAGAAGAAGAGATTTTATTAGCACCGGATCATATATCATGGTACGTGTTCATTAATATTAAGAAATTACCACGGCTGCTGAGCAGGAAGGATGTGCTGTTTTCCCATTAGATTTGTGCATCTCCACTGTTTTCCAAAGCTTGCAATTCCAGCTGGGATGGCTGCAGCAGTGCTCAGTTCACGATGAGCTGTGAGATTTTGGGTTTGTTTCCTACCCCCAGTGTTAGGGCAGGAGCTGTGCCTTGTACAGGTTCCCATGGAACCACAGTCTGCTGTGAGCAGGAGCCTCCAGCAGAGCAGGGCAAGCTCAGGAGCTGCTGCTGTCCCAGCAGGACTCACCTGCTATTGAAGGCTGTTTCCAGAAACAAAAAAACCAGCTTGATCTGGACTAATAGGGCTGGATTTTTGGTTTCAGGGTGTGGGTAAGTGACTCATTAAAGTATCCTGACATCTCTTCTGACCTCGAGTGATGCTGCTTGTTCAGAACTACGCAGTATGTGTAAGTGAGGAGACAGGCTAAAAGGGCAATGTGGTGTTGCTCGTGTAATCTGAACTGAACTGCAAATGGGTAACAGGAAAGTGTCTAGCAATGGGAGCAAGTGTAGTCAGGCAGATTCAGAGCATAAGTGGTGTTATTATTCCCCATTTCCTGCAAGCCAATTTACTGCACTTCCAGCCTGCCTTCTCCTCGATATAAAGCAGCAACTAGAAGAATCATTAAAGCAAAGCTTGGATCCCAAGATTGCCTGTAATTCAGATACTTCAGTGATAGAAAAATGTATAGTTTCAAAAGAAAGCATGTGCAAGTACCAACACTCCCCCAACTGCAGAGATGTGTGTGTCTGTTCAAACCAGCCCCTCTGTGCTTAAGAGGAAACAATTTACCACTTAAGTAAATAAACACAGCTGTTAAGAAGTTAAGATTAGACTGTCAGATTCATCGTCCGCTGAGTAAATGATGGTGTACAGGCCTTCCCTGTCTGCAGAAGGGAAGATGGAGCATGCCTCAAGGGTGGAAAAAAGGAGATTAAAAGGCAGATAAAAGAGCTGATGCATTGGGACCATGATCCTTCCAGCTGAAGGGTGGATGGAGTGCTCTTCCCAAGGGAATTATAGCAGGTGCAGGTGTCTGTGTGGGTGTACGAGGGAAGCAGGGAAAGGTTAGGATTTCAGGAAGAGTACCAGCTTTACAAAACAACAGGGAAACTTCCACAGGCACAGCTGTACGTTGGAGCTGGCTGCTGTGCCAGCTGATTTCCAGACCATCCTGTTGCTTCCTTGCATTAGTTTGTCTTGCAGCAGTGCTGGCTCTTCCCACTGCCCTGGCTCTTCCCACTGCCCTGGCTCCCTGTGGCACAGTCCAGGGCCATCAGCATCAGTGCAGGATTTAAGGTGTGATTAATATCAGAGCAGTCTGCTAACCAGCAACAGGGAGGGGGACATGAGCAATGCTGGTTTGCCTTTCTCACCCATAAATGTCATACCCCTGGAGGGTGGAAGGTGTTTTCCCTCTTGGAATTACAGATATTTCTAGGGGGGCTGACAAATTCAGCAGCCATATTTCTGGGAACAAAAAAAGTACAAAAAAATCCCAGCCCCTGTCTCTGTGACTTGGGCTTTAAACATCGATTATAGACATTCAAGTGTGACCTTAGATAGTGGTGGCAGTTTTGCATGAAAATCCACTGCTTTCCTGTCATTTCTGGTGCTGTCCTGCTGAACTGTGCTGTACCTTTTCCTGGTGCCAATGCCATGGTTGAAGTGCATGTTTTAGGTTTTGTTTCATCTATTTTTCATCAGCCCAAAAGACTTTGCAGTGGCAGGAGCTGCCTGGGAGCCCAGTTCCTTCTCCTCAGTCCCTGGCTTCCCCTCCAGGGGCTGTGGCAAAAGTTCTGTTGATTTTCCTGTTAGTTGCCTGTCCCTGCACCCTTCACCAGTACTATTCTTCCCCAGCCTGTTTCTATTCCTGCATCTTCTGTTGGTTTCAGTCAGCTGCTGAGCCAGTGATTCACTTTCCCAGCTGCCTTAGGAGGTGACGTTTCAGGGCAGGTCATCACTAACACCATCTCATGGCTCTCTGGCAGCTGAATGGACGAGGGGTTCTGGTTTTGGAACCAGCAGTGGTTCAGCCCAGCCAACAGGTCTTGCTTCATAATCGTTCCTTGCCTTTTTCCCTTGAAGGAAGATGTGGTGAGGGTGTTGAGCATTTGGTGCTCAACATCTATTAAATCATGCTTATTGCTCATTTTTTAATAATATATATCCATATAAAAGTGTACTGAATGAACATCCATGGTTAATAGCAATTTAGAAACCACAGTCATCAGGTGATTTATCTAAGTGACGCATGTTAGATGTTTTTGAGATGCAAGTTGAATGAGAAAATGAAGTTCTTCTGTTTCACTAGAAAATGCAGTAGTTACTTATTGGGCTTAATTATTCCATATGTTAATGCCTTGCTGCTCTTGCAGCTGCTGGCAGAGAAAGGCTCCTTTCAGGCAGTGCTGTGCATGCTAATGAACCCCAAGGTTTGTTTTCCTGGCTTTTACACTTGTGATACCACTCCAGCCAGCTGTGTATGGCCCTGGATAACTACAGCAGAGAACCCATACTTAGTGGAAACAAAATCTACTGATGACAAACAAGTTTCCTGTTATGATAAGCACTGATGTGGATTCAGTGTGTGCTGGGAAGGCAACCATGGGACTTGTTGGAGAAATCAGATATGCCTTTGAAAAGCATGGGAGAAATGCTCCAGGGAGTTGATTCAATTTTTCAGTCGATGTCATTCAAAATGTCTCCAGGAAACACAGCTCTTTTTTACTTCTTCCACCCAGGAGCCTTACAGCTCCAGGAGTCTTGGATATGAGTTATCCCTGTAATATCACTCATGAGTCCACAGCTCTTTTAAGCCATGTATCTGTTACAGACACAAGCCTTGGCCGCAATACCTTGTCCAGTTCTGTTTTTGTTATATTTATGGCCCCACCCTTGTGCCTAATATCTGCTTAAGTGGTTATTTCTGCCTTATTTCTATTTGTTGTGTTATTTAAAGTAGAGCTGCCAGTGCATTCATTGCCCGAAATACCAGCAGAGTTTAACAGGTGTCTCTTTCCCAGCTGGTGCAGAATCCTTGGAATCTGTGGCTCTGCACATCCACAGGAGCCCAGGGCTGTGCCTGTCCTGGCACACACACCCCAGCTCCTCTCTTCTGGCTGGGCTGTTTGGGCCCTACTGCCTCATTTTGTGGTTGTTGGCCTTTACCAGCAAAGTACAAAATAAATAAATTAAAAAAAAAAAAAANCAAACAAACAACAAATAGGGGGAGGGAAGAGAGAGAGGAAACAATCCAGGCTCTGCTCCTGCTTCTTCCCAAGCCGTATTCAGCCCTCACGCATCCTGCACAGCTCTTCAGGGGTGTGTAGTTATCTGGCAGTGCCATGTACTTTGTTCTCCCTTCTCTGTCCTGAAAGAAAGCTGCTGAGCCCATGTTCTTTTTGAAAATAACAGTAATAAAAGAGATTTTAAAGGAAAAGATGCTGTTCCCCTGCAGAGTGTGCTTGTTTGGGCAGTTTGATGTCCTATTTTTATTGTAAATATAATTGAATTTCTAATAGTTACACACAAACAACTGTCGTTTGGGAATAAAAAGAAGAGACGTATGCTAATCGAAAGCTCCCATAATTACACAATCTTCAAATTAATTAACGAGCTAAAGGCAGCCAAACATTAGCATTTAGAAAGCGCTTTGCTGCATTAACCACTAATGAGTTCATTTAAATCCATCATGCAACCCATTTTGGAAAGCATGAGCCATATTTAATCATATTCAATCAGATTTAATAATGGAATTCCTAACACGAGGCATTGTTGATTGTAAAATTACCATAGAATTTTATTTGTTAAATACAGGGGATAAAACGTAAGTATTTATTTTTGGCTGAATTGTACCTTGAGAGAAATGGGAGGAAAAAAAATACACATGTCCAGGTAAGCATATTCTTAATATAAGTGGGAAGTGGCAAAGGATTTTGTTTGGTTGGTTTGTTTTGGGGGTTTTTTTGGTTGGTTTGTTTGTTTTTTAATTTGTTTTTGTTATCATTAAATGAAAAGAACTTATGTCACTTTTGAGAAATGAATCAGTCGTTTCCAAAATATACTTGGGAATTCCATGACAAAATATTTTTGCTTGAACTATTTGCTGGTTTCAGCCTAAGCAATTATGGCACAGCTCTGCTCTCCATTCTGTTCCTTTAGAGCTGAAATAGCACAAAAGGAGTCACAAGAGCTTCTCTGCATTTCAATCAGAGCAGCTGAGGTGAAACCTCCATTCCTGCCTTTTCACAGACAGTCTAATTTCTGGTCCCATTGAAAGCACCGGGGCTTTGTCACTGGACTTAATAGAGCAGATAAATCACCATCAGCTCCGAGAGGAGACTTCTTCCACCAAAGTCAGGGGAGTTACGAAACTCAAGACATTCTTTCGAATAAAATATCTTTCTCTGCAAAGTCTTTTGTTGAATGTTTCAGCCAGATAGAGCTGTTTCAATGGGAAATTTCAACCCAACAGATCCTTGAACTCTAGGCTACACTGGCACATGCAACAGCCAAAGGTTGGGCTGCCCACCTGGCATGTGGCAGACCAGGGAGGACACCAGTAGAGAGCTATCCTAGGATAGAGGCTGTCCTGGCATGGGATTCTTCCCTTTTTCCATGAGAGGCTTTCACAGGGCTCAGTTTTGTTCCCATATCTTGAATTTTCCTGAGTATTTGGTCCCCAGGGCAAGTGAGGACACTGGAGATCAGCAGTGCCCCCCAAGTCTGTGCTGGTGCAGCACCATCCTGGCATGGCTCCATTGGTGACGAAGTTCTCATAAGAGTAACAAGCAAGGCCTACAATGCTAAAAACCACGGACTCTCCAGGAAATTGTTCATATCCTTGTCCTTGGGGACAGGTTTATTAAAAATAGAAGAACCAGAGGCTGAGACTAGAACAATCTCTGGCTGGAGTTACCTGCCTGGCTCTCTGCAGATATGGGAGAGTAAACTGGATGCTCCCTCTAAGCTTCCCTTGGGATTTCTGCAATACAGCTGGAGCTGTGTCCCTCTGACACCTCTGCTGCCTGCTGCAGGATTTTCTCCAGGGGATCCTACTGCCTGTCTGCCCTGCCTGTTCCTCAAACACTGGAAGTGAAGGATCTAGGAGCATGAAGGTCAGATGTTCTTCTTTTTTATTGAACAAACAAATCTCTAAGATTTTATTAGAAATGGAGAGGTTTTCAGTTTTGGGTCTTGGAGCAGTAGTGGTTTCATTTTCTTTCTGAAAAGTTGGATAGATCCAGAAAAAAATTAATCCTCTCCCCAAATAAAAAGGGCTTATTTGAAAACACCTTTAGCAACAACTCAATTTGTCTTTAATTTTCTCGTAAACTTCTCTGTTCTACCTCTTATCCAGTGTTGTTGCTTCAAATTCAGCTTCTGAGCTTTATGACCCAGGTCAGAGAGAAAGGGATTAACTCATTAACCACCCATAAACACCAATAAAACTGCTCTGAGGATCTCTAAGAACCTTAACAGCAGTAAAATGCCCTGAAGTGAGCATGCAGGTGAAGGGATTAAATGACAAAGAAAGTCATCCTTTCATCAAATATGTTCACAATAATTCCTTAGAAACATTACTGTGCATTCAGTGGATAAAGGAATCAAAGTGACTCACTCTGGGGACAGCACATTATGTCCGTCCCACAGCTCAGCAGAAACACAGGAATTGCAATTCTTAATCTCTTGGTGTAATTACAAAACTTTCCTTAGTGAAATGTTAGTTGTAGGAGTTGCTCCTTTGCATCCTAATGCATAAATATCCACCATTAATAGCAGCATAATGCAATAAATTTGCCAGGTCTCATGAAAATACACTGACTGAAACATTTGATTAGGACAAGTTTAAGACTTCAGAGGATGTCTTCAGCTGCTTGTAAAGATAAAAGCAATCATAAAAACTAAGTGAGTCTCAGTCACAAGCTGTATTCTTAAGCTTTTAAATGCACATTCCCTCTAATTATCAAGTACTTCTCAATGCAGTGCACTTTACAAGTAACAGGACAAAGTTTCAGAGCATTGTGTTTTTGCAAGTTGAAAGCCATTAACATTTTAGAACTTTGTAACAAAGGGAAAATTGCAGTGGTAGAAGGAGTGATTTTCTGTGAGTGTACTTAAACCTGTGCCAGCCAATCCGTGGGTGTTCATTTTTCATTTAAGAACTGTTTATTTTCCCTTAACTTAAATCAATCAAAAATGCATTTAGGTTGAGTTAAACGCAGTTCCTTGAATCCAAAATGCCTAAATCCTATGGCTGCTGTGCTGCCTAAACTTTAGGGTTTCTGAGGCTGAGGTAAACCAGGTTGATGGAGCCAAATGCAGATAAAGCCTTTCTCAAAAACACCACATTGCCTCTGTCTACCCCAATATAAGTGCCTTTTTTAGCTGATCTTGTAACAGGTTGTTTAAAACATCCCTGACAAGAAGGGTGCAGGATCCCATTCCAGGCTGGTCCCCGTGTCCCACTCAGGATGTTGATCTAGGCTGGGGCATGTGTGCAATCAGCCTGAGAGCTGTTCAATCTACACGAGGGAAAAGACACCACATACTGAATGATATGGCACTCCAAGGAATGCTCTCGTGTTTTCAAGGTGGATTATTTTAAGTCATGTGTGAGACAACCTCACAAGATGCTTTTATAGCAGGCAGTGCGTGTCACACTGTGCTCAGGAAATATCCTCCTCACTTGAAATCACATTTAAGAGTAAAAACACCAAATTAGATAGGCCACTATAAACATTCATTCCTTTTACAAGGTTTCTCTCACTTTTTCTTCTGAAGAGATAATGGTAAAATCCCAGGCCTGCTAAGTTGAAGCAAGAAGAGCTAACCTTCCTTCACTTCTAAATCAAGGCACAGGAAATCTTCTTTTAATTCTGACATTCCTAGATCTCCACGTTTCTCCTCTCCCTCGTTTGAGTGATGTCCTTCACTTAAGTGTCCAATTTGGTGCTGAGGGTGGATTGGTTTTAGGGCAGGATTCATAGTGCATCCCAGTATTCCCATCTGAGATGCCCTCAACATTCAGGCTGCTTCCACGGACTGAGCAAGGCTTATGGACTGAGCTCAGGGTGATCTGTGCTCTTACATCCACGGTGTGTAAAGCCAACCTGGCCAACATATATCTGGTAGTAAAGAGACAAAATCCAGCACAGCCCTGCGGGGAGAGCTGAGGCATTGGGGAAAGGGCAGCACTGTGGGGTTGTCAGCTTGCAGTAAGTGAGAGCTGACTCCTGAACCCTCACACATGATCACATGTGAAATAGGGGAGCTGGAGGCTCTTGCTCTGAAGTGAAAACCTGTGTGTCTTCAAATGCCAGGACTTCAGAGGTGTTTGAAATCCAAATCAGGAGTTTAGTAGCTTAAGCCCTGTCCCTAATTGACGTAAGTGAGAGTGCCTATATTATTTACTAGTGTTGGTGTCATAAATATCTCCATTAAGTAGCAATTAAGCTGCTGGGATTTGGGCTGTATGCCATTATAAGAGGTAATTATAAAAGAATTGGATTAATTGGTTCCTGAATTATTTATGTAGACATAAATATTGCACATGAGATCAGTGTTAAAGAGGATGCTGGCATGAAGAGAGGAACAGGATGATGCATTGATTTATGCTATTCCTTTAGTTCTTTCTCCCAAAAATATTAGAAAGGTAGAAGTTTGTTAAAAACTATTTCCACGTTAATGTGCATACATCACCTTATCAGTTTTTACAGAAGTACACTCCCCAGATAAAGCCATTCTGTGTGTTTCTGTAATCTCTCCAAGTCCCCACAAATAATGTCTTGAGACTTCTCTCTCGTCAATACAATGAAGTCAATCTTCTGTCTGTTGCGGTATAATTTAGAGCTGGGGGAAATGACTGATTTCACAGATATTAACTTTATCGAATATACAAACAACAGATGTATTATAGGGGGAAGAAGGAATTTTGTGTGAGCAGCACAAAGAACTCCAGCAATCAGCAAATTCAATCTGCTTTTGACACTGCAGTGTTCTCACAGTCTGACGGTACTTGTCAGCTGTAAAAATAATATAATACAAAGAGGCGACAAAGTGAAAACAAGGCAGGCTATTTAGTATGCAAACAACCAAGAAACTTAGAGAGGATACATTTATAAAAACAGAGATTATGGTTTGAATTAAAACCGTCATCTCTAAATCTATCAATTTTTGTGTTTCGGGGCACTACTCGATGGGGTCAGGAAGAAATATCCTGGAAAGTAAAACACAGTGGCAAAGTGGGAAAAAGCCACACCGCTCCTGACAGGGCAGAGTGGGGAAAATGTACCTGGACCTTTGTGGCCCTTCCTGTAAGCACCCTAGGGAGGGCAGACTGGCTGATGGGAGGGGTTACCTGGCATAAATGTATTAACAGAATGTTTTGTGGATCTCCCTTTTGCAATCCCTTTTGAAGAAAGATGGAGGAACCATTTAATGCCCCAGCAGTGGGCTCAGACAGGGGAGGTGATGCATGCAATCGCTGGCACCCTGGGGAACCCGCAGCCAGGGGAGATGGAAAACAAAGTGTCAGGGAGAGAATCCTTCCCTTGTCAAAATGGTCTGTAGTGGCACCCAAGTGAGGTGTGCAGGGAGCCAGGCTGCCTGCAGACAGTTTTTGTGGAAATTAAAATTTTCTCTCATTTTTTTGAGCCTCCACTGCATTGTAGCTGGTCGGCCTTGCTGCTTTTAGGACCTGTAACCAGTATTTGAAGCTTTGTGCATTTCTTAAAAGTGAGGCACAAATTAGGGTAGACAGGGAGAGGTTTTTTGTGTTCTCAGGAGGAAAAGACATAGGGGGAATATTTTGGACCTTGGCTTGCAGCATCAAAAACCAGAGTCTCAGCCCTTTCATGGGAGCTGAAATACTTGACAATGACATGTGAAAGGAAGGTGAGGCCTGGAACAGCACAGTCTGAAGTTTCTTTGGTAGCAGTAACCATAGAGAGAAGTGGAAATGCCAACAGACAGACTCTAACCGGACAAGTTTTTCAGCTTGATTTAAAAGCGAAGTCAATAAAAGAAATCACCCACTCCTAATTACAAATTAGCACAGACTGAGTGGTTTGGTCCAGCTTCAGAAGTCGAGATCGAAGTGCCTGGTCTCAAACCATAGGTGCTCTTGGTGATTCCACAGAGGTGACAACTATTCTTTCATAGGTTCTTGCTTCTGATGGCCACAATTCTCCTTTGAGCTGTCACCTGGGTGCCAGTTTCTTCAGTTTTACTTGTTCAGTCCCAGGTAAAGTCCCAGGACCAGCAGAAAATAAAGCCAAGGCAGCCCCAAGGTTTTAGCACGGGTGTTGTACACACACCGAAACTGGTCAGCTCTTTACCCCAGGCCTTATCTCCCTTCCAGGAGCTCCAGAAGAGTGGGATGTGGGCCAGGTAACAACAAAATTATGGATATTGCTGTGGCTGAAGTCAGTCTGGCTGTTACCTGAAGAGCTGGTCTAAAACAGTCTGGAAGAGTTACCTTGTATTGTTAGCGTTGAAATCTCAGGTTTCTGGTAATTTGACAATTTTTAAAGGAGGAAGTCAAAACAAAATCATTTTGACTTGCTTGTGTAAATTAATTTAATTTTACCTTATTGAAATGCTTAATCTGTTTACTATTTTGCATAAGACAATATTTTAGGATGTTTTGACATTATCAAAATGAAATGGCTCACCATCATGGAAATAGAACAGTTCTGTGACTTTTTCTCACAGAAAAGCTTCTTTTTCTCCTAACAGTGAATAAGAACAAAATTTTGAGATGTCAGTATTTCCCCTGAAATTCAGCTTTCTGGAAAGCTTTCATTTTATATCACTCACCCTTGGTGAGATTTAAACCTTTAAGTTGCCTCACCTGGTGGAAAGCAGACAGAAAAAAAGACAGATTTAGGGCCTGGGAATTCCTGGGTGTGACTGCTGGTGAGGAGTTTGCTGATGGGACATGTGCAGTCCTCTTGTCCCCATCTCACCCACCTGTAAAAGGGAACATCACTGGTTATTCTGTGCATCTTCAGGAGGCACTAAGAGAGGAATAATGCTCCCCAAAAAGCAGTTCTGAGGTAAAACACAGTTCAAGTGTACAACTTGACCTTTTCCTAGTGTTGAGTCCTGTTGTCTTCCCACTCACTTTAGTCCCTGGTGATGCTGAATACCCCAGCCCCTCCTGCTTGGGATCCTCCTTGGGGCTGTGAGCTTGGAGCACTAATGGCACCTCACTGTGTGGTCTGGGATCATCCTCTTCCCTCCCAGCTGGCTACAGCAGAAAAGCTTCAGCACACAGATAAAACCAAATGGTGTCTGCAGAGAAATGTAAATGTTTGTACAAGGCATCTGCAAAAGCAGGCTGATGGCTTCCCAACTGCTCCAGCTCGTGCCAATACAGGGAGCAGGCTGCCTCTGGGCATATCCTGCATCTCTGCTCTCCCAGGCTGGCAGCAGGGCACCGTGGTGACGTGTCTGTTCCCTTGGATGGGAGAGAACTGGAAGGGAAAGGTTTGTGGCCAGCTTAATTCACATACCAGAGTTTCACACAAGCCCCTACAGCAGTCACCTGTCTTTCCACTGATGATTGGGAAACTGAACTACAGGTCTACTCATCCAAAATCACAAACACTCCACTGCTGTGGAACAACATGTGTATGTCCAGGTTGTGGTGCTGGAAAGAGCCTCTCAGATCAGCAATATGAGCCTCGGGGAATGGCTGAGAATTAAATATGAGCTTCCAGTTTGCATTTCAGCTCTTCTCACCTTGAAAGGCAACAATGCTGCACAGTCAAGAGACTTCAGTTGAGGACCTGACATATACTGGTAGGACCCTTAGCCTGTGGAACTGGACAACACCATTGTACGTGAGTAGCTTGAACCAGTATCTTACACATTATTTTACTGAAATGATTTAAGCACTGATACAGCCAAGTGTGTCTCAGATGGTGGGTTGTGATTGTTTAAGTAATGCAAAATGGTTTGTTATTTGGTTTGGTTTTGGCTTTGGTCAGATGTTTTAAATGGAGGAGGTGGAGGGGTAGATGGCAGCAGTCAGCAGCTCAGATGGGGAAGTGATTTTGGTAATTACTGGTTGTAACTGTTTGCAGTGTTGAGGATATTGCTGACTGTCTTTAATTACTGAAGAGCTAAGTTCCTGCAGAGCAGGAATTGAACACAAATGCCAGTAACACTCATTTCTGCCAGCTCTTATTCTGGCACTTTGTGGGTGAGAAAAAGTCCATTGGGAAATAGGAATGGGCATCAGTCAACTCAGTTCCCTGTCACCTCGGATGGCAGCTGGTTTTCCAGAGGTTCACCCAGCAATTTTTCAGAGGTGCTGATGCCCAGCACCGAATTCCCCCTGTGCCAGAGCCCACCAAGCCCAGGCTCAAGGGCTGGTCCCAGCCCAGCACTGCAGCTTGGATGCACAGCCCAGCATCAGCTGAGCAGCTCAGCCACTGGGCAAAGTGTCTTATAAATACAGTGTAGGCGGTAATGGCTCTCCCAGGTGTCCAGGTGTCCCTCTCGGGAGCCAAATCCTGCTTGCTGACGCCGATGGTGACAGTCCTTGTGCATGACAGTACATTGGGCGCTGCCAGGGTGTCCTCAGCCTGAACGGGTGTGAAAGGCAAGAAGCTGCATCAAAAGAGTTTGATAACTTAGCCTGTAGTATTGTAAATAATTTAATTATAGATGGCGGTTAATAGGTGGCTGCCGGCCCTTCAGGCGCTCGGGAAAGCTGCCAACTGCGCAACGGCCATACACACGCCATTACAGGGTCTCCGGCCCTTTTTTTCAGGCGAGGGAAGGCCCGGGCGGGTCCCAGCGGCGGGAATTCCGCGTCCCGGGAAC
>VWZT01007191.1:1752782-1888376 GCA_013397055.1 Pachycephala philippinensis | reverse complement strand
CGCCAGGTGGCGCCCGCGCGCCGCTCCCAGCCCTCAGACGGCGGCGGGCGCCGGACGGACGGGTTGATGAATGGATTGATGGACGGACTGATGGATTGATGCTCCTTGTCACCGCTGAGGCTGTCTGAGGCTCTCTCTCTCTCTAGCGGCTCACACTCGTGTCTCACTCGTGAGCCCCTCACCGCCTCACGCCGCCGAGAGTCGCGTCCGCCTTCCTGCAGCGCTGCTGCTGCTGCTTCGCGGAGAACAGCACAAAAAAAGAGCCTGGGAAACGTTTTTATTGGACGGCTGAGGAGCTGTTTGGAAATTAGTATTCACAAGGGAGGCTGGGGTTGGGGTTTTCTTTACGAATTCACTGAATATCTGCTTGAGAGCCCCAAAGGGAGGACATGGAAGCAGTTTCTCATATAAACTGGATCTAATTCAGGGAGAGGGGTTACAAGTTCACCAACAGCAGCTGAGCACTTGCTAGACGGTGGCTTTACCTCTAAAGAGTTATCCCAACCTAAGCAATGCATCCTGCTAGGTCATGTTGGCATAAAACTCCCTGTACTCGTGATGGAAACAAAGAGCTGGGCTGGTGGTACGTATTTCCTCTTCAGGACTCACTTTTGGCTCTGGATTTTCGTGTCTCCTCCCCTGCACTGGGGCGATCTTAGGGGAGCCAGCAGGGATGGTAATAAGTTGAGTAAAACTCACGTTTTTTGGTGACGGGCACGGCTAGGAGGTGCTGATGGCCAAAAAACAGCCTTAGTGAGCAAAGATGACACGAATCACCTGGTGCCCCTAGGGAGTTGCTCCTGGGAAGAAAAGGTGGGAAGGGGAAGCCTTTTCCTTTTAGAAGGGATGGCTTCCACAAGGTGTGGGATATCTTTTTGTTTATTAGCCCCAAATCCAGCACTTTCTGAGGACAACCATTCTGTGCAGATCATCTGCTGGTGGTCTCCAGGGGACAGAGCCAGAACGAGGTATCTACAGGGGAGACAGGCTAGAGATGGGGAGGTGTCATCCCTGAAAGCCCTTCTCAGGAAAGAAGCTCCTCATCCAAGCTACAAGGGGCAAGGTGATGTCTCCCTGACAAGCCTGTGGTGCCAGGGGTGTGTGGGGCACCTCGTGCTCCAGCTGCAGTTGGGCAGAGCCTGGAAAATCTGGACGTGCTGTCATCTCCAACCCTGCGGTTGTCACTTGTCCAAGTGCATCAGGGGCAAAAGAGAACAAAACCATATAACACACAAAAGTTCAGTGCAAGAGCCAAGTGTAAATCTCAGGAGCTCAAACTCTCAGTCCCAGCCTGTGACTTTTAGGAAACCTTTCCAAGTGCTGCTTCACAATGAAAGATTCTTTCTTGCAGTATTTTTAGCTTGACTGGAAGAAGCAGATTTTACCCAGAAATTTTCTGGAAGAGGGGCAAAAAGGATCCCTAGCCTGTCTGTGAGATATTTCTAAGCCCATCTCTAACACTCCACAGGAGGCAGGGTTAAACAGGGAAAATGGGATGCTGTGTATTAAAATTGCAGCTGAAATCCCCTATCACTCACTGGAACCCCATTTTTTGCACTGTGATGAAGGACTAGGGAGAAAGTGCACCGAAAATTGTTTAATGGTGCACCTGTGGCAAAAATTAATTGTAAACCCCTACTCTCCCCCCTTTCTAGAGGTTGTGATTGATCACTGCCAGCACCAAACTCAGTGTCCCAGTGCCTGACCTGCCATCCAGTGGGAGCATGAGGCTGCGTGCCCAGCTAACAGCATGCCTTCATTTCTGTCTCAGCATGCTGCTCTGTGGAGAAGAGATGAACACTGTTTAGCACTTCAAAAAGAAAAAAAAAAAAATAATTTGCTAGATCATGTAAAAGTGGAAACCCGGCTCTGTTTTCCAAAGGGCCTGGAGAAAAGGCATGCCTCGCTACCTCTAAATTAGATCACAAATTTTCTGGCTGTTGGCAGCATCTCGGTGTTCACCCTGAAGGCAAAGATCTGAACAAATTACGTTTTGCTATCACCTCTGCTGCATTCCCACTAAAGGAATGTACCTATGTGAAATGTGGGGGCTTTGGGAACCCTCAGGAGTTGCTGTTCTTGGGAAGGCACAGTGGCAAATGATGAGGAAACCACTGCTCCGTGTGGGTGGTTGACAGCCTGTGGCACTTAACACTTGTCACCAGTTTGGTGAAATATAACACTCTGGGGGCAGAAAAGGCATGTCATGGGGTGTGTGTGCTGCAGACTGGAATCACTCGAGTTTTTTGCCAGATCTTTTATTCGATGAAATTCTTTGTAAATATGGTGAGCGCTGATGTTGACATATGTGCCACATACCTACAGGTGTGCCCCTGCATCTCTTCCCGTGTCAAAAGCATTTTCACTTGCCTCAGATGTGCTCTGGCAATGTTGAATGGTTTTCCTCACAGGATCTCTCCTTGTCATGTTCATGCAGCTCTCACCTCTCAGCTTTTGCATCAAAAGCAGGATCAGACCCTCAGGAAGTACAAGGTGACACTGGTGACAAAAGAGAAATAAATGCTGATGCTTTTGGAGTCCTGGCTCTGAACTCTTCCTTTGTTCCTCTAATTGATTGTTTGCTGCTGATGTTTTCTGTAGCAAGGGTGTTTCCTGAGCTGGATGCAATGATACTCGTGCCCTTGGCCAGTCTCAGCTCAATGAACTTCTTGAGTTCTGCAACAAGTGTCAGAGTGGGACTGGGACTCCCACAGACCCAGGTGGGGACATTGCCTCCAGCTCCTGATGCTGCTGACCTCTGTAGAATTCATGTAGGTTTGATTTTATTGGCTTTTGATGCTGCTGATGGAGAATGCTAAAAATTAAGGAGATGGATGAACCCAAACTGGGCAAAAATGCATTTGTTGTTCTGAATTGAAGCCTCACTGTACAATAGCAAATGTAATTGAATGTATCACACTCCTGGAAAATAATTCTTGTCTGCTCCAACACCGCCTCCTGCAAGGCAGAATCCTCAAAAGGCCTCTTCTGTAGAGTTCTGCCCCAATTTCATGTGGCACATGAAACCTTGTCCTTACCAGCACAAACATGTTGGAGAACTGACATTGAGAGGAGACCCTTCGGGAGGGATGAGGCAGTGCAGGGTTTTCAGGAAAACATGTAGGTAGCTGTGAAGCTCTATTCCCTCTCAGATGTCAGTTTGGCCACACAAATACAGTAAAAGCCTTAGTCTCGACTTAAGTTCTTGCCTGTTTAGTTGACCTGATTAAAGAGCAATTTTTTCCCTTATTGCACCCCAAAACTTCCCTCCCTCTGCCTCTTTTCATCTCCCCGCCAGGCAGCTATGACCAGGATGGCTTCTCTGCAGGTCTGCGTCCCCAAGGTTCTCACCAGCTCCCTGGAGCAGCTCTGCTCTCACAGATCCCTGTAGGACAGGTCCTGCTGTGCTTGTGCCTCCAAGTCCTGTCCTGGATCTGCTGGGATCCATCTCTGTTCCAGAGTAATTTCCAGATGAAGGAAAAGGGTTGTGGCTGTGACATGTTGCACAGGCTGGCAGAGAAATGGGTCAATGTTTTCTTTAAAATAGGGAGGGTGTGGAGTACCTTTGCCCCTCTGTCCTATCCCTGGGCAGGTGTGTGCAGAGGAAAGGGATGCTTTGGTTTTTTAGAGGAAGAGAAATCATTTTTGCAGTGCTTTGAGAGAGGCAAAGATAATACCTGCTCAAACATCCCTGGGTAATCCCAAATAGTGCTGCTCTCTGAGTTTTTCCGTTTGTTTTACATGGATGGGCTAGGGATTTTCACAACCAAACTTCAAAGGTTAAATGCAGTGAAGTCAGCAGGAAAATATGTGAATTTAACCTTTGGCTGTAGCTAGGTAAACCACTTAATTTCACAAAGTTTGCACTGGAAAAGCCTGTATTTTATGATTGTCAGAAGGACATAAATTGAGTGTAGGCAGGAAGAGGAAAACAGGTCAGGAAAATGCTCCTCAGAGTTTGCTTGTGAGTGCACTTCCCTGGTGTGAATATTTTCATGGTGATGTACATACAGATAACTTGACCTTCTCCAGGACTCTCCTATGGTGCAGGATCCTTGAAAAGCTGAACAGAACATTCTTGCACTAGCACTGAAATGCATTTTGCACTGCTGCTGCCATGTCCCCATGGGACACAAACTCACCCTCCAGAGCATGTGGGTGCAGCAGGAGAGGAACCTGGCACCAGCCGTAGTAACTCTGGTCACTTCAGAGCAACGAGGCAGTAACAGGGTTGTTGTTGTCTGTATCACAACAATAATAAACTGGGAAGGTGCCATCCAAGCATCTCTGCTGCAGTGGTGTCACCTGGTCTAGCAGCTAAAAATACCCCCATAATAAAAACTAGTCCGGTTGCTATAGTCACAATATTTTAGGCAAATCTCAGCTTTCATTAAAAAGGAAAAGATAGGGAAGGAAAGGTTAGGCTCTCATCTTCCTGAGCTAGAGAAAAGTTTAAAACATAAAGCAAACATGACCCTGCATTTCAAAGATCAGGGGTTAGGTCCTACCCGGAAAAGCACACATCATCTGCAAATTGTTATTAAATGCTGTTATTATTTATTGAGTGGGGTTTTTTTTCATTATTTTAAAGGCTACACCATGATGGTGGGCGACTGCTGCCAAGATTTTAATCATTGAAAATTGGCAGAGCTTTGTAAACTGTTACACAATCAACGAAAGTTCTTCACAGCAGTTGGGAAGATCAAGATAGATATTGGATTAAACTTGCTAATTAGTGCTAAATACAAAATGCATGTGCACTGACCACCTTTCTAGGTTTCCATATCAGGATCAAGACAAACTGAACTGTTATTCCTGCTTTTTTTCTTTTCTACTTGCTGCCTGTGTGCTACTGAAGTTTCCAAAATATCCACTGAGTTTGCATTATCAATACAGTTTCTTATGGTGTATATTTGTTATGAAACTTATTATATTTTCTTATGCTTGCTGACTGAACTCATTGGAAAAAAAAGTCCTGTTGTGCCTCTACCAAGTTTAATTTTGGGAAAAGGCTCTTCTGGGGACGTGAGCAAGAACATGATGGTGTTGCTATGTCTGGGACCATACTTTAGTATCAGAATTTATAATGTTTAATGCCTACCTGGAGATTACTTATCATGTAACACATTTTGTTATATTTATTGAGTAGCAGATGGGTGCAACATGATGTGAGCCCTTGTGCTGCACAGTCTGCTGCCCCATGGCAGTGAGCAGGAGGGACAGGCAAAGTGTAATGCTCTGGCAGGTGGGATGTTTGGGTAGGATTCCTTGCAGGAGCAGAGCCCTGCAGCAGGCAGGTGGCTGCAGCAGGACCAGACCTGGCTCCCGTTCATTCCTGGCATGACTGCTTTGCTGAGCTTGAGGTTATTGGGATGTGACTGCATTTAGGGAAATCGGGGATGAATGTTATCAAGTAGCAGAGGTAACTGTGATCCGGGAACGTTGTGGTCCATAGAGGGAGATGGATGGCTACAAAGGGGAGTCGTTTTGCCAAATAGCCACTAGTTAATAGCCTAAATCAGGTGTTTGAGACTAGGCAGGGCAGACAAACACTGAAGTGTCAAAAATACCTTTGAAGCATTGTACTGTTTTGTCTACAGCATAATTTCTCTGTGTAGTGGAGGAATGCAGATGTACCTGCCCAACTGGAGAGCAGGGAAGCTAAATCCATTCATATTTAAGAGTCTCCTCACTGTACATTTGGGTACTTAATGTCTTTTTCAGCCTCTCTACGCCTGAATTCCCTCATCCATAATTCAGCCATGTTTTGAGACTGAGGCATTCTGTGATCCTGTACAACTTCTGCACATCACAGCCAGGGAAGGGGCTGGGAGCAGGGATTGTTTCTTCCACAGTGCTTAGAAAAATGAACGTGCACCCGAACCATGAGGCAAAGTGATTGGAACAATAATTCCACTGGTGTTAATGACTAACTCATCCTCTGACAGTGTTTTACACTGTTGTAACCAATAGCAAGGCTTGCTCTTTGCTCCTCTCTTGGCTGTGACCATTCCGCTCTGTTGCTGCAGGGAAAGGAAACTCTTCAGGAAGGTTGGCCTATCCAAGGACAATAATGATAGCCATAATATTTTCCATGTCTTTTGTTGGCAGGAGGGAAGGGGGAGGATGTGATTTTTTTAAAGCAATACCTTCTTAAGCGGGGAAATATGCCTGAAAAAGTGAATTAAGTTTACCATGAGCAAGTTAGAGTTTATTATTAATGTTGATTGGTTTTGTTCTTTCAGCTTTTTGGAGCGTGTCTCAGTGATAAGGGGTGTGCAGGAATGCTTACTTGATTAGAACCAGCAACCAAGGCCAGAGGGTGGTTTCTTCTGCTTGGTGCTTTTTAATAACTGAGTAATTTCACAGTCAGCCAATATTAGTTGCATCATTTAAGGCAGTCTTCTATCTCCTGGGGTTGTTTCCAGTGATGTGATGATTTTTTCCTGGCTTATTTACTCCTTTTGCTTCATGAAGAAGTGGATTCTTGCCCTCTGAATGGAAAGAAGCTCTGAAATAGCTGGCTCTGGCTTTGCTGGGAGATCTGTAGTAATTAGAAGGTGACCAGTCTATTTAGGTGATAGTATATAAATGCTCAAATCTGATTTCTACTTGATATGTATCAGATAGATTTGCAGGAGAATTGACTGCTGAGTGACTCAAAATTGTTCTACTCCTGAGGTAATCCCAGTCTGTAAAGGCTGAGTTTCTGGTTATTCAAAGACAGCTGCCCCCAAAAAAGTGCCTGTGAGGCAAATCCTGAAAAGACCTGACTCACAGCCAATGTATGCAATATTACCATCATCTTCCAGTTTGTCCGTAAAAAATAGTGTCAGGACTGGATCAAGAGTGGCTGTGCAGGAGCTGAACGGTGCCTCAGCGAGCCTGGAGCTGCTGAGTATCTGCTGGAGGCAAATGCAAACCCCACCCAGGATGCCAGCAGAGATGAGATGTATTTTGTGTAGTTGAAGGATCTGGCAGGGAGGTGTGACTCAGACATGCTATTGTTTTTGACGTGCCTGCATCTGGTGACTGCAGTAGTGCCGTGCCAAGGTGTGTTGGTTTGGAAGTTGATCCTGTCAGTAGGATGCCCCAGCCTTCTGCAAGCAAGTGAAGATAGATTGTCCATGGGGTTCCTGCATGTGATTCTTATTTAAAGGACAAATTTCCACCATTTTTATGTGGGAGCAGCAGGCACCGCAGAGATCTCTCCTGGACTTGAGCTAGCCCTGCTGGACTAGCTGTAACACTTAGATAATTTAATGTGCAAAGCTTCAGGTTGGCGTCATTATGCCCCTTCATGTAAAGTACTTCAGGAACAATTTGGCCGAGGCAGCAGGGATACTTCTGTGTAAATATGTCATGAGATCAAGCCTTTTAATGTTCATAAAAAGGCAGGATGTCAATTTAAGCTCTCGTCTATCCAATGCATCTGAAGTCTGCTGATTTATGGAGTACTGTAAATTGCAATCATATAAGCCTGTAACACTCTGGCAGCTATTTAAATAGCAAAACTTTCTTCCAGAAACATGATATATGGAAGGTATAAAAGTTTTAAAGCAGGAGCCTGCCTTAATAGGGAAAGAGTATTAGCATTCATTTACTGACAAGAAAGACCTGATTTTCTTTACAAGAAATGCTCCTTCCATAGCCACCCCATGCTTCGTATTAATCAAGTCATTGCTTTTCTGCTGCCAAGATCCTGGGCAAGATTTGCTTGCGGGGGAATTGGGAAAGGTTAATATTCTCTGAATACTTGGTGACAGAGCTGAGCAGTCAGGGCATGGATTGAATTCCTGGTCCCCAGTAAAATCAAAGGCCAAACACTCATTTGCTGGTGAAACCAAACGAGGTTTCGTGACCAGAAGGGAAATGGAAGAATGACAAAATAAATCAAGCTGAAGTGTCAGTCTGTAGCGGGAAGGTCCAAGGGCCAAATGTCACTCTCAGCATTCTGCCATTCACCGTGGATGTTCTCATGAATCCTGCGTTCCACCAGACATTTCACGTGGCTCCCGTGGGAGGAGGATGCCAGCAGGCAGGAGTGCAAATGCCTGCCAGTTTTGGGTGCATTAGATTGGCACTTCTGAGGTGATAAAAGACACAGGAGTCTCTTGAGAAGGGAATAGGGGATTCAAGCAGTCTGGCTAACTCACTCATGTTGGCGCAGAAACCTTTGTTTGTAAGCTGAAGTCTTCAGCATTTAAAATAGCTCTTACTTTGCAGGCCACAAGGAAGTGACTGTTTATAGATATCCACACTCCAGGAGCAAGGAGGAATAGCAGAGCACAGGGCAGGAAGAGGCACTGATGTGATTGTACTATCAAAAAATAGTTGCATATCAGAAAAAGAAAGATATTGACTTGCTATGTAACAAATATATATAATAAAAATGTTTACACACAGGTAACTGCAAGCTAGTTCTTGCTCTTTAACATGTCACAGTAACTGACCCCCAATCAAGAGACTGTTAGAAAAAAATTACTCTGTCACTCTGGGATCTCTACCAGTTCTCTAGATCAGCTTATAATTTTGAGTACCTTGGGAGGATAAATATCCCATATAAAAGGGTATTGCTCTTGTTATTTTACAGATGTGCTACATGTGCTCTTCATCACAAGTGATTGGCCCAAAACTGCACAGACTTCTGTGACAAAGAGAGAATTGGAAACATGAAATAGAAAGGAGAATGGGGAGCACTCTGTTCTAAAGGAGGCTAGTTTGGTAATGAGGGTAACTAATTCTTGGTTGTGGTACAACACGAGGGAGAGCTGGGGTTTGGCTTTTGCAAACTCCCCAGTGGGAAGGAGCATGGAGTGGCACCTCTTCTCCTAAGGAAGGTCATGGGTCTTCTTGCTTTCAGTATTGACAACAGGCTGGAAGGGAGAGATGAAATCCTGCTTTTAGATATAAATCTAGCACTGGACACTGAGCTGTGTCATTTGGGAACAAATGAGGCTACTGGAGCCTCTAAAATAATTGCTCACTAATAATGCTAAGAGCAGTGCCCATCTTACCAAAAAACTCCTGTCCCTTTTACACATATAAGACCAACGTTTAATTTCCTTTAAGCTGAGGTACTCGTTGTACAGCATTATCCTTCAGGTGTAACAGCATAACTGCTATGCTGATATTAAGACTTTGAAAGGCCACTGAGAGGCCTCTGAGAATGGTGCAGTGGAGGAGAAGGAGGTGTCTAAAGCAGGAAGGGTCCACACATACACAAGCTCAGCATTTTGCATGGAAAGGTGTCATTAAATTCATTGAGCCTCCCTCGTCCTGCTTTCTTGTGCTGCAGAAGGGAAGGGCTGTTCCAGCTGACAAGTGTGCTTTATTTAGCTCTGGCTTAGTCTGTTTTTTGTAAGAAGCCAAACTGGAGGGAAGACCAATCTGTTTAATCATTCCTGGGGCCAATAACAATGCCTGTTTAAGCTGCTGGCTCTTAGGTGTAGGTACTGCTGTCCCACGTGCTTCACTTGTGCCTCCCTTAATTCTGATTTTAGAGTGGAGTTTAAGGTTCTGAAAAGGACATGTAAAAATATTTGACTCAGCATATGGTGCTCTCTTCAGAGGCTGATCATATCCCCATCTCCAGGCCAGCTTCTCAGAGAATATTAATTCCTATACAACACCTAAATTTAGGGGTTTATGAATTTGACTCATATGCTTGAATTTCTGTTCCAAACCAGGAATTTTGTGCTAGTGCTAATAGTCAGTTTTATTGGATTGAAAGAGTTGAAGACTGAATTTTAAATGGATTTTACCCCACTGGCATGGTGCAGAGTCTAGCAAGCATTGCCATGGGAGGTGTAGCCAATTTTTCTCTCAGTCATGTCAGGGCAGGCACTCTTCTGTGCTTTAAAGGGGGGTCTGGTGAAGAGCCCATCTCCTGTGTAAGCATCACTCTCAGGGCCAGATCTCACAAGTGGCCCAGATACAGCTGATGTTATGCCATTCCAAAGAGCTCTCTTATCTTTAGCCCAGAGAAAATATTGGTGGGTTTATCTGGTTTTACCAACTTCTGAAGACTCGTGTGCTATAACAGGTGAGAAACTGCCAAAAGCATGTCAGGCATTTTATTTGATGCTTTTTTGTAACTCCTCTGAGGTATTTTTTTAATTTATACTTGGCTGTGTCTTGTTATATCCTGTTTGCACAGACATGAACCCTTCCAACAGAATTGGGACAGTGGTATTAAAGCTGATAGTATCCTCAGTATGATAATGTCTGACCACATCTCTCAGAGACCGCTGAAGAAATATTTTCAGTGGCTATTTTCTTTCAGGTTTATATTGGAGTCTGCACCTCATAACGTCCTCTTGAATCCAGAGCACTGCCACAGAGCCAGTCCTGAAGGAATAGATGGATCACTTTAATAAAGTAATGACATTTCCCTTAAACCTGTTAGGAAGAAGAATATTGTTTTGGGGCAATGATTTTCTTTTAAAGCTTTAGGACAACTTTCAGTGTTGCTTACAGTCCTGTGTTTCCTCCCACGGGATTTCTCTTTTGAACACTTTCAAATACGTGTGAAGGCCTTCCCGCAAATGTGAGTAAGGTAAATGTGGATTCATTTCCAGTTCACCACCTTCTGAAGCGTGGTGTTTTCTGCCTTTTGAGCTGGTCTTGCAGTCAGCCACAGAAAGCATCACAATAGAGTATTAACTTTATTGTCTTGAGAAATCATTTCTTGTGAACACTTTCAGTGTCCAGTATCTTAAAAGCCTTTTCTCACAGCTAAATTCCCAAGCTGTTGACTCAGATGGAAAAAAAAAGAAAAAAAAAAGAAATTTCTTCGTTTGAAGCTAAATGCAGTCATTTTCAAATACCTTTTATTTTCTGATGTGGCGTTTATGTACAAGAATGTATAGATTAGACCGTAAAGGAAAATAGGAGTGCTCATGCTTGGTTTGAATACACTGCTTTGCCTGGCAAATCATAAATATCCTGTTATTTTGCTGCGATTCGTCATATTGTCTGCTCCCTGACATCTGGAATTTTGCTATGGCAGCAGCTGAAGCTTTGTGCTTCATATCCTTGAGCTTCTGACAATAAATCAAGAAGAACCTCTGAAGCAGCAACGGTTTGTGATGCACAGATGAGCCTGGTGGCACAGTTTCACAGACAGGAATCTGGGAAAAAAAGGGTCCTTAATGCCAGGCACTAAAGAGCTGGGACATACACACAGCTAGATTGCAATGCAAACAGCTAGATTGTTGTGTATTACTGTCTCAATAGATATGCTTTGAAGTTTTAAGTTTCCTGTGGCTGTGAGCGTTAGGTGGGAATGGCAGCATGGGGTAGGGGCCTCAGCTGGCAGAGCAGAACTCAAGTGTATGCTAGTGCTGGAGCAGTCACTCACATGAAAACCAGTGTTTGAGACAGATGTGGTGGAACTGCAGCTATGAAAACGTGTCTATTTTTCACTTCTCGGAAGAGACAGAAAAAAAGCTTGAACTGGGACTTGGGTGTTGTAAGTTTGCACTCAAGCTCCTGAAAGTCTCTGAACTCAGAGACTCAGCATCTCAGAATAATAGTTCAAATGCAAATTTTGGATTCACAAAAAGCTGCTCTATTTTGCTCTGCTTCAAAGCTTAGGCTGGTTTGAACACATTCTAAAAATGCCTTTTTCAGACACACCAGATCTCCTTTGGCACAAACCACAACTAGGACAGCAGTGCTGTGGCACTACGTGCAGAGAGTAAAGCCTAAAACTCCAAAGATAAAGGACTAAAAATTTCCTTGGAGGAGAAAAGTGTGTTATCACCCACTCAACACGAGAGAACATGTTCATAAGGAGAGGGAAGCTGGTGTCTCTATCAAAGATGAGGCTGTAAGTGATGTTTATCCCTTTTCACTCATGTTTACACTAGAGGGTAGCACATATCCCATGATAAATCTATACCATTGACTTTGCTTTCGGGAGTTGTTCCCTGTTCACGTAAAATGGAGGATTAATATGCTGCTCTACTACCCTAGTGATTTAAACTAGACTTGGAATAAGATTTTGGGCAGTCCTTAGTTGCTTTCAACACCAGCTAGAATGGAATAATTCCTTTGCCCCACCTGTATCTCAAATCCCATGCAGACTTTCTTCACGTTTGTTTGTATATGCACTGTCATTGTTATCAAATTCTCTGAATTCTCAAAAGTTGCCTTTTTCAATAATCCTTCGCTTGTTTCACTTTTCAGCCAACACCTTCCGTTTCCATTAATTTGGAGTAAACAGCAAGCACATTTTCCAGAAGAAAAAATAGTCCTTGCCCTATAGCAACTGCCTGAGAGGAGGCTGAGAGTCACTGCAAATGAGGTATTTGGGGACAGCAGCAACAAGGTACGTGGAGGTGCAATTGGTACTTGAACAGAGTGAGACAATGGTTTGATCCCAAGTCAGTGCTGGCTTAATGGTGTACCATAAAACAACAAACCAAAATTCCAGCTCAAGTGTTTGGTATTTCTTTGGGATTTTTGCTGTCTTTCAGATAAGGCTAGCACAGAGCAGGGGAAGGTTATGCTTGCAAACTATCCTCCCATTAAACCCTCCCAACAGAATACTTTTGCACAGCCCACATTGACCTGGTAGTCCACAACCCTCAGATTAATTTAATTTTATTTGTTTAAAGGATTTCTGAATTTCAGGTGTTGATTATTCTAACGTAAGCAACAATGTGCGTCTTATGGCTGAATACCAGAGATATTTTTCCCTATTTCTTAAAAGCAGTTTGAATTCTGGATGTGTCATTCAATATGACCACAGTGCTTTCAAACTTCCCCTCACCTGAAAATTTAATAGCATACTCCCCATTCCATCACCTTGATAATTAACGAAAAATTTGATAACACTGTGAGATTTGGGACAATCCTGCAGCATCCACGAGTAGATCCTTATGTATTGTGGCTGTTCTGTGGGGGAACAGTCTTTGGATACAGCCACCCTGTCACCCTCTGCTTTACTTACCACAGAGAAAAAGTTTAGCAAGAGATTTTCCCTGGTTTGTTTCTGAGGCTGGTGAGTGAAACAGCGTTGAAAGTCTTGCTTTCAGATCGATGATAGCCACTGTTTTTAGCTCCAGAAGCTGTGTTACCTGCTGTAGAAATAAAATACATTTCCTTGCCATGCTTTCCTCTTAACAAATCTGCTGCTGGCTGCATCTCATCTCCTTGTTATCTGCCTGATTCTGACAAATAGTTTGATTTGTTTCTGCAGGAGCTGGAGTTAATCCGATTGATTTATAAATCTTCCAGCTATTCCTTTTTTCTCTCTTTAAAGAACTGCACTATGCTGATCTTTTTTGAGTCTTTCAGTAGCTTATCCTTCCTCTGTAGGATCATAAAGATGAATGCTAATAGTTCTTTGATGGCTTCCACCAGCTCTTTTGGCAGCCTCGATAGTGTTTGTCAGGCTCTGTCTGTCTGAAGGTTTGCTCATTTCATTACCAACCATTTACTCGCAAAGTAATGTTTTAAGTAAAGGTTCATTCAGAAAGACCACTGAAATTGCAGGACTCCCCTCTGTAGATCATTTTCCTTTGTTCATTGTTGACATTTTCTTTTTCTTTGGACTTCTTTCTCTTCCTGATATTACTTGAGAGTGATTCCTTATTCTTCACATCTTTTACTGCTGTGTGCCTTGATCACTCTGATTTTGTCCATATACTCTTTTTTAGTGAATAAACATATATTTCTTGCTGTTTATAAATTCTCTATAACATTAACTACTTAAACTAATTTATCTGAGGGAAAAAAGGAAACACCCTCTCTCTACACACTTCTCTTTTGCAGCCTTAAACTTTCTTGGGTTGTCCTCATCCTACACTTATGTGAAGCTGCTATTTTGTCAGCCACACCATAGAGGTTTTCTGACCATTATCCATGGCGTATCTTCTCCATTCTCCTCCTTCCCTCCAGACAAGAGCTGCCAGTCGTGGGCAACTGCTTCATGCTGGCTGCCAGGCTGGGTGACTTTGGTGCCCAACAAATTACAGAAGTTAGTGCTTGGACTTTTCTGAAAATGTCCCCTTGCTTTCACTTTGGCAGAATCTTTCCCTTAAACTGAAATTGAATTTATGAGTATTTTGATGCCTCTAAAACCACACTCTCTAATGGTTTTACTGCTCTTTGAAAAAAAATCGCCCGGATCTAATTGCATTATTGGAAATGACTGGAGCTCTATAATATACTGGGGAGAGTTTCTGTGGTCTCTGAGAAATCCTTTATTCAGAAACAGCCAAAAAGGCTATCTAATGCTTTCAGGAAAGATACTCTGAAGAGCTTTTTTTAATTAAAGGGAGTGGGGAAAAAGTCATGAGAAGACTTAACTCTGGGGTGCATTCAAGAGAGAGATTTGGGCTACAGGGATGGAAACTGTGTTTGTTGCAAGGCAAAATAGTATATTTAAAGGTCAGGAAACAATTTGTAGTTCAAGAGCAAAAGCTCCTGAAAGCTCTTAATTCCTGATGTTATTACCCTCTGTGAAGCAGGGCATTAGCACTCCGTGTTGCCCTAATTAGTTTACCAGACCACATATTCCAGGTAAATCGTGCTTGCAATTGGCCTGGTGCTTGTTTGTGATTAACAAGCATTCAGATGAAAAATTGAATGTCATGTGAGCACTGCTCCAAGCTCAGCAAATGTCAGGCAGTCGAGACAGTCGGGAAGCAACAGCAAAACACAAGGAAAAAAACCACAAGCTCCGAGTAAGAGGAGTCTTCTAGAATGTCTGGCCCAAAATAAGAGGATATGGAAGCAGAGAGAGTCTAGTGAGGAGCTGTAACTTAAAATATTAATCCTGACAAAGAACAGAAGAACAACTCCACTTACTTTATCTCAAGCCATTAGCTTTGATTTAGTGCAGCCAGGGAAGCCTTTCGGTACTTTCCGTGCTATCTTCACACTCCAGCTTAATAGCATTTGTTTAAATGAGGAGTGGTCCCTCAAGCAATATTTCTCTTTAAGAAATATTTAAGAGGCAAGTCCCAGCACAGAGTAATAAGTAAACTGGGGACAATATATTTTAAAAGAAGAAATAGATTCTGCCAGCTCAATTTAAGGAAATATTTATTACACATAATTTCTCAACTGTTTTCTGAGTAAGCAATATAAAATGATCCTTATGAACAGCAAAATGGAAGGAAGAAAAGAGTGTGCATCATTATGGGGGGTTTAATCTTCTATGTGTCTGCCTGTTGTTCTGAATGAAGTCTTTACTTACATGAACTAATGGCATCTACCCTGGATGTCTCAGAAATTTTAATCCCCAAATGACCTTGTTTTTAACACTACCATGCACCTACATTCTCCCTTTCATGTTTTGCCTTCTAATAAATGACAACAAGCTTCGTGACTTTAAGGGAAGGAAAGGGGTGCTAGTCTAGTCTTGTCTTGTCTTGTCCATGACCAAATATTTTCCATCCCATTGAGTTGCAGGTGTGATGACACTTGGCAGAGTGGAAATGGAGTTGCTCTGTTTTGTGCTCACATCGCTGGTTTGGTCTCAAGTGAGAGTTTCTGTTTGCTGTAACTTATTAAAACTCACATCACCAGCTCCTTGCAGTTCATAGTTTCTTGTGAGTTTTCTGATGTTTGCCTCCTCTGAGAAGCAAATAGGCCAAGTGTGAAACATGGCTTAAAACATGTGCATCATGTAATAGTAGCATAGTTCAACAGCCTTAAAATAACTGCTTTTTTTTTCTTCTTCTTCTTTATATAAACATATTAAATTGGTTTTGAGTTTCCAGGGCATCATTTTAGCTGTAGCTAAAAATACAATCAGTGCACCACATTTTGGCAGATTTAACTCAGCAAAATTGTTTATATGCGAAGTGTTTCCCGCTGAGTATCACAAATTATAATTTAGTTTAGAATGTGGCACCCCACAGATCCAAAAAACACTGCTGTGGAAGGAAGATGTTGCTCCCTCCCCTCTTTCAAATGTTCTGGTAACTTCTTGGTTTCCTGCCACTGTGAGCCTGGTAATCCCTTTGCAGACCCAGACACAGATATTTTACAACTGCATTATTAAATTAGTTAAGTACTTCCTTTCTTTTACCTCCATGGAATTATGACAGAGTGTTCGACCTCTTGTTCCTTTTTGTATTACTTTTATTAGTCACAAGAACATCATTGAACTTACAGACACAGTGTCTTAGAAATCTATGTTTGGTTTTGGTTTTTTTTCTAAATCCAGTTACATGTGGTTTAAATTCTATTCTTTTTGTTAATGTAATCAAACATCATGTTTGCTTTGCTTATTGGAGAATGTTTGCTCGTCTCAGAGCTGATGGCTTCAAGTTGTTACAATTGCCATTTTTATTTCCTGTGACTTGCTCATATTTTTTTATTTCTCCTTTATGGGAAGACTTTCCAGTGAGTATATCTTTCTTAGCTCAGTTCTTTGTCTAAGAACTTGTGCAAATTGGACAAGGATGGACAAAAACTGGTCCAAACCTGCCATACCAGGCATATATTGGAGAAGTTAATACCTGAACCTAGAAAGCTGTAATTCCCTTCAATATGCAATGGGACATTGTCCCTGTGGCTGGGACGACAACAGGAAGGTCATTGGTGACTCGCCTTTCACTCTTGACAGGGATGCAGCTGGTAGGAAAGGGTAGGTGGTTCTTTCAGTGACTTGGTAAATCATAAACAGATTTAGACACAGGCCCTGTTCCTCAAGACCTTGTTGATTCAGTTCTTACTGATCAATCTGATACTTCCAAAGGGCACCAGAGAGAGCAGTAAAGCTGCAGGATGCAGCGCCAGGGAATGGCTGCTGGAAAGAAGGATTTGTTCACATCACTGCTGCCCGTCTGTGGTCCTGATTGCCTGCAGGAGCTCTGCTCCTGGGGAGGGGCTGGATGGAGAGAGGACAATAAGGGATCTGCAAGTGACAGAATTGGTCACACATGGTGATGACAGCAGCCACATGTTACTTCATTGTCTTCTTAGGCCAAATAATGTGTTTGTCAGAGAGGCTGGGATGGGGATATTAACAAACACTTGGTGAAGGAGCACTCTGGAAAGGGGTCTAAAGGTGGATTTCACCTTCCTCCTTTTTCTTACCAAAAAATGCTGTTCCTAGGAAGAACAGGACTGAGCCATTTAAATAAGGCAATATGAAGTCATGCAAGTAAGGGAGCATTCTTTTGGGGGTTGTTTGAAGCATTTTATATAGTGTATGTAACAAGCAACAAACCAAAACCAAAAGGGAAAAAACTAAAGAATATTCACATAGATGGCCCCTGGTGCTGCAGAGGAACAGCAGTCATTGTGTTGGACATGCTACAAATACATAATAGAAAACATACCCCATGCCTAAAGATCCCGTGATCCAAGACAAATGGGGATAAAGGTGGTAGCAGGTGCAAGGCGAGCCAGGATGGTTTCCTGGTTTGTTGGAAGTTCAGGATGTAGGATGGGGATTTCAGGAAGGAATTTAAAGGAAGGCAATGACTTTGGTTTGCAAATGCACGTGAGTGTATATTTCAAATCAGTCCTTAGAAGTTAGGAATTGCATTTTGGTCTCCTTAGCTCAAAGCTACTTCCCTCCCTAATACTGAGCCTTTCCAGATGAAGTAGAGACCGAATTTGATTGTAATGCTGTTGTACACAACTTATCATTGCTCGGGTGATAGCATAACATGGGGGTGTTCAGTGAGTAGCCAGAGCCTGGACAGCACTGGCAGGGTTTATTTGAGATGTGAGTTAATTTGTGTTTATCTTTCATTTTCCCAACAACTTGTGTTCCAAAATGACTTCGTATCCTTTACAAGGTTAGTGTCAGTTAGGACTTCATAATTACCTGCTTCTCTCTTTTTTTGGTCAAAATAATAAAAACCGAGAATGAAAAGTTTGGGACTGAACTGTGCAGTTTTCAGCCAAAAGCTCCTGGTCTGGCTCTGAGAATAGCTACTTGCAAGGGCCCTGCTGGTGCTTTGGGATTTCAGTTTGAATCCCTGTGGACCAGGATTTATCACTGTCTTTTCCTGCTGAACAACCATGTGAGTTTACATCTGACAGTCTGTGACCATGGTGCAAGAAGGGAAATTAAAGCTAGCTCAGAGAAGGGGATGTGGGCACTGGAGGCTTATTTCTGAATGCAAACTTTTTGGCTGTGACCCAAAAAGTGTTGCAGTGGAAAATGGTAGTCAGCTTTTTAATAATGTTCTTTTTTATTGCGAATGCAACACCAAAGTGTTCTGTGATAAAAGATGTCATTTAAAAAGTCAGACTTAATTAATTATGAGGACTTCGGGCTGGATCAGAAATGGATATAGCTTGCAAATGAGAACAAGTTAATAGGAATGCCATTATTGCAGGAAGACACTTGGTATCAAACACTGTTTGGAAGTCGCCCCATCCTGTTGAGAAGAATATGTTCCAAAAGCATTTTGGCAATGGAAAGGAGTGCAGTTCAGTGAAATAGTGGGACAGATGAGAAAGGAAGAGGTTTTCGAGCATAGTGGATTTAGATGGTAAGCCATAATGTGCCAGTAGCAGTCAGATTTTAACACCGAATATAATAGCAATATGGCTATGCTCTGTCAGAGCCGTTTTTATGGTAAGAGCAGTCAGGTTTTTTGAGAGGTACAGATCACAATTAAAGTGTTCAGTTCCCACGCTGAGTCCCCTTGAGCTTTGTTTCTCATCACACACAACAATAGTGGGAATGAATTAGATGTCATCCCTCTTTGTGCCTGTGTGGGCGCGCAGAGCTGTGTGGAAAAAGCTGCTTAAACTTGTTTGCTGCTGCTGTCCCATGGAACATGATAATTGAAATGTGGGTATGGGAGGTGTGACACAGAAAATCTGATACTGTCACAGGAAGGCTCGTCTCAAAACAGTAGTCAGAGCAGGGGATGGAAGGGACATTCAGCTGAATTAAAATGTTGCAGATCACTTTGTGTGCTTTCTGGAGAAGAAGAAATAGGACTTGCTATTTACAGGCTAACTACCTTGACCAGGCTTTTCATATACTTTGGTCAGTTTCCAGTCTTCAGGGCTCTGGTGCAATGATTTGCACCAGACATAAAGAAACCATGACATAAAGAAAATAATCCTCCAAAATGGCTTTATTTTCTTCCAGCAGAAAAAAGAATCCCAACACTCTGGAACTTGGGCCAAAGCTTGGCACAAATTTGAGAGTGACAAAATGTTCACTAGAAAAAACCTAATTGAAAGAATCAACTTAGGAACAGGGCACAGTTTTGAACCAGAATGTAATGGGATCAGAGGGGAGAAATTAATGTCTTGTGGTTTGAATGTTAGGCATCCTTGATTACTGGAAGAATGAATGGATGGAGTGGATGATATCCTAAAGTCTGTTGGATGAGAGGTGTCTGGAAGCACCTAATGTCTTGCCTCAGTAATGGAAAAAAATGGATTCTTGAACCCCAGGATAGGGATAGGAATTGATTTAGAAGAAAGGACAACAGACAAACACACACAGACCTGCTGTGTTGTCTTTGCCAAAGAGATTTGATCAATAGAGTGATGGTCAATAGCTAAAACTTTCTGCAGTTCATGGTTACGCAGCTTGACTTCACAGCAGAAGTGGAGTTGGAAAACCCAGCAGAATCTGTGCTTCACTAGCAGAAGAAATTAGAAGACAAAATCAAGCACCTTAAGACACAGGACTGCTCGTGTTTGTTCCTCACTGAAAGAGAGAATATAACCTAAAACCCATCCAAAGAGACAGCTTTGAAGGATAGTTTGTGTTTATCTGGGTTAATCAACTTCACTGCGGGGAAAAAAAAAAGTTTAAATGAGAGTTTTGGCAAAAGGGGCTGTTTAAAAATGCATCCTGTGAGAAAGAGAGTGGAAGGGAGCAGCCCTGCACAATGTGGATGTAGGAACCATCCTGCTTCATGCTGCTTCTCGTACTGGACAGCGGGGAGATTTGGGGTGGCTTCCACAGGGCATGCTGGAGTCCATGGTTGTGGGAGAGCAAGGGAGAAGCTGGATTTAACCTTCATCTGTGCCCATCAGTTCCTGCCTGTTTACATTGGCCAGGCAGACTGGTAGGAAGGAAATGTCCTGTGTCCACTCAGGAGGACCATCAGTCAAACCTCTAGTTCGAAAACAAGGCAGTGATGTTAAGCCAGTGCACCTCATGAAATAATTAAGTCCCACTGCTGTCATCCCTACTTAGATATTGTGTAATGGTCCCATGTGCTGAGAAAACACTCACTAGAATTAACAATGCTGAACATTATTTAATGTGATGACTGTGGCAGGCAAAAAACTACGCCTCCAAAAGAATAAATCATATGACATTTAGCTACCTTTTATCTTGGCAAGAAGCCATCAAGTTTCAGCCTTTCATGGTGGATGAGTTGCTTTTGAAGAGCTTTTGTGTTAGGAAGAGTGGGCCCGCAAATGAGGTGCAATGAAATTCTGCATTTAGTGTATCTCGTGAGAGGGAGATTAAATATATCTAGGCTGCAAAGCAACTGATCTTGGGTTTTATCTGTACTTCATCTATGGTTTTTGCTTTCTTCAGACCCACTTTTGTCTTCCCAGCGTCCTCAGTTTTTTATCCTCACTGCCCACCTGCAACTCTGTTTCTGAAGGACAGGAGAAGGCTTTGATCTACGGGGACATGGTAAGGGAATGGTTGCTTCTCCCCCACAGAGTGCTCAACATGCAATGGCACACTTGTGTTCAGGTTGGGCTCCATTTGCTTCAGAGAGACACAGATATGAAGTGAAAAAGTGTAGTTGTTGCAGGATCAGGGCAACACCACCCTGACACAGTGGAAATGCAGCTATATTGCTGCTGTATTTTATATATGGTTAAATAACAAATGTCTGATGGGGCTTGGAATTCTTTTCCATGTGGTCCTACTAAAAGAAAAGGAAATATCTGATGCATCAATAACATTAGGTGGGAGATCAGGAGACATCTCCCTAAGATCTTTATAAACATTTGGGTATTACAAACATGCTGGAGCACATCTTCAGTAAATTTTTGCTGGGAGAAATTAAATGTTGAAAGCATGCAAGCAGAAGGGCACCAAGTACTGCGTTAGGGTATGTGCTTGCCATAGGCGTGAATTGTTATTCAGCACAGAAATTGAAAATGTAGTTGGGCTGCAAGTAGTCTGACCTGCAGAGGAAACCATATCTCACTGTGATGTGCTGATCGTTCACTTGGGTGGAAGGCAGGAAGGAGTGGGGCACATCCAGTATTTCACTGTCACTGTCACCTTCCTGGCCTGCTAATGTAACCAAGAATCAGCTGCAGAGTTCCATTAATTCTCAGTTAAAGAATTACTGACATTGGTCTAAAAACTTTTTTGACCAAACATCATGGGCTGAACTGTTGACATCAAAGGTTAAAACTCCTGTGTGCTGTTGGAAGTGCCTCCAACTGGCCACTGATGGATTTGGTCCTCTGTTTATTGTTTCTAATGACACAAGCATTTTTTCCCTGATGGAGAGACCTCAATTTCAGATGCATCATCTCCACGGTAATTAGTGATAAATCATCTTCACTGCACTTGCCTGACACACATAATGTTGTATTTTTACTCTCAAGTTGTTCTGTTTCGGTCAGCTTGACTGAAATAGCTTTTTAATACTAAAAGAAAAAAAAAAACAAAAACAAACAAACAAACAAAAAAAAACAAACAAAAAAAAATCCCCCAACATTTTAAAGAATGTTTTATGAAAAGTCCAACAGCATTAACAATGCACATGAACCTTCAGGTCAACTTCTTGCTTATGCTCTCTCTGGGCACTGATAAATTATGACTTCCTTCCTTCTTCACTTGCTCTCATGTCATCCTAGGGGGATTTACACAGTGTTTTTTCCACTCCTCGCATAGTGTGTGTGGCCTTGAAAACTGCCTTTTTATAGCTATCGAAGTGCTGCATTGAACAAAGCTTCACTTACTCATTGCATTTCTCTAGCACTTTCAATATGTTTTCTAAAACTCTTATAATTATGGATGAACTCACCTTCCCGTTACACTTTCCAGAGTAGCAGGTGACATTCCTGCTTTATGTCAGGGGAACTGGAGCCCGGAAAGGTCAAGTCAAAAATTCTCGACTTGTAGGAAATGTCACCCAGTCTGGGGTTTCTAGACCAAAATGTAGAGGGTTTTTTCTTCTTCTTTTTTTTTTTTTAAAGACGTCTTAGCATTTAAAGCACAGCTATAATTGATCTCAGCTGCAGCTGATGGCACTCAGCAAGTCCTGCCAATCCAACTGCAAGTGCCCAAACCCAGGCAGCTGGAAACCAGGAGTGTTCCCATGTGAGATGAGTGCTTGCCAAATATTGCAAATGAGTTCTGGGTCTGAGGAGGAGCAGATTTCCATTCTCAGGGGTGGCACTTCAGGGCTGAGCTCTGAGACAGTAATTTTTCCTTCTGATGTTCTCCTTCTCACTCAATTGTGTCCAGCAGTTAGACACAATGCAGGTTTTCGATGTGGGTGAAAAGTGATGTCACATTTACTTACACTTTGAAACATTAATCTGGGGGGTTGTTTTTAAAGAAGTATGGTTTTTTTCTCTATCAATCTTCAAATGCTTTGGGTTTTGAATTTATGGGATTTGTAAATGTAGGTACAAAACATTTCTGAGTTTCTCTCTTCATGGCATGACATCGCATGAAGGAAATAACATTTGCTTATTGTATAATACGCTGGAGTAAAAGCATCTTTAGCAGTATCAGTCTAGTAATTTTCTTCATCAAATTAATCAATGTAAGTTGTTCCAGATAGGCCTAGTTCTTAGTTTCCCTGGAGATTTCCTGTTCTTTCCTCTGTGCTGAGTGTTCACTTGAGTCTGTCACAAGTCACACTAAAAATCAAAAGCAGACCCCAAAGCCATAGAGGGGCACAAATCACAGAGGTGCAGCAATGATTAAACACAGGCTCATTGCAGCTGGGGAAGGAGACAAACACAGCCATGCAAAATCCCACCCCTTTCTATACAATAGAAAAATCACTTAAGGAAAATCTTTAGGCTGTATTTCTCAAAGGTTGCTTTAAAAGGCTGGAATCCGTCAGTTTTGAATTTGCAAAATCCTGGACATGACTTAGCCATGTCCCATAATTTAAATGATAATAGATGTTCTGGGCAAGTCTAGTAAACCAAATATGCATTGGGCTGTGGACACACGTGGGGGTGGTACGTGTGCACATATATTTGCCATTATTGATTTTTTAATTGATTTTCTTTTTCTCTGATGATTTAGCAATAACTAAATGCAACAAAAATGTGGATGAAAATAATTATTGCAAGAAGTTGGGCAGGAATTTTAAAATCTTTATTATGAGACAAAATCCCAGAGCATCATTCTCCCAGACAGGAATGGAGAGGCACAAGGGGTAATTAATCACAGAGGGGGAAAAGTGTATTGAGTACTGGCTTGTGCTTGTCCTTGAACCACTGATTCTCCACGTGCGGAGCCAGCTCAGCATGTGGCAGGATTGCAACATGTAGGATTGTTTTGGAATAAAGGAGCACAGGATTTGTTAGATTTTAAAGCTCAGTGATTTTCTTTTTTTAATTGGCAGTAAAGCAGTAAGGCACTTAAGATGCAAACTCTAACAATAAACAGGGTTTGCTCTGTATTTATGGCTTGTGAATAAAGATTGCACAAAGGTGGTAACTTTTAATTTTGCATTAACCCAGCTTGGCTCTGCAGTAGGTGCTGAGCTCGTGTGATGAGAAATGAATCAATTGCTGTCTGTGCCTTGCAGTGGTTGTCCTCTGTGAAATAATCTAAACCTGTCAGATGGTGACAGCTTGCTCTACCTGCACAAATAACACCATTTTTGAGAAATCAAGGACTGCTGATATTGCTGTAATAGATCTAAAAGTGCATACTGATGTGATCTGCCACTTCTGCGAGATGGAATTTGAAGCTGCTAATACGCAGAATATTTCTGCTGTGTCAGCTTCTCATCTCAGAAATGTGGATCGGATCTTTGAAAGGGTTCAGCACTGAACAAATCCCCATCTTGTCTAGTTCTGATACTTAGATCATAATACATGAAAAGCTGATAAAAAAAATAAAAACCTCCCATACCATAAAAGCCACAACAAGCTTCAGCAACTGCCTGGAGAGCACCCCTTGAGCATCCCAAATATGTGGTATTGAAATGTGGTGTCCACCAACTCTATTACAGCTTGTACAAACAAAAACAAATGTACTGGAGCACTTCTCATCTCCCAGAGCTCTAAAGAGGTTTCCAGAGCACTCAACCATAATCCTTTGTGTTTGAATAGAGCTTGGCAAATGTGAGGGATTTTCAGTGTTTTGGCCAAAATGTAAACTGAAGGGGGAAAGTCTCAACTGCAATCCAAGCAAGGTGGCTATTACTGATGGTTTTTAGTTTTGCAATGGATGGAGGGGTAGTGACCAGACTTGGAAAAACTTTGTTTTGGTTAACCAGAAACCAGTTATTCAATGCAAATTGAAATAGTTAAATTTCATGGGGATTGATTTGGTTTTATCTAAACATAGGCAAAAAAAAAAAGCATTGAAAAAAGAAAATGCCAGTTGAAAATGGGAAGCTGAAAAATCTGATTTTGAAGGATTTTGAAAAAAATCCACTCTTTTCTCATTTATTTCTTTTTTTCATTTTGACCCAATTTTGTAATTAGTTTTAGCTGGCAGTATTGAATAACCATTTGGGGATGAATTCACTTTTTATCAAGATGTTGTCTGCCCACCTTCACCTTGAAGAGTTCATGCAGTGGGAGATGGGTAAGTGCTACTGTTACTGTACTGTTAAAAGAAGGATCATAGAGCCTTTAATGTCTCATGGCTTTTGAGGTTTTAATCAAAAATGAGTGAATGAGCTGCATTTCCAGCTACAACAAAATAAACATTGGTCAGCTGTAAGAGAACATTGCTGTCAAAATGAGACTTAAAGATTTGTGAAAGTTCTTTCCTAAATTGTTCATTCATCTTATTCATCCTTTGTGTGTGTGTGTGTGTGGCTTGAGCACAGCTGTAAATCTAAGTAAACAGCATCTAGCCGTGTATGGCTCTGTTCTAAATATAGTGCAATGGAAGAAGAAGTTTAATTTCTCTGTAAGGTCTCTTGAGACTCGATGTATTTTTGAAACACCATTGGCTGCCCTGACACTGTGACAGCAGCCAGTTGTTTTAAAGGAGCATTTGCTTGCTGGAAACAGTGCAGTTGACCTTGGTAGTGTTGTACTTTCAGTAGGAAAGGATGGTCAGAGGCTAAAGTGATGTCTGACAGAGGAAGCAAAGGCAGTTCATTAAGCTAAAATTTCGGCTTTTCTGGTAACAATAAACAAGAAATGCTTAAGTGAGTGATCTGCAAAGAGTGAGCACAATGAGGCTGTGAAGGAACACACACCTGGTCATTGCAGCTGACCCTTCCTGACCAAGCACAGCATCAAAAGGCTCAGCAAGGCTGCACAATTCACACTGCCCATGGCACGTGGTGCAGGATGAGAGGCTTTTTCCTGGAGAATTTACAGTCTCCAGTGACTGGCTGACAGGTGGGGTTGGTGCAGTATTTGTCTTTGCATTTGACAAGGAGCTTTACCACAAAGGGTAAAACAACCTGCCCAGAGTAAGAATGGGGCCGAGTTGGAAAGTGGCCAGGTTTGTTGACATTCAGTTCGTTGCTTTTTTTGCCATAAGGTAATTCATCTTCCACTTTGACTTCTGCTCTGCGTTTAATCAGGTGCTGAGTGAATATCTTACTCTGGAAATCCAAACTAATAATCGACATAAAAATCGTGGTAAATGATAAGATGCAATAAGACAAGTCATATCTTCCCTAATGACACCATAATGAACTGAATTTAAAATGAAATCCTATCATGAACAGTCACGGCCCATTAGACAATGAAATTTCTTGTTAAAGTGACTTTTCAAAAGTACTTTGCAAAAAATGAAAATGAAACGAAATTACACTATGCTGTTTGAAGCCACTTGCAGCCAGATCCTGGTAATCTTTTGGGGCAAACCCCCATGAGCTTCAGTAAGTATTTTGCTCGCACAAGGACATAAACTCTAAAAGCACTGACTGTGGATTAAGTGCCACAGAAATAATTTCAGCAAGATTTAACGGCTAATATCACCAATTTATGGTCTAAAATACTGTACCTATTGAGAACAGACGGAAAAAGAAGTAAAAAAGAGGGGGGTTAATTTCTTTGCTTTTGGTGATTGCTGCTTTACATGGATCATGCAGAACAGGGACAAAACACAAAGTCCCTTGATTTTTAAACACCACATGCTTTGAAGAAAATATTTCAGGAACAGCAAGCGGGAACATTTCCCAAAAACAACCAAAAGGAGGTGCAGGGAATGGAAATGACTGTGGAGGTGCTTGTTTTTGTTGGTAAATGTTCCAGAATAACCTTTTTATAGATGCAAGTACTATTGTCATTGTCATCTTCAAAGCAAATTAAACAAAGCTTTCTCATCAGCAATGATTATTGTGAACTGAAGTTGGCATGAAAATTTAAATTGTAAAAAAATAACAACAGTAAAGGTCCAACTCTCACGGAGGAACAGCAGGATGTAGGTTCCTGTTGCTCATCAGGCCCATTGGCATCCTTCAGCTGAAGGTGCATTGAAAATGGGGCCATAAACTCCTAAATCAAACACTTTAAGAATTTTTATGTTTCATATTTTCTTTGTTTACTATCTGAATATTCCATAGTATTTTGATCTCTTCTGTACTAGGTATTAATCATGAGAGAAATAATTTCTATACATTTTTAAAAAAGTTTATTTAGTTTTTTTTTTTTAAGTAAAAGTGTCACTGCAAATGTACATATCAGATATACAAAGAAAGTGTATCACGCTATTATATTACATTATTGTAGGAAGGAGGAGGTGTTGTTTTGTTTGGGGTTTGGTTTTTTTTTTGGTTTTTTTTTTTGGTCTTTTTACGAGCATCTGTTCTATAGTAATTGCCATGCTTGGGTAATTCATCTAATGATTACAGGGCTGTTGGTAGAGGAAGCTGTAAAGCAGCAAGTAAACACAGGCTTATGTAGCTTTAAAGAAGGCAAAAGAAGAAAATATACTATTCTGAATGATTCACAATTCTGGATACCATCAGGCTGCGCTTCTGAAAGGGCTGCAGGCTTAGTTGCTGTCATTGTTCCCAGCTGGAGCTCCCATACCAACTTCTTTTGAAATCTGACCATTAGAGCTTGTTTTGAGTAAGAACATAAAAGCTGAAGTAAATTGTTTCATCAATACTGGTTTATAATTTTAGTCCAAAGCTGTCTAGGGTGCTTGCATACAGGGAGTAGCTCTGAATAGAAGGTAATTGTGTCTCTTATTCAATGTATCTACCTGGCAACACTGTTTAGAATTGATGTTTGGGGAAGGAAAAGAGAAATGAAGAGGATGCTGCCTAGAAGACTTACATGCTTTTAAAAAAAAGGTTAAATTTTCACTCTGTTCATCTGGACTGAGATAAAATGGGGCAGATAGGTTTGTTCTCATTTTACTGTGGTGAAAATATACCTTGATTCAGGTGTCACTTTCCATGCTGATCTGCTGCTTTTACTTTTGCTGGTTTTGGTGGTTTACAGCAAAGAGAATTGGGGCTTTAGTGCTTGTATCAGCTGCTAATGTGGGCTTGTAGCCAAAAAATCTCTTCACTGGTCCACCAAAGCATTTGTCAATAAATTGTCAAATGTGCAGTTGCTTTGAACCTGAATCCACTTATTCACCTGCTGTAGGAAGAGTTATGGAGCAGTGAAATAGCAAATTGTTCTTTCATTTTGCTACCCTAGATAGTTAAGCAAAAAAATAACTGAATTCTTCTTTGAGCGGATCATAGGAAATAATAAACTGGAATTGAAATAAAGCTCCCCAGTAGGGCTAAAGATACAGCACCAACGTGATAATAAAAATACGCATGCTAAACAAAAGCGAGCTCTGCTTTGGCAGGAGGCCTAGGAGGAGTGAACTGAACTAGATCAGAGTTGGCTAAAAGACAAAATGGAGTCAGCAAATATTTAGCATAAATAAAACTCCAGCCTTGGAGATTTAAATCTCTGCCTGTCCTTTGAGCATCTTCCTGCTCACAGATTGAATTTCATCAAGAAGCACAGAGCTTTTAAAACAAAGAACAAAAAGGCAAGTATAGCCCAGTGCATTAAAAGCATTTTAACCTGGAGAAATTTTAGTTTCAATGTTGTGAGTTAAGTGGAGGGAAATGAAGGAGGGAACCACACTGGCATTCTCAAATGGCAATGTTGTACAGAAAAGGAAAATAAGTCAAAATTAAGAGGCAATCTCCATTCTATTTCTACAAGTAATCCCTTGTATAACATTAAGCATAAGAGGCTGAAGCTCAGACTGGCATCCTCAGAACAAGCAATTTGGATAGGCTGAGTCCCAGGGCACTTCAGCCACGCTTCATTCATTAAACATAACCCAGAGGTAGCAGCACAGCTCCGTGTGCATACGTGCATGCTTCGCACTAATGCCTTAATGACTGCAGACTTCTGCTGAAGGGAGCAGGCAGGAAAAATGTCCCTCAATAACAGACCAGCTGCCATACCAGGTAACACAGCACAACTGTGTCAGAGCAGTTCCTTGGAAGTTTCCATCCCTTATATGTAGCCATTGGTGATGCATAGGGAAATGTTCATGGATGATGTTCGTGATTGTGTTCTCTAACACTTGTGCCCCTGACCGAGGGTGCAGAGATGAGGATTGTAGGTAGGAAGGGATGACTTTTCCTCAGGGATGTGTGAATCAGTCACCTGGACTGGCAGGGTTTGGAGAGGAGCACTGTATATGTCTCATTGGGCTTGGTGGAACAGGAGTGGGAAGTGAAGCTCACAGAAGAGAAATTGGAAATATGCTGAATTGAGTAGAAACTGGACTGAGGAGGAATAACTGCTGCATTTGTGAGACACCATTTTGGAAGGAATGGGGTTTGTGTGTAGAGCTAAATAACTGGTAATATTTTGTATCTGAAAGCGTGTAGAGTTGGCTTTTGAAAACGGAGAAGAAATGTCAATGAAGTCTAAGCTACTATTTGGGCTGCAGTAACTGCAGGAGTGAGATGGGGTCCTATAAAGTGGGATAAGTGAAGAAGAAATTAGCAGGCCAGCCAGAAATGATTTAGGCTGCAGTCTCATCCATTACTCTGCAGTAAGTAGCGCAGGGACTATTGCTTCCCTTATTTCCAACTGCAGAAAACTCAATAGGCAGCAAAATTTCAGTGAAGAAGTGATGACAGCTCAGGAAACAGAGTTCATAATGGAAGCAACAAAGCACCCTTTTCTTCAGCACATATTTTTGCTCCCATAATAGATATCTGCTATTTTATTTTGGCTACATTAGTGAAAAATAGTGTCTCAAATTTATTTGTCTTCTGCTTTCTGAAAGAAACAATAGATATGTGATTGTTGGGTCTTTTTCCTCTCCGGTTACCAGCTGGCAACTTTTGAAATAGAAAGTAAATTATGTTCCCACTAGCTTATTTTTACAAAAAGATTGTAATCAGATTGAGAAGGAGAGACCCAGATTAGCCCCCAGGGAAAAGGCAGACTGAACTCTGGCACTGCACCCTTGTCCTGTGGGAGCTGTTTGCTGGGAAGTGTGTTTGCCTCCAGCCTGGCTTCTGCAGAGATTGCTGCTCACCTGCAGAGTACAACCCTGGGGCAAAGGGGGAGTGAGGGGAAGGAGAGGGGAACAGTGGTTTTGCTGACAGGGAGTGTGGGGTCAGAGGAAAAAAGGACCCAAATCAGTAGGGAACCAAGTTTATGGGTTCTGCTGCTGGAGGAACATCTTGCTTACCTGAGGAATAACACCCCAGAGTAAACCTCTGTCTGTTTCTCCTATGGAGTGGGTGAAAGCAGAGCCACCCTCCTTTAGATCTCACCAGAGCCCAGCACAGTGTTACAGATCCAACTCTGCTTGTGCACCAAAGGTTTTCAGGTTAGTACACCATAACCAAAATGTTTGAAGCTGAGGGTCTTGAGATAGCTCCAATTTAAGCCTTAACTCCTATTTTTGCGCATAATGAACACACTTTTTGGGCAAAAGAATGTTCAGATTCATAGAATCATAGAACCATAGAGTGGTTTGTGCTGGAAGGGACCTTAAAGACCATCTCATCCCAACCCCCTGCCATGGGCAGGAACACATCCCACCAGACCAGGCTGCTCCAAGCCCCATACAACCTGGCCTTGAACACTTCCAGATATGGGGCATCCACCACTTCTGTGTGCAACCTGTGCCAGGCCCTCACCAAGGTACTAATTTCACCCAAGTCAATGGAGATGATCAGCATATTTGAGATGTGGGTCTCCTTTGTATTGAAATACAGCTCTGGTAGGCTGGGATAGTGACAATGGCGTTTAAAATATGCACTGTGTGCACTGTCGGGCCTCATGCTGGTATTTCTCATTTCCCATAGCTGTTCCCCACCTCAGCACTGCACAGGAGGGACACTGGCTCCTCTTTTAGCTTTTGCTCCACAGCCTGATCAGGGCTGAACCTGCAGAACTTCGGGCTGTGGAGCACAGAGCTCCGTTTACCCTTTGCACTGAGGGTTTGCTGGGTGCTGCTGAAAACCCTGGACCTGCCTTTTGTGTTGGCAGGAGAAGTGTGGAATTCTGTGGGGTCAGGCAGCAATGTCCAGCAAGGATCTGGCTCCCAGCTGAGCCACTACCTCTGTTACCAGCCTTTGATGTACCCAGGCAGAGCTGCAGCCTCGTGCTGGGTCCTTGTCAGCGTGAGAGGAGGTGAGGTAGGAGGGAACAGTTGGATATGAACACGAGGAAACAAACAGAAAAATAGCATATCACAAGTAGTGGTTTCAGTGTATTCACTACTTGTATTGTTTCAACTTTTATGTTTGTCTTAAGGCTTTTAGAGAACACAGAATTTTAAAAAGCATGACTGGCAAGTTTTTAATCAAATCCTGACTAACCTGTCCTTTTGACATGATTTTCTCTAATATTTATCTTCCAGCATATCTCTCCGTCTAGTTTTGAACTGCTGTAAATTGAATTTCATGTCGTTTCTTCATGAGGCTATTTTACAGTCCAATATCTAAGGCAGAAAGCCTCCCCTTGTTGCCATCTCTATACCAAAATTTGTCCAAATATTTTTTAAGTTTCCCCTGTTACTCGGTGTTCATATTAAGTTATGTATTTGCTTAATTCTCCACATGGACAACTTTATTTTTACTTTCTCTTAATGCTTCCTTATACATGTATTTAATTTCCATGCAAATGCACACAAGTTTTACCAAAAAGGGCTATTTCTTTTTTTTTGCTAGAACTTATGGAAAAAGGAGGTGTCATCAGCCCTTTCCTGCTAACTCTGAAGTGGATTTTTAACATCAGGATGAAATCCTAATAAAAAAAACTCCCTCCATCCTCAGCCTGTAAATGACTAGCAACAAAAATGTTTACATGCCTGCTATTGCCATCATTTATGCAATCTAATTCTACAGTGCTGGGACCACCACTCTATAAATTTCAATTATACCATTAGCAATAACTCTTCACTGCAGTAATTGGTACACTCACTTTATCTAATGGAGTATTTTCCCTCTAATTGACTTCAAATTTATCATATAAATGTCAAAGCCAAATTTTCCTATAATAACCTATTATCTCTGCTGTTCTAGCTCACTACACTCACAAGAAACAGAGCAATAATAATCTTTTGGAATAATGAAGGACAGAGACTTAATTCATAAAGTGCTGAAAAGAATGACAGCTACTTCTTACCTGTCAAAACCAGAAACTTTTAATATATTCATTTAATTAGACTACTGGTCCCCTTCATGTGATATTTTTGCTCTTACTATAATATAAGAATGAATCCAGCTTTTGCTAGGAAATGAGAATATCTAGTGTTTAGATGATGGACTTCCTATCAACATATTTTTAGACAAGTATTCCCATTATCAGAGGTTTTCAACTTTCTCTCCTTACTCTAGGAGTGTAATCAATTGCAGCACAAGAAATAGACTATTATACCATGACACGGAAATGGCAAAGGCACAAAGAAAAGGCTTTTTAATGTGTAAATGAATTTTTGAGAATAAATAGGAGTGGAGAGTAGGAATGATGCAAGTATACTCATCAATCCCATAGATTTTACATAGGATCAGCTAAAACTGCATTAGCATATCAAGTTCCAGAATAGAAATTTATAGTTAATTAATTCTGGAAGTCTAGGCTGCTGTATAGAAAGACATGAGAGTGAACCTGAGATAAGTAACAAAATGGTAAACTTGGACTGCTGTATTTTTTGATTTCTTTCTGTTTGAAGACTATTCAGGTCATTTTATGTAAGATGTGTGGGTTTGGTGCTGTTTCTTGTTCCATCCTGAGGCAGAAGGAATGTAGTACTGGGGCTGGGTCACAGCCTCGTGAGGCCAAAGGGTTGCTGCTGCTTTTGGGATTACTGTGCTTCTGTCACCATCAATGACCGGGATCATTCCCCATCACTGGGAAGCAGTCACCAGTGACAAGTTTGCAGCCCTTCCTCCCTTAAAAGGAGGCACCTGACAGGGTAGTGACTTCAACACTCGTTCATATTATCCTCTTGTGCGTCTGAACTATATCTGGATAAAAATCTTTCCAGGCTCGTTCTTCAAAATGAATAGGTAAGCTGCAAACTCTCCCTCTTACGAAATCCAAATACACTACAATTATGAACTTTTTCATTTTGCATGTGTCAGGCAACATAGAAACTGACTGAAGTTCAGGTAAGAGGCTGAATTTTAATGCTGAGATTTTATGTGACACAGCAGCTTGCTCCTTAGAAATGTAATTAAGATTTTTGTTTATGGCTATTGTGATTTTTTTGGACGGAACTACCAAAAGTGAAGAGAGTAGCAGGATTCAGAATACTTGCAGATGTGAGCTAGACATAGAAAGCAGTCATGAAATGTTACTCTGACAAAATTTCCAGCAAAGGACACGGTGATGTGAAATGAGAAGCTATGGTACTGTCACAGTGTTTGCTACCCACAGGCAGCAAAACACCACAGCCTCTCACTCACCTCCTCCCACTACAGGGGGATGGGGGAGACAGCTGGGGGACAAAATAAAGTAAAATTTGTGGGTTGAGTTAAAGATTTAATAGGTTTAATAGGACGAAAAAGGAAGGGAAAATAGTAATAACAATGATTACAACAACAGCAACAATAATAATGATAATGACAAAAGAATTGGAACGTACAAAGCAAGTGATGCACAGGGCAATTGCTCACCACCCACTGCCCCATGCCCAGCCAGTTCCTAAGCAGCCACCCCAGCCAGTCCTTCCCCAAGTTTATGTGCTCAGCATGGTGCCGTGTGGTCTGGGATATCCACTGGGTCTTGGGATCAGCTGTCCTGGCTCTATCCCCTCCCAACATCTTGTGCCCCCCAGCCTTCGTGCTGGTGGTGTGAGGAGTAGAAAAGGCCTTGGCTCTGTGTAATCCCTGCTCAGCCATAACTAAAACATCCCTGGGTTATCAACACCGTTTCCAGCACAAATCCAAAACATGGCCCCATACAAGCTACTAGCAAGGAAATTAACTATCCCAGCCAAAACCAGGACAGGTATTCTTCTGTGTATGCCATATGACCATCCTTTACATGGATTTATCTGAAGAGTAGGAGTTTAACTTACATAAGTTGAATATTTTCTGCTTCTTCAGCTAACAAAAATGTACCAGGTGAAAGCAGTGGTTGTTTAAATTCTTAAGTGGAACGGTAGAAGGAGGTAAAGGTTCCTGAAGTGAGTTGGAAGCATATGAAGATTCACCCTGTGGGTGCAATCTTGACTATATAAATGCAATACCTGAAAAATAAAGGATTGTAAAAAATTATTATAAAACAAAAAAAAAAAAAGAAAAGTCTAAGTGCAGCCCTGTTTCTCAGGAGTGTGCTGCTGGCAGATGATGGCATTCCTTCCTAGTGTGAGGAAAATGATTTACCCAGAAAATACAAAGATAAAACCTATTGTTAGTTTGAGACATAATTGCCTCAGATCCACCTCACCGTTTGCCACTATCCTTTTTTAAAAAACTGGTCTAACAAGAAACACTTTACATAAAAACACATATGAGAGTGTATCAAACCAGCAAAGTCCTCCTGACACAGAATATTACCTGCCATACCTTATCCTTCCACCTGTGGATAAAACAAGGCAGATTTGTTTAATTGCAGCTTGGCCGCTCTCCTTATGTCTCCATGAGCAGCAGGGATGGTGCTGCCTCACCAGCACAGTCCACCAGCAGCCTTTAATAGGGTCACAACCTTCCAGCAAAGTTTTTGAGAATGTGGGGCCAAGCACAGAGTCCATACAGGATAGTTGCTGCACCAATGAATGTTGTCTAGCATTTTCCCTCAGAGCTGAAGGTATTTACATGATCTCTGGCAATTTTCCCTCAGATTTTACTATAGCAATTTTTTTAGTGACTTGTATCTTTTGATGTGTATGCATACTAGAAAGGTTTTTTTTCCTTTAGTTTTTTGGAGGGTACCTGTAAATAATATCTGTCCCCCGTCTCTTTTCTCAGCAGAAAATCTCAAGAAGCTGCAGTGGTACCATAGCTCGGCAGAAGACTTTGATGGGAGTGACAGACCACCAGATAGTTTTTGCACTCCTTTGTCATGTGGATGTTTGAAAATGTGTATCTCCAGTGTTTCTAACACCCCAACAGAATTTATACCCTTACCCATAGGGCCGTCCTGAAATTTAACTGCTCAGGAATATTAGGTATCACTTGGTGTACTTTATCTCTTGAGAGATTTTTAGGCATTGATTAATATGGGCTACCTTGGACCAATAGTTTGTGACCTTTGTAGAGTTTGCATTTAATTTAATCCCATGAAGCCATTGTATCGACTCAAACAAAAAGGACAAAAAAGTCTGAATTTCTGTTCATCTGAAAATGTGTTAACAAGGGATTTTTCTATCTAACAAACTCTTTTCTCAGTCAAAACTGATGAGAAGCAGATGATATTGTCTTTATTGAACAGATTGCACTATATAACATATATCTTAAACAATTTGGGGCATGTCTTTCATGTCTTTTAATTCCAAAAGTGAATATTTATATCCTAAGGAGTCACAATTAGTTCTTAATATTCATTCTTTTCAAAAGGAAGTCCCAAAAAATTGGCCCAAATGTCTTAGGTAATTGCTCACAGAAATAAAGGTAAGCTGAACCCCAAGAAATTTATGAGTTATTGAGCCAGTTTCAAACATTTTCAGGAGCTAGATTTTCCTATATCCCCATTATTTTACTGGATAATGCAAGTATTGTCACTCCAATGATAGGTGGTTATAATATATCTGCAGATTGTTGGCAGAAGAAACACTTTTATGCTATTTTAGGGGAAATGCTCATTAACCCAATTTTTTTGGTGTTATAAAAACCAAACTGAAGTGAACATTCATTTTCAAAATGGTAAACGTGGCTTATATTTTTCTTGAAAATATAGAAAGAACACCTTCAATGCACTCAGTGCATAAATGGCTAAAAGTTCAGAAGTTTTATTCAGTTTGGGCTTGTCCAGATATATTAGATTGTGAAGGGAAAGTTTGTATAAGCTTTGGAGGTCTCTTTCTTTCCTTGCCCTTTTCAAAGTCTTTGCTCTCTTGAAATTTCATTGTTTCCTTTTCTTTATATGGCCAAAAAGATGGGGGTGGTAGCTGCTCTAGAAATCATCTCTAGCAGTATAAACGGTAAGTGGAATTATTGGGGAGCTGTTGGTCAGGAGAAGAACTTTAGACATGAGAAATGGAAAAAAAATCACAAAAGGAGAACATAGGTATAGTATTTTCATTTTGAATTTCGACCAAACTCTGATGATAGTTTGAGTATAACTGCACATGAAGTACAGAAAGCATCCATACATTTCCCTTCCAGGAACAGAAATAATGTTGTTTAGTAGTAGCCTTGCATTTCTCAAGGTCCAAGCATGTAACATAGACCCAAAATAATTTAACACCATGCTGGTAGCAAGGTATTTACAGCAGAATGAATCAGGGCTTGCTTGATCTTACAAACTCTTAAAAATAAATGTGTTTCAGTACAAGGTGTGCTCATAGCTGAGCATCTGCTGTGCTGCAGTTTGCTGTAGGTTTTTACCCATTCACTTCTGTAGCTTCAGATACGTCAAGAGCAAAATGGAAATTGTATGCCCAAGTCTTGCATGCAGCTTTGGAAATATCAGTTGTCTCTTAATCTTAGTTTGCCAGAGGGCCAAGAGACTTTCGTCAGCAAAAAAATTACTGTTCCTCAATTGGTGTGGGTTGAAAGGACAAATTGATTTGACATTTACTTTCTTTAAAGCTTCAGCTATGGGAAATGTCCCTTTACGGATACAATCCAGTCTTAAACAAGACAGAAATGGGAACCCCAATTTTGCACATTAAAAAAGCGAACAAAAAAACCCCAAAGAAAACAAACCCAACGAACATGCCAAAAATCAACCCTCCAGATAATAAATTAGAACTGTTGCAGCTATGGCATTGTGATTTTAGATAAACTTGTTAATGTCATAGTAAAGGACATCACTGCTCATAAGTGTAAAACATAAGCAGCCTTTTCAGACTGGTTCAGATGACTTCAGCCTGTTGTTGTTGAATAAGTGCCTGAGCAAGTTCTGCAATGCATATCTAATATGTGATCACCAAATATTACAGATCTATCTTTTTGTGTCAGTGAGTTTATGCAGATTGAAGAGACCATCTTATACTTCACTAAGCTGCATACCCAAACAGGAGAGAATGAAAAATTCTCCATTTCTGTGCACTGAAGAGGTTGAATTAAGCCTGGGCTACGAAAAAAAGGAATCCATTAACACATTTCCTGTAATTCTGGTTCTGTATGAGTTATTAAATGGAAAATACTGTTTTAGGAAGGATGGCTTACAGATATCTCTTTATTGCAGACCTTTCTGAAGAGTGAAATAGGGAAATATTTCTCTGGGAAGCAGTGCCAGAGAGGTGCTTAAAGTGGCTTCTTTTAATAGTGCTGAAATTAAGGAAGATCAGTGAGGAAATTACTGTTTCCTTTGGAAAAACAGGAAATATTTTTGGATCAGATGTCCAAAGACTAGCCATTACACACCCAAAATATGATCTCATCTGTGAAAATGTGCATGAGATGAGCTTTCAGAAGAGCTTCAGATGCTGTGGATTATTTAAAAAATTTTACCAAATCTTGGGACAAAGCTGAAACTGAGACGGACATGTGATTGAGATAGATCCTGGAACTTATGCCAGCAAAGGGCATTTACTCCTGCCTGTTCCCTTCCACCTTCATGCCCAGATGTTTAAACAGCCTGGTTTGCTGTCAGCAGTGCTCACTCACATTCCTGGGCTCACTGGACATTAGCGGTGCTGGGCTGACATCCCCTGTCTTGGTACAGAGCGTTCCTGAATGGTTTTGGTTCCAGCTGCTGCCAGCTTGACCAGCTTACATCCTCTCTATGTTTTGGCAAGTGATTCAATCCGCTCTGAAGCCCCTGGGGTGCACTGGAAAGGCTTTCTCTTCCTTCTCCTCCATTCTCCTTCCTCTCTTGGGTCCCGTACTCTGCAATCTTGTGCCTATGAATACATTTATATATATAAGTATTTTTCTTTAGCAGTGTGAAGAAAATATACTCTCGTGTAAGTATTTGCCAGATTGAGTCTTAAATCTGCAGAGTAGTGTTTCCCTGTGCTGTTGAATATTTATCACGCTTTACCCCAGAGATGGTTGTATTTCAGGGAAGAGCTGAGTTGATATATCAAGGCTATGAGTCTTGCCAGCACTTCACTCTGTGTGTAGCACTGCTGAATATAACAGGGCACCGGTGCAGCTGAACTTCTCAGTGGTGTAAGTATTGACAGGATCACCCCCTGCTCCTACCAGTGTTCAAGGAAGGAAGGAGGAATATTGATTTGTAGAAAGAGCTGCTGAAGGAAAAACTCCATCAAGTATATTAAAATACTTGTAAAAATTACTTTTTTTTCTGAATGCTACAGCAGCGCCTGAGAACTTTTTGCAACTGAAATAGTGTTTACTACCAAACACATTACTCAGGAGATGTGCCAGTGCCACGAAAATAGCATTGGCACTGGACCATCTCTTCATCTGTGATACTTATCGTGGAGCAATATTCAGGATCTTGACTGTGAGTTCATGCTGTGGAATACAACAAATGTAATATCAAGGAAATGTCAGAGCAGATATAGTTGGGTTCTATAATCCAGTGCAGCATCCATCACAGTGTGAAAAGGAGAACTGCTGATCTTGAGAGACAGCAATATATGGGGCAGAAATGTTCCAAATATTTTTGCTGGATTGAAAATAAATGCGTAATTTCACAACTAGTGAAAAATCACTATGAAGTAGATTATACTTTTATTTATTCTTAGACACAAGAGTCTGTTGCCATATGCCATAAAACCTGTCCTATGTCTTTTGAGGTATCTAATCCTCCTGCAGTTGTTTCTTACCGGCAAATGATATGAGATGGTATGAAAGGCTGACAAAGAAATGTTTTATTAAAAAAATTACTTTTATATTCCCTAATTTGAAGAGAAAAAACAAACATGAGTGTCTTTATACAAGGATAAACCATAAACCCATTCTTCATGTTATTTCTATTGATTAAATGAGGGGTTTTAATAATTTAAATTGGTGCAAATAATATTCAGATTTTAAACTGAGAAAATTTTAATATGACAGCTGTAGGTCAATACCTTTCTTCAGTAAATGTGTTGGGTTTTACTCATGTTGTTTACCCCAAGAAATACAAACAGATGTTGCAAATAAACAGAATTATGTCACCTCCTTATACTCAACTTTATACATAACACTGTATGTCCCAAAATTTCCTGTGCAGATGAATGATAATATATGTTCGCGGTCAGTAATGCATTCAGATACAAATTAATGAAAAAGTTCTTATTTTAAAAGAAATATCATGTGATTATGCAGGAAAGTTATCAGTTCCATCCGTGTAGATATATAAACAAACTGTGACCTCTGGCTCAGACAAGAATTTCACACGAAATTTTTGCAGTTCAGCCTGGTTTGGTTTTAGTTCTGCCTTTTGAAGGCAAATGGGTACCAGAGAGATCCGTAATAGTATTTGCATCTATAGTCAAGGATATATTTCCCCAGGGTGGAGAAGAACCGAGCCCTTAGATCTCAAGATGGATAGATCTTTGCTTGAAGAGAAAGGCTTTAGGCAGTCCCTTTGCAGTGTTATTTTGCATTCTGTTAATAGAATTAGCATACAATGCAGTCAGGGTGCCATTTCCCAGCATGACCAGATGGAATGGTGCACTGGACCTATCTGGCTCCCCAAGCATCTGCTGCAGGCTGCTCTCAGACCTGAGTGGAGACAGGAACCTTCGCTCTTATTCTCCACTTGAAACCCCCTGGTGCTTTTTGTTTTGAGTGTGACCAAACACCAACAGAGTAAGGGGATTTTCTCCTCAGTGCTTCCCACCTCCCTACTGAAAACGCTCTGAGGAGGGAGATCTTGAACTTGTTAGAAATCAGGGACAATCTCCCAGTGATGTAACTGGTGTCAAATCAAGTCTCAAGTGGACACGGTGGTGATACCACATGCAGGAACAGAAGACTGCACTGTAGCACCTTTTTGGCTGCCCACAGTATTAAAAGTGCTCATTATTCTCTTCTCCCATTGATTCCAGAAGTTTTTTATGGGCAATTCCAGATAATGAAAAACAAGATACAGATACATATTTGAAATGTGTATGTTAGTATTTATTTAAAGTTTTATAGTGATTGCATAAAATCCAGGGAAGAGTCTCCAGATGTTGAATACACTGCACAAATTCAGTGAAGTACTGATATATATTAGCATCATTGTCAATTGTTATGAGCACTAACCAATTCAATCTTTCATTGCCCATTGTGCTTGAGTACTTTGACTTAATGATCCCCATCCTAGAGAGAACTCTATTAGCATTTGCAGATGTCTCTATAAATGTAGGGGTGAGAAAAGCTTTAGGATGTGAAATAATCAGGCTATATACTGCTAGTCTCTTGCTGTTAGTGGAGTATTTGAAATCCTCAAATTGGTTTCTTTTGAATGAATACTGAATTTTGAACTCCTGCTTGCAATTCTTTGTCACTCAGTTAATTGAGCATGCTGGAGGGTGGCTAAATTTCATCTTCAGGAAAGTCACGTGTTTTAGAGATTCCAATTTACATCCCATAATTAGAGCATCATGAGAGCTCTGGAAGGGTGCTAAACTTGTTACAATGCTTGATCAATAATGTATTGCATCTTAACTGTTGCTTAGAAAAGGCTGCCCTTTGTTAGTCCAGGTGTTTTATGAACAGATGCCCAGATGCTTCCTTTTAGGATCTATACAATTCTCTATTTTTTTTTTCCTATTTGAATACAAAAATCTGTTATACATTTTCACTGACCTCTCTCTTAACTATCTATCAGTTGCACTGAATGGGCTGTATTAATGCAACTATAATGTTCAAGGTCAAACTGCTGTAAATAATCATTCAGCACTGTGCAGAGTCCCAGATGATGTCTGTGTGTAATAAGGCACAAGAAAGCTCCAATGATGACATTTTGCCCAAACAATCTGCTCAATTCTATTGCTGTATCAGGGACTTTTGGTGTCTCTGCAATGTCATCTCAAGTTTTCCATATTGTTCTAGAGGCTTGGTTTTTTTGGAGGGGTTTTGTGCATTTCAATTATGGCTTTTATTCAGCAGTACCATTTAATTCCTGACAGTTACTTCAGTTTGACAGTCTCTGATTTAGCTGTTATCTATTTCGCAGCAATGTCAAGAGCAGCATGATGAAGTGGGCAGCTTTGATTGAATATAAACAGGATCTGGACAGTTCAATAAAAGTTCCTTGCATGTTTAATTCCTACCTGTCACTGTATCACCAAAAGCACATAAGAAGATTTATGATGATCTTGGTTCACTTCCTTTAACTCACCTAAATGCAGTCCGTTAATGGGTTTATGTTTTATGCATATTAATTGTGCTGCATGCTATTTTTGTGTGGCAAGACAAATTAGAATCAGATTGAAAATATTTTTAGCCATACTTGTGCATTATAAGAAAATATCCCCTGCATAAAGGGCCCAGATGAGTTCTGCATGTTACTGAAATGTTAACTGAACTTCTCAAAACCACGTCAAAACGCTGACATCCTCATTGTATCAATTGTTTCATGTATGAATAGGATGTAAAATTAACCAGATCTCTATTTTTATACCACCTATTTAAATCTGTGGCCTTGTTGTGGAGAACCTGGTGTGTCTAAAGTTCACATCTCCCTTTATTTGAGTGAAATTTACTTTTAACCAATGTAAGTAAAAAGAATGTCAAGTCAATATTCTATACTGTTACTCATGGATGGATGTTTTATCAAATCGATGTATACAAAATAAACTAAATGAGTACTTTAAACATGTCCATTTGAGAGCCCCAATTTGAGAGCTCTAGTTTCTTTGAAGATACAACCTGTGCTTTTACCATCGTGTATTTTGTTTTGAACATTATTTGACACTGGTTTTGTGTTACTTCTAAACAATGGCTGACATCTTCTAGATCTTTGCTGGGCTGTTTTTGCTTTATCCTTGGTGGGAGCTGGACTTGTTTTTGTTAAAATTCTCTGGTTTTTTAACAGTGGGGAATGCTGGGATCAGTCAGCAAATTCACAGCCTCTCAAGTAGCAGGGATACTGCAATGATTCAAAACTCAGCCTGTTTGAGGCTGCTGCTTATGAGAGGTTACAGCTGCATAGAAAGGGTTGGGTTAAGTGACCCTGTTATTCTTTTCATTTCCCCGTGAATGCAGAGACCATGGCCTGTGTTTTACTTGTTATCTAGACAGCATGGAATGATATGGACACAAATGCTGGTCCAGTGGACAGCAGTTAGTGAAACACTGGCAGGTCGTATTAGAACACAGCTGGACCCTGAAACCAGAGCAACACACACCTGTGTACTGTTACCTTCTGTTTGCTGCACCTCAGTCTCTCTGAGCTGTTTCTCTAAGAGGAGAATGTGATATCATCAAGGAGAAATGTCCAAGGTACAGGCTTATAACATTTCTGCATCCTATTCTCTTCTGATTTCCCCTTCGTTAACAGTACAAGCAGAACATTTGCAAATCCAGCTCTGTGTTTATAGACTTGGATTTTTCTGATAGTTTCACTCTTTCTAAATGTTACATTATCAGGGCTTAATTATAAAATAATTGCACTGGGTACATTTTTCATCTGCCATGAGTACCATTTACACTGTTTTATGTCCTTTTGAGAGGCTAAGTACTTGAGCCTGATGAAAATGAACAAAATCAATAGGACTTGAAATACATTTCTATTTTTCTTTTAAATTAGCTTTTTATTTTTTCTTAAATACAACAAAGTTCCCAACTGATTAGAAGCAAATTTGAAGTCAGTTTAAAGGTAAATGGCCTTTTCTTCTTACTTTTAATTTTGCCTGAAACTAGTAGATGAGCTACCTGGAAAAACACCGATTTTTTTTTTTTTTTTTTTTTAACTGATTGCCTATGAACTTGCCCAATCCATTTTTAAACCTGCTGTTACTGTCTGCTTTGATAAGCTTGTGTCAAAAAATTATACCCATGTCAAAAAGGACCTGCTTTTTTCCAAGTATCTCATGCCAGCGTGTTTCTCATTCTACTGGTGGGAGCTTGGTGAGTAAAGATTCTGCATTCACATTGTCAAACGGTGTCCATGACTGTAAACCTCAGTCAAACTCTTCCCCAGTGCAGTGTGGAGTACATTTTATTTATTTAATTGGTGTTACAGGCTGTGATATCATGGTTCACTAGATGATGTGCTTTTCAGCAACTCTTGATTTAATGCACTATGTGGAAGTGAGAATCTGGCAAAGGTGGGCAGCAGGATCAAAAGCTTAAAACTGGTGTTGCTAAAAGACTTGTTGGTTAGGGAAGTGTTCCTTAAGGAAGAGCCTCAGGAGGGAAAATTCAGCCTGGGCAGTTAAAACTGGCAGCTTAGTGGCTCGTGAAAATAATTTCAAATTTATATTGTGAGATTTGGTGAGTTGGTGTCTGATTAAGCTGTTAAAGAGTTGCTCCTCCATTCATACCTGAAAGGAGGTTGTAGCCAGGTGAGGCTCAGCCACTTCTCCCAGGACACACGCAACAGGACAAGAGAGCATAACCTGCAGCTACACCAGGGAAGATTCGAGTTGCTCACCAGGAGGAATTTCTTCACTGAGAGGGTGGTCCAGCACTCCAATGAGTTGCCCAGGGGAGTGGTGGGGTCACCATGCAAGGAGGTGTTCAAGAAGTGAGAGGATGTAACAGTGCAATGGTTTAGTTGACACAGTGGGATCAGCCAAAGGTTGGACGTGATGATCTTTGAGGTCTTTTCCAACCTTAAAGATTCTGTGATTCTATACTCTTTCCCTTCCTTTTCTGCTCTGTCCTTGGCACACTACATTTCTCTCTGCAGAAGCCCCTCTGGGGCACTATTTTCTGTGCTATTGCCAGCCAGGACCAAATTTCTCTGCAACAGCACAAAGGAGAATAAGAAAGACAGAAATTAATGAAACAGTTTGGTAGCAGTCAGAATAGCACTGCAAAATAAGAGAGCTTATTATTCTTTAAGAGCTTTCCTTAAGCTGAATGCAATTCTGCAGTGCTCAGAAAGGCAGAGAAGTGGTGAGAACGAATAGTAATGAAAGGACAAATAAGGATAGATGATTTTTTTTTCCCCCCCCCCCGAGAAGTTCTCCATCTGCAGCTCACCAACCACCTGTGAAATGTAGGAGGTTTCTGCTGGGTTGCAGCCAGAAGCTGTTGTGTGCTCATGATGTACAATACGCCTACTCCTAAAATTGTCTCAAAATCAGTGTCACAAAAAATTCAAGGAAAATGCAAAAGCAATGAAACCTCCTGGGTTGCATTTATCCAGTGACAAAACACAATCCAAGTGGGATTCCTTTCCCTTCATCCCACAGGACAGGCAGCATGAGAAGGAGACATCACACTGAAATTTAAAGGGATGAGGCAGGGATTGAGAGCAGAGGAAGGGAGATCAGGGAGCTCGGGGCAGGAGGGGGGACAGAGGGGATCTGGTGCCAGAGTGAAGTGAAAGGGGGAAGTGAGAAGCCAATTCTTTGGAGTGGCACTGAGATCAGATGAGAGATTAAGGGGAAAAGAGAGGAAATAAGGGGGCAAAAGTAGAACAGGTATTGAGCTGGTAAAGGTTTGGGTACAGGAGAGGGAACCTGGAAGTGGCTGAGGCAAAGATGGAAACAAGGTATTAGGCTGGGGCTGTGGGGAAAAAGCTGAGTAACATCCTGGGACAGTGCTTGGAATGTGAAGACAGAGACGAGGAATAGATCTAAATAGTGTGTGAATTTGGGAATTAATGTTATTTGATAATGGCATTTGAAATAAGCTTTAAAATCCTAAAGAGAGGAACTGAGGACCAGGAAGAGACAGAGACATGAAAAGTGAGGCACAAAAGGGTCCTTTCAAACCTTTGAGGGCGCTCAAGGGAACCAAGTTCATTGTTTCTTTTGTCTGCAAGTATCTGTGAAATCTAAAAGCAAAGTTTATCTCTCATCCCCTTTTGAGAGTTACTTTCAAAGAATTAAAAATAGATAAATAATCCTAGTAAACAGTGGTAGATTATCATTGAAGTTGCAGATGTTATAGAATGCCAAATTAATGTCCATCTTCATATGGATATCAAGATACAATTGTGAGTAAAATTATTATTTTATTTTTTGCCTTTGTAATTTTTTTCCCCTTTTTCTAGCACTCTATAAAATGTCAGGTGACAGGCAATATTTTATCCAAGGTCTCATCCCTTAAAACTAGATTTCTGTTGAAACAAAGTAGAAGATGCTCAATCCATTGCTCTGTCACACACTGAAGTGGCTCCTTACGTGTGGATGCAGCTGAGAGGAGGGAGCATCCCATGTGCTGGAGCTCATAAAACTGGATCTGCAGTAGGAAATGATCTTTCACCGGGATTTAACAACTACAGGTACTGAAGAGAGGCTCTCGGTTGTATTTATGTCTTATGCACGTGCCATGCCTGCTTTAATAAACATAGATCTTTCTTGTGCTGCGAGCTCCTACTTATGTGCATTTTTAACGCCAGGTTACTCCTGACCTCCCATCAACCTGCTTCCTGCAGAAATAAATGGGTGTGTTGCCTTATGCAAAAAAAATTAGGTGGAAAAACACATAGAAAGCAAGTGAAACTATTAAGTCCTTTCAAATGGATGTCATTTGGTGTGGTGTGGGGTTTTACAGCAGTTAGATACTTGTAGGTTTTGTGAACTAATGAGGTGTTGGTGGCTGAAGAAGGAATGTCACAAGGAAGCAGTCCCTGGGTGATTGATCCATCTATTTTCTCCTCTAAGAGCATCACACACACACAAATGAGAGAAATGTGCATCAAACTCTGCAGTTTCTGTTGGACTTTGGAAGCAAAATGGAGGTAGAGGGAAAATAATGAGGGTGTTCAGTCATTCTATGATTTTATATTTTTACTGACTGTATTAAGCCTCTTTTTAAATTTTATTTTTATTTTTAATAAAGTCTTCTTGTTCTGTGGATTTCAAAGTTTAACCCTGCACGAAATCTAGAAGGAACCTCCCACCTCTCGCTTCCCATGATAAAATTTTAAAGTGGAATGTTTTCAGAAACCATGGGGAGCAATGATGGGTGGAAGTAAAATGAAATTTCTTTTGACAAGAAGATGACAAGAGATGAGACTGGAGAGATTTATGCATACTTTGGGATTAAAAACCTAAACTGATACATCTCATAGCTGTCTTGGGATGAGGCATTCACTCTATATTTGCAGTGAAAAGCTACTTTAATGATTTTAACATTTACCCACTAAATTTTTCTCCTTGATGTATAATTCAAAATGCTATATCAACTCCTCTTAGGTTAGACACACTTTCATTTTTATGTGGAAGTGGATCAACAACCAGGTTGTTGCATCACTGTGCTCATCTCAGGGCTGGGTGGAAGGTTTTAGTCAGGACCAGCCTTCTGTGGCAAAAAGATTTGTGCCAAGTCAGTTCTGGTGGAAGATATTTAAAATAATGATTTCTGATGCTGAGTCACAGTGCTGTCACAGCACTATTAATAATAAACTGGGAGAACATTTGTCTTGCCATATGGGATGGAAGGAGTCCAATGTCTGCCTCTGGTATTGGATGGCATTATATAATGTTGCAGCATGAGGCATATACATTTTCTCTTCCCTCCTATCCCTCCTTAAATGCACAAGACAGATTTCAACTGTCTTAAGGAATGAAGTGTCGTTAGAGAGAGTTGTCTTGATTTCTTTTGGGAGCTGTGGCAATTGTCAAGGATTCCTTCCCTTCCGCAGTCACTCATAAGGAGATTTAGTTAAACTGTGTTAAATTCTGTGCCCACATTCATAGTCAGAAATAAAATGTCCTCAATTTGATTTGACTTAACTTAAATCACTTAGGAAGGTAAAGAAAATTTAATCAAGGCATTTTCAACTCTTAATATGAATATCTAATACAATTTAGCTAAACCAGGTCACAAATTCATTCAAATTAACCCCTTTGCTCCCATGCTGACAAACTTAGTGTGCCATGGACACTTTTTAATATGGCATTAATAACAGGTTGGTTATCAAGAATTCTGAATAATTTTGGCACTAATCATGAATTCAGAACAGGTATTCAGGTGAAAGTTTCTCTCTATACCTCTGTGTTAAGATTTCAACCTGTACAAGACTTTTCCTGGTAGGCCAAGGAGGAGCATGGATCTGAGCTCCTCGGATGGGCTTTATGAAGAAGCTACAAAAATATCCAAGTTTTGCTGGGCCCCCCAAGCCCAGTCTAAATCGCCCCTGCAGTGCTCACTAGCTCTCACTGTGGGACACATCTCACTAGGTCTCATTTAGGCTTCAGTTCCCCTCAAAAGCTCAAACTGGCCATTTAAGGTGTCTTTCCTGATTAATGCCCCTGCAAGATGTTGTCTTGAGCTCACTGTGCCCAGCAATACCTTTGAATAGGAGAAAACAGAATTCCTGTGTTGCTTTATATCTTCAAATTTCTCATCCTCTTCCTCCAACAGGTGTGATCACCTTCCCTCTCACCTCCCTCTGTGCCTCCATCCTTTGTGCCACCTTCTTCCCTGTGTCACCTTTCCCTGGAGGATTACTTAGTCTTTCTCTTTTCTCCTAGAATTCCTACCATTATTCTTCTCAGTAATAAAATGGTGCCAAATATACTTCACAGTATTCCCATCCCAAGTAATTTGGCAGCTATTTTAAAAACGAGATTGCACAAGGATTAGCAAAGTCAACTATCTGTAAATATTGATGACTTAACTAATGGGGAAAATGTAAGGCAATACAGTGAGTAAAGCAAATATTTAAAATAGAAAAGCAGTGGAACAGAGTTGCTTTCTGTCTCAATCAAATAAAGTTCTTAAGCAGATATCCTGTTAAAATAAAAATCAAAAAAAATCAGTTTATTCTTATGGTGAGATAAGATATGGGAGATAGATTTTAAGCTGGGGGCTTTGCTATCATGCTTTAAGCTATCACCCTCTCCATGTTGTTAATATTGCAGATATCTTTGCACAGCATAGTTCAGACACTGCATGTTTAGGTGAGGACTATAGGACCGTGTTATTGCCAGACATTGATAAATCTAGCTTCCATGTATGCTTAAAAACTGCACTGGGAAAGCCATTAAAATAAGGAAAAGTGAATTAGGATTTTATGATGTTTGAGAAAGCTGCAAACCTGAGATAAAGAATTCTTTTTTTTTTTTTTTTTTGAATAGGCACAACATGCATCTCAGGATAAGCCTGTGTTTGCTTCAGTGAAATGTGGTTTTAAATGAATGTGGATGGGAAATGGAAAACATCTCCATTTCTAATCATGCTGCTGTCTCATTAAGGATAGACAGCATCCTGATTTTAACTAAGAAATTCTTTTTCTGTTGCAGGAACCTCAAGCTGGCTGGGTGAAATATTCTGTATAAGAGTACTTCCGTGCTAATGACAATAACAATAGGGAAACCAGCAATTCAGTGCTGGAGGATGCTGCTGCAGAAACATTGACATGAGGACAGGTAATTAGTGCTGCTGCTTTTATTAAAATTAGGGGGAGGAAAAAATCAAAATTGAGTCAAGGGAGCAAAGGGGTTGTTGAAAAAAAAAAATCTTGTTTACATTGTGAATCCAGCTGAACGAAATAAACTAATCAATTTGATGGGCAAATTCTATTAACAGTAGAAAAACCCTGAATGAATAATTAAAGTATAACAAAGCAGAGTAAATATTTGGAGGACAGGGCCAAAGCTAACAGAGCTTGAGTTGGTCAGTGTGGTGGAGTTGTTGCTTTTCAGCTTTTCTCCGACTCTCTAATCAAAGACCTAATACTGCATATTATCCCTTCAGTGGTATAGAAACCTTCACTCTTTCCCAAATGAGATGGGACATACGTGTAGGGAGGGAGGAGAGAAAAATGCATCTGTTTGAACACTAAATAGAATTTGACTCAGTCAAAGTTGGAAGAAGACTTCATGTCAGGCTTTTGCAGATCTTTGATTAATAATTCTAATAGAAAATAAACCTCTGTGGCCTGGGTTTCTTTTTGATGTAGCATCAGTGACACTCAGCAACTTAGAGCAATTATAAGTTTGGCACAGACTCTTCTATGAATATATATGGAATTAGCCAACCAGTAGTTCTTTTTCTAAATGCCAAGTAGACTTTCTAGCAACAGAATGGTGTTGCATTTTTTCCTAGCTTTACAAGCAATAGAATTTTTTCTTCCAACTTTGAATGATGTTATTTGATTTAATGGAAAATTTTGAGCCCCTTGCAGGTCAGGGATGGACTATTTCTCTTTTTATATAGTTCCTAGAATAATGACTACTTGATCTTGATTGGAGCCTTTCAGGGCTTCAAATAAATTGAACCATTTTTCTCTCTTATGCTTTTGCCCTTGTGTCTGGGGTTTTGAGGGAGGGACTGGGATTGGTTTTGGCATAGTGACCTGCATACTGGGCAATAGAAAATGAATGAGGATTAACAGGTTTGGTAAAAAACAAAGACTTTCTTACAGAATTACCTGTTGCAGAAAAAAAATATCTATTTTGTTCCACCTGCCTTTTTTTTTTCCTTGCTGTAGTCAAATAAAATGCAGGGTTTAGTTTTGTGTCAATATGAAAATTAATTAGCATAAATTGTAAACCCGCTGTCTTTCTGAGAGCGCTGTTTCCTTGTTATTTCCTTTTAAATGGAATCCTAAAGGGGGAAAAATCAGATACCATGTTATAAATATTGCATTATACCTAACTGATTTATATTTATAAAGCTAATTCCACTTCTTAATGCAATTCAAACAGGGAAAATGCTTTTCTGTTAAGGCTGGTTTACAAGTTGGATCCAGCATGCTGATGCAGTCAAAATGAACTGGGGGTTCTGGCCTGATTGTCTCATTTTTTACATGGCCTCTTCCCATTTTCCTGTGTTATTTTCCTCAGTTTAGTAATATACGCTAGTGAATTTCTTTGCTAAGAAAATAACTTCGTGCAAAATACACATCTGAGGTGCCAGCTGCTTCTGACCTTCATGCATATTATATTGTAGCACTGGTCAGATCCCAGCTCTGGCTTATTGGAAATTTAGCCCTTGACATCATCCCTGTGTGGAGATCAGGACACGTGGAAATTGGAGGGCTTTTCACAGCGTGCCATAAGTGGCTGGCACGATGCTGATCCTTCAGAGGTGCTGGGTAATGTCACAGCAGGTCAGCTGTATTTCCTGATATTATGTGAAATGCATCAAGTTACAGCGGGAATTAATGAGGCTCTCCAAGAGCCCAGTTTTTATCATCCTTTTTATTCAAAAAGGGAGTTGGTTGTTAGTTTCCAGAGATCAAAATATGACAATCTTTAATTGAGGTCTCTAGTGTGCCCAGCTTTTGCTGAGTATGAGTTACCAGTAACAGCATTAAGAGCTTTTGTGAGCCAGATATTTGAAGCTCTCCCCAAGCAGGAAGGAGGTAGGAGCTGGTTGGACCAACTTCATCTTAACTGGCTCAGAGACAGGACAGGAAATCGTAAATATGACATATGAACACAGAATAATCTCTAATTGATTGCAATTTGCAGCAGAGCAAGGGAATACAGGTGGGGTCTGATATTTGACATAGGACCTGTGGCTCTGGGCTATTTTTTCCACAGGATGAGTTCACATTGCAGTTCCAGGTACCCAGAAAAGTCATTCAGATGATTAGTTCTGTAAATGTAGATTTTGCTTTGTGGTGAAGGAGATGGATTAGAGTGAGAACTCTGGAAATTTTCCTTACAAGACCAGCCTAAGGCTGAACATTGCTCTTCTTGTCTGGCACTGAGAAAGAATGGCTCTTTTTTGTCTCTGGAATCACACTTCCTACACTTAAAATTGTGAAATCACCCACCTTGAAGGCTGCTGAGGGGACTAACATTTCTAGAGAGCTGACATTGATTAGACAGAAAACTGCACAGTTGTGCAATGCATCGCTATCAAAGGAAAATGGATAAGCCTAAATCTTCTAAAACAAAGACAGAGCAATCTTTTAGACTGCAATACCTGGGGTCTTGCTGTAGCCTCTTCCTTCCACTCACAGTCGTACAACAAAAAGAGGACAGGTTAAGATTGGATATTAGGAAGAAATTTTTCCCTGGCAGGGTGGCCAGAGAAGCTGTGGCTGCCCCATCCCTGGAAGTGTCCAGGGCCAGGTGGGATGGGGCTTGCAGCAGCCTGGGATAATGGAAGGTGTCCCTGCCCATGGAATGAGATGGGCTTGTTTCCTTCCAACCCAAACCATTCCATGATTCTGTGACACTACACTGCCCCACCTGCTGCTGCTGCTTCAGTCTGTGATAGAACTTCATCTTGTTCATCCATGATAAGGCAGGACCATGTAGAAGTTGCGAATATGCAAAAAGCCTGCATGAAAATTAGTTGCCATTAGTTTTATCAAATTGTAATGTCTCTGAATGGGCATAAACCAAATGTTTTCACATTTGTGTGCTGGCTACAGAAGTGTACCTGGATGTCTGTGTGGATGAACTTTATTCTGATGAAGCTGTTTATGTGTGGTGGTGGTGTGGTTCTCAGGCAGAGAATAAAGGAAAGTTGAACACAAATGTACCTGAGATTAGTGCTGCTAAAGATGTCCAAAGGCAGACAGGGACCATCTGTTACAGAGCAATTTCTGCTCCCCACAGGCACTAAAATAAAGTTTTCCTTTGACTCGCTGCTTTTAGGCTCCCTAGGGTTTCTGTTTAGGACTGCCCTTTTGCTCATCAGTTAAGGATGTCTTTGATCCCAGTAAGAGCAATCAAGCTTAAAAAATTTGTTGTTCCTTCCCACCCTTTAATTAGCCTCTCTCTTTTCACAAATACAGTTGGATACTACATCATTTTCCTAGATCAGTTTTTTGAGCCACTTATTTTATTCAATAGTTCTGTGATATGGCCTATACAACATCTCATGTTGGATAATTTATTTCCTGTCTGGCATAGGAAGCCATTAGCCTTAACTATTTAGTCAGTAACATTTTTGTTCCATTTAATGGTGTCCAATTCATCTCTGGGATTAGCAGTGTGAATGCCAACCAAGCTTTTGCAAGTTTTTCCCACAGGTACAGTAGAAGTTCATATTTTATGTAAAATATAAATTGTAAAATATCATATATTTTACAATTCTAATGCAGAGTTATTCATTGCCTATTCAAGAACAGGCATTTATCACAGCCCTGACTACGGTAATTTTCCCATATCCCAGCCTAACTGCCCAAGGTTACAGTGGTCACAGAATCATTATTCTGCTTCTCTGTTGTGACTTACAAGCAGCTGAATTGGGATCAGGGCAGAGGCAGCAACAGATTGGCAAGGACATCTCACTGCCTCTAACTCACCAGAACTGTGTGAGCTCCATGGACTTTACGAGATCCACTCTGTGCTAAATCATGGCAGTCAGTCTCTGCTGGCCAGATTTGGGTAAAAATTTACACCCTTTTACATGCTGGCTTGAACTGGTGATGCTGAAGGATCAGCCTCATTTTTCCTACTCTGAGGGTGCTGACCTTGTCTCCCTGCTGCAAGTCATTAAAATCCATGCAGCAGATGTGTGCCTCTGCCTGAGCCCTGAAATGTTGCATCTTCCTCTCATCTCTTTACACTAGAACCCCCTCCCTAACCTCACAGACCTGCCACTTCCCAGTGGGAGCCCTCACCACTCCAGTGCCCCCAGCTGTGACCTCTGGCTGTGTTTCCACCGCCTGAGCTTCCTTAGGGAACTGAAGGTACAAATATCTTTGTTGCCTCTTTTTAAAATAGCATTAATTTTCCTCACTTCCCTTCTGTATTATAATAATTGATTTTGTAACTGCCATAACTTCTGTGAAGCATTTTGGCTTCTAGAATGTGTGGATGTACAGTCTTTTAATGGAATTATTTTTTAAAAATTGGAAAAATTTCTAAAGACCACAAATTATTTTCTTCTGCAAATAATTTCAGAATTCTGAGATATTAACGGTGTAAGAAATATACTCTGACATGGAAGTTCGTGCACAAATAATTTTTAGGCAATTGGTGATTCTTAAGAAGCATGTAAATTGTAAATATTTTAATCAAAATAAACCTGAAATGAAATTTTGTTTTCTATCAACATTTCTAGTAGTAAGGGATTGATATGTTATGCAGGACAATAAAATGGTGCTGAAAAGACTCAATGAGCATTCTCAAGACACTAATTTATTATTATTTTTTTAATTAACTTTCAATTTAGTAACAGCAGAGCCTCCCCAAGGGAGGAGAACACTATCACCACCACACTCTCTAGATATCATGACCTGAGTGACTGCCATGATTGTCTACAGAGTCCTGTCTAGAGAGTCACTGGCTTCTCTTCGTGTCACAGTCAGGTGGTTACTGGCAGCATCCTGGTCACAGCAGCTGCAGTGACAAATCTTGTCCCTGCTGTATCTCCCAGGGCTCCCCACTCAGAGGGCTGCTCTGCAAACATGTCTGTCAATTCCTGGCCATAGCAGAGATTAAGAGTTTCTTCTGCCTCTTTCCCTGGAACCTGTACTGTTATATCAGCTGCTTGCAACAATACAGAGTCAGCTGGAGAGAGCTAAGTGGCAGGTTAAGGTGTAAATCTGTGTCCTCAACAGCATCGTTCCACAGGCTGTCTGCTCACAGCTCCACTGCTGGCTTCAAGTATTAGCCAACTTCAGCTCAATTAACTCCCTTAATGATCTTAATATCCTACTGCTGACACCCCCCTGGTAACAGCCTTAGTAACATCCTTAAGTGTGAGAGACTGACAGTTTTGAAATAGCAATAAATCAGCTCTTTCTGTCATCTGTTTATCTCAACTAGGCCAATGTGGAGTTGTCAGAAGAGAAACCTGAAACCAGAATATGACTCTGCAGGTAGCAAAATTACCCCTTCTTCCCTGTTCTGCTCCAGAAATGTGTCTCCTGGAGTAAGAGTGTCTAGAGAGAGTTGTGAATGTAATTGATTTTCTAGTTTGGCTGTTGAACTGAGAAATGAAAACATGTTCAGCTTGGGTCAGTGTGATTTTTTTTGTTTGTTCTGTTCGTTGGTTGGGGTTTTTATGCAACTGGCTGTGAGATTTTTTTCTAGGTAAATTACGGAGACAAAATTCATCTAGTGTTTTCTAAGTAGAAAGCCACCCCAGTGCAAGTTTTTGACTCATCTGCATACATAGAAAGTGTCCATCTCAAATTTGAGATCTTGTCTGTTTTATCGCTGCTGGTTCTTTTTGCCTCTGATTAACTTCTTCCTTCAGTTCTCAAAAAATGAAAATGTCTTGCAGCATTCTGTCTTGCCTGAATTAAAGTCAATAACCACTTTTTCTGACATCAAAGATCACACTTTCAATCAGATTATTTCATTCAGGTTGCATCCTATGACCTCCCCAGCTTTCCCCCACTACTTATTGATCCCTGTTTAATTCTGTTTTTCTTCCCTGTCTCACTAAGAGATTTCAGTGAGTCAGACCCAATTCAGTGTTCCTCTATAAAATATCACCCTGCTTGTGGTTTCTTGGGGTACTTGGTGAGCTGAGACAGCATTTCAGTCCTGAAGACATTTTCTTTCATTGGAAGGGTGCTAATAGTTGTCAAACTGTCTTTAGAGTTTGCTCTAGAAGACTGATATCTCTATCAAATGAATCAATGCCATATTGAAAGTCACAAATATATTCTGTCTTTAAGACAGAGATTGAAATTAAGCAGCTGTCTAAAATTAGCTCTTGCATATGTGCCTTTTTGGTTCTCTGGGCAGTATATTTAGTACTTGTGAAGGGATATCCAGTGTCTAGCATGGTGAAAAAATATTTGTGTTGCATAAATCCTTTTACAAAGCTGAGAAGAAAGACAGATGCTGAGAAACACTTCTCTGAATCGTCTCCTCTGAGTCTCTGAATCATCTGTAGCAAATGATAAAATTTTTGTATGGCAGTATGAGAACGTTACATGTCAACTAATGATGAGTAACTAAATCAGAAGCCCCTTGTCCTTAATAAATGTTTCTTTTTGTCTTAATGTATAATTCAACTAGATTAATGCCAATCCCTCAGTTTAATAGCTTGCCAGACAGTAGGTTAATACACTGTTTTGTTGGTGAGCCATACTATTACTGGTTAATTTTTAAAATAGCAGTTTGTCAGGCTGATCAAAGAAGGCCAATTTTGGGCACTTACATTTTCATCTTCGGTGGTTCCTATTCCGTGATTGTAAAGTGAGTCTCCAAGTAAGGGAGAGCTTCCTGTAGGTGGCAATGTTACACTGGGATAAAAACGAGTGGCAATCCTGTATCTCAAAAGCTTCACTCTATTAATCAGTGAAGAAAGGCATTAATGGCAATTCGAGATACAGCTGCTGAAACTGCTGCAGAGGTAAATATCTATAAACACATCATTAACAGTAAAAGGATTGGATCACTGCTGTTAGCTCTTATAGGGACGTATGGAGGAATCGTGCTTGCTAGGGGCTTTTTACACCACTCTTATATCTGGTTCAACAACAGCTAATTTGGCCAAATTCTTACCTGGTTTAAACAGATGACATCCATTTGATGGCCTCATCATCATCATCATCATCATCTAGGAGAGCTGCTGTTGTTCCAGTTAAAAGCCTGGCAATCTGTTGGACCAACTCTGAATCTCTCCTGACAACAAAAGTAAAATCTATGTCAGTTTTTGCCTGCTTTGTGGGCAGCTTTTAATCAATTTATTTGCTTTTTCTAAATGTTTTGTTGAGTCTTATTTTGCTTAGCATATATTTCCATCAATCCCTTAGTATACAGGTTTCATTCCCATCAAATGCTTAATATCTCTACATAAATGTCTGAATTTTCATAGCTCCAGGTAGACTATTCAGAAATTGAAAGTTGCACATATCTTTAAGAAGTTTTGTTTTAAACCAGACACTTTCCTCTCACTTTTTTGAAGATATTGTGTGATTTGGGAAAATATTTAGTTATTTGACATGAAAAAAAAGTAAGTTGGGAATCCAGCCCATGCGCTATATGAGTTAAAAATCCAGCCACAGAGCCTGCATAGCAAGTATTCAAAGCACTATCCAGGACAGAGTGTTTATGAGCAATCATTATGCAGAAATATATGTGAACAAACCATCTGTTCTGCAACTTCAAATAATGAACAAAGTGGCCAAAGAAGTCAGCACAGAGAAATTCTGTAAACTAGTGATGGCCCTAAATTAATCAAGTAAATTATTCACTGTGAAATGCTCATCCAGCTCAACAAGCCTAGAACTGAAAATACATTTCTTGAGTCCTGGTCTTAGAAATCTTCATACCACAGACCACTACAGTTCTGTATCACCATGGATATTTGCCATCATCAGTAAAACAGCCATGGAATACTGTTTTATTTGGAGGCCTGAGTAACTGCCTGCTAATGATGTAGCTGGATGTGACGGTTTCATTTACTGGGTGTCAAATGACTGTTTGTTTACGGATGGTTGTGCACAGAAAATTATAATCATTCGTTTTGACTCTGAATTAAAGTTTTTCTCTGAAAAGGTAGCCCATAGAAGATACACACTGTGGTGAAACCTGTACTTCAGCTGGGAATCTGTTTTGTCTTAAGTGACCTTTTGCAAGGATCCCGTGGGTCTTCATTGCAATTTTGTTTGACCTTTTGTTAAAAACCAAGCTCTTCTATAACTGATATTTGGCAGAGTGGTTACTTGAGCAGAGATTCATTGGAAAAGATTTCTGAAGGCACCGACAGGAGCAGGACAGTGGATAACTGGCAGTAGGACACAAAGCTGCTCTGCATTGTGACTCAGCACACAAGCTGTACATTGATCAGGTTTTTCCTTAACAGACTAAAAGAAGTCAGTTTAATGGTCAGGAAAGTGGATGGATTAGAGAATCTCACACTCCCCTTGTCCCAGTCAAGCTGCACTGAGAAACTTAAAAAGCCTACATGGAACAGTGGGGCACACCACATCTGTGAAACAGCTCAGGGCTGGTAATACTTGCTTTGGGGACTCCTATTTTATATAATTTTTTTTTTTTTTTTAACCCTTCTAATGGTAACACCATTAAGACACCTGGCCAAGCTTGTGCTTTTGTGACTACAAATCACATACCTGACACAATCACACTTTTGTTTTGGCACTGTGCATTTATTACAACATGGACCAAACATTCCTTCCATTTGCCAGATTCCAGACCAATTATCCTACAATGATAATTGTTTTAATTTTTTTTATCTCCATCATATCGATGAATTTGCATGAATGGCAACATGAAGAGAATCAGTTCTTTCCTTTGTTTTTGACTGAATGCTTTCTTGTGTTCATGAAAATATTCTGGAGTATCACTGGAAATATGGGATAACTATAGAGTGATATTTCTGCTCAGCATAATTCTAGTTTATTTTTCTCTTTCTTGACTGTATTCTGTAGTTTCTTTACGTGCAATGGCATTAATGGTCAAGATGTGAAGCTCCCTACCAACCCTCTTTCTTTCTAAAACTGTTTCCCAGCTATGGTCTGGCTGTGGGCAGGAGCTGGAGGCAGAACCCACCATATGAAGAGTGAAAGTTGAACATAAATAGTGGGAACAGGGGACATTTTCTGGAAAAAGGGGTGGCTTATTTTTAGTTCAAGCTGAAGTAACCTTGAGGTTGTGGTTTGCTGCATTCTGATGAAAGAGTAAAAAATCAAGCTTTTTGCAAAATTGTTATTCCATTTTGTCTGTGTACTTAGACCTTGAAATTTTAGTGGACGTCATAGCCCTAGTGAGTCATTAAATTCATTTGTGGCCTAATCAGCAAATATGTGTCCTCCCTTCAGCATTAGGTGCTGGGTTAGAATTGAGTCGCCAAGACCAGCACAGCAATGGTCTCCAGAGCTGCCTCACTCCACCAAGCACTTTTTTGGACCTCTCTAATACTCTTAGTGCCAGCAATGTACAAAGATATGATGGAAATTAGAAACTAAATGGTCATAAGATTAAATATTATGTGTTTATAATATGTCTCAAGGCTAATTTAAATAAGAGAGAGTATTTCCTTTGTTGTTGGTGAGTTTTAACTTGGGAAATTACTATGAAACCAGGTAAAGATGAGAAATCCATAACTAACAGCCTCTTGATCCTTTGTCTGGAATTTGAAATGAGTCTCCTTATTTCTTTCCAGAATAATGTGATTAATTTATCTCTTGGAGCTGAGCCACTAATTCAGGGAACAAGTGATGAATTTAGCTTTCTGTTTATGCATGGTCCTTTGAGATGAGATAATGCTTTCACACAGCTTATCACTTGTTTTTTTGAGTGTTGTTTTTTTTTTTTTTTTTCCCATTTATTTTGCTCTTTTCCCAGTGAATGGCTTGTTGTGATTATTTGGTAGTCAATATTTAACATGCAAGTCTTGTGGGTTCATTGTGATAAGTCACACAATGCTGCAACTGTCTCTGTGTTGAATAAACATAGCACAGGAGAAGAGTCTGAGGCTGTCCCCGGAACTGTGAAAGTCTCAAGGAGAAACAGCAACTTAGAAAGGAGAAAGGGACAGTTAGAAAATGTTAAAACTATTGTCTTGGCTTCACCAGACAGGCCTTGCCTAAAGCATAATTCCTTGAAAACTTCCTACTGTAAGGTTTATTGGGAGGGTGCAGAGCTCATCCATCATGTTCGCTGTCATTCTGTGCAGGAATTGCTTTGGGAGTGAGATCCTCATGGATGTAAAGCAGTCAGGTTAAGACCTGGATCATTTCTGATGTGAACCTTTAGGAACAGGGTGCCCACAACCCTTTCCTGAAGCTCCATGTGCATGTGTTTGGTGTGTCCAACCACACCTGAAGAAAGAAGGAAGCTCGGAATGGATGCTGTGTTGCAGTGGTCTCACACTGTGAGATCTTGTCCATATAACCATTAGGAGTGAGAAAGGAATATATTTAGATTTTTATGAAAGCACCTCTGACACTTAACACGATTGATAGAAGTCACGTTCCTAAACGACTCTGGAAAATCGTACCTTTCCCTGTGCATGAATACTGCTGCAATGGGCATTGTGCCAAATGGCAGCCATTGGACTATTTTATGCTTTGTGAAGCCAGGATGGCTCAGATATTGTTATCATCCTTTCACTGAGAACAATACTGCACCATAAAAATTAAACATAACGTCATTCCTGATTTGCTAGAAATGACTGAAGGATCCCTGTTCTGAAAGCATAAGTGTGTTTCCTTCTCCATTCTCATCCTCCCCAGAAATTAAGAAATTACTCTGAATCACCGGAAGTATTTTCAACAATGGGCCAATTTGTAGATGTTGTGTTTGTAAAGACTCTCTGCCAAACCACAGAAACCATTCCAGAACACAGAGTGGCTTAAAAGTAGCAAACTGATGTGATAAAATTAAAAAATACTCAGATGCAGCTTTATTGTGTGTCCTTTGTGACAAGCTGAGAAATACCAAATCCCTGCTTGTAATCACAGGCAGTATATAAGAGTATTTTAAAACTAGTGGATGATGGCATACAGATTTAATTACAGCCTTGTTTAAGAAAAAGCTCTATCCTAATTACAGTGTCATTGTCAGGTTGTGGGAAGCCTCCCACTGTAACAGAACAGGTACATCCATAAAGTCCAGGTTACTTTTTCCCCCCTTTCAGGAATGTTAAACGTGTAATACAGGGAAAATAGGTGAGGAAATATCTTCAGTGAATCATCTACTCATTTCCAATCTTCCTGAATTACAATTTCTTTTCAAACACAGCAGCACCCTTCAGGGACAGACTTCTTTACATGAATACTAAATATCTACTAAGAAAAAAGAAGTTATATTTTAAGACACACTGCCAGGCTACCCACAATGTGATGTGATTTTTGGCACTGGAATAGAGGAATTATAATGATGACAATTTTTAATTTGGTCAATAAACAATAATCTTGGTAAACACGTTTTTTTAAATGGAGAAAAAATGGGATTCTTCAAAGCTAGCTCTCTGTGCTTACATAGTATGTAAAAGTACAGTGACAAATGTGATAATAATAATAATAATAATGTAGAAAACTCCACTTTTATTGTGTGATACAATTGACTGAATACTCATTATATTCAAACACATTAATCTGGCCTGATGTTAAGCATTAGCATTGCTTAAGAGAAGTATGATTTTTCTTAAAAGAAAACATGAGTTATGTTGTACTACCATAAAAACCCCTATTCTATAAACTTTTAAATGCTAGTGATGTTTGTATGTCTCGCTGCTCTGTGGTTTGGATACATCTTCTTCCCTTTGTCTATTCAGATTATAATGTCTCTAAGGGCTTATTTTTGTCTTCTGTGTGTAAACAAACCCCAAGCATTCTCCTCCTCCACTTATCACAATACAGAAGTATAAATAATAATGGTGCTCCTCTTTAGAAGATGCCTCAGATAAACAACTCTGTGCCAAAATTTTTCTTCCTACTTGGTCTCATAGGTTTAGGACACAAAGACAGCCCTTTTGGAAATTTGTGCCTAGGTATGAGACACAAAGGTGTAGGCAGCTCTATATCAGTATGTGTATGCATATATCTGCAAATGTGTATTTATAGATATGTATATAAATATAGATAATTTTAGAAATGATGAGGGAACGACAACATCGAGAATGGCCCCTCAACAGTGCATGGGATTAACACTTCTTGGGTGACCTTGGCTTAATTCATATTTTGTCTTTTGAATACCTAATGTCACAGCTTTGATTGACATTTTCGGTCCCAAACGTAGCTGCCTATTTATTAAAGAATATGCCTAGTTTCATTTCTAGATTTATGTTTTTGTGTTTTCTTTTCAAACAGATGGGGTAGAGAATTCTAAGGCAGTTAACATTGATTATGGTCTCTAAAGGACATGCAGGTATGTGTCAGCTTAGTTTTAGCCACTTTTGTTAAATCCTATATTTTAGGGCTGAATCTCAGCTTTCTTCCTGTACTTTTGAACACACTGAGTTTCTTTTGAACATTTGACTTTTTGATCAAGTTTTTAGTTCTGTGTAAGTTATTAATTTTACCCAAACCTTTCAAAAGTCATGTTTCTGTCCAAATCCACACTTTCATTGACAACTGATTGAATTTTCAGGATAAGATTACAGTCATTTGAGATCTACAGATCAGAGGGGCCACAGATGGTTCTACTTCTGTATGTGTGGTAGGCTTGATGTGAAACATTTGATGGTTTTGCTGCTTCTCTGATCTGCATTTCTGCCTGCTAATATACCACTAGGCCTTTTCAGTTAAAAAATGGTAATTAATTGTTTGTATGGACAAGTGAATTTCAATAATACTCCGGGATCTGTTTTACTAACTACAGTATGGATTAGAGAACTTGAAGAGCACCAACTGAGCTCCATTCATGGAGTCTGCGTTCAAGGAGATTTGGGCAACTCTGAAATAAGTTCTGTGGATCTGAGCCTTCCTGGACAAAACTATTATATGTTTTAAAAAGACATTCAAGTAATTAGAATAACCCCTATATTAAAGGTGAGTTTTGTCTCAAATAATAAGACAAAGTGTTTCAAATTCTCCCAGTGATCCAGGAGAAGGTGTGATTGCAGACAGAGCCCACTTTGTGTGAGGTTGCTGAGGATTCAAAATCACTTCTCACACACTCCAGCCTTTTTCATTCTGAACAAGTTGTGTGAATATTTAATATGCTGTAGACTTGAGGTCATAAATGGTTTGCAACAAATTATTCATGCAACAAACTCAGACTCTTCTGTTTCCTGGATCTCTGTGAAGGGGTGGCCATTTACTCGTGTAGAAATCAGCTGAATCTTTTATATTTTTTTGTTGTTGTTTATATTGGTGGCACAGTGTATCTCACAGGGCAAGGCGGGCCTATTATCATTCTGTTGCTAAAACTCCCTAAGTTCTCTTATTGAATTTGACACAGTGACAGTCAACTTGATTTCAGCAGTTTACTGAAAGTAGTTTTTGTGGTTTGCTTGTCACGTGTGACATTTGAGTAATATACAGAATCACTTGGCATGCTTAATAATAATGCAATACGTTTTTGTAATGGCTGTTGCTAAAATATGTGCATTGGCAACTTTCTCTGGTACCTACTCTACTCTCATCTCGCTGAAATAAAGTGTTTTATTTATTTGCAACACCTGGAGAGCTATGAGAAGGATATTGTAAAAGTCCATCTGGACAAGTGAGCAGTGGTAACATAAATTATAGTGCTCAAAGGCCATATGCACAAAGTAAAAGTGGAGGAGCTTTTGGGTATCTGGTCATATATTTTCTAAAGTTGTCTGCCTTGAAACAATAATGTTGCCAGGTTGGTTATAAATGATATGTGGTTCAGAAATGTAGTTCCTGAAATTTTTCATTTGCTGTTTCACTCAAACGTTTTTTCTGCAGATGCTTTGAGTCTGATGTTAACAAAAGATAAGCACTGACTCTTAAATTTTTTTTGATGATTTTAGGTAGGTAGAAATTTACCTAAAACATAAACAGTCATGTAATATGTCTTCAGTTTGTTGATCCTTCTGTTGCAAGGTCAGATCCGTGCTGGTGTGCTGAATGGCAGCTGCCTTCCATAGGTTTTGTGCTGGCAGTGTATTCCTCTGCCTCTCTGCCTTGGCTCCTCATTCCTCAGGGTTTTCTCATCCCCTGCTTGTGTGTCAGCAGAAATGACTGTGGTGTTTGTTCCTCAACTCAATGATAACACTTTTTTTCCTGAGAATTCTGGTTTGAATTAAAATTGACTAGTAGGGTTTTATCCCCTAAGTCCACATGGTTCCATCAAACCACTATTTTATTACATTTTTGCCTGGATTTTAGGATTTTTGCTGGGATTTGAGGATGCTCTCTGGGTAATACTGGCAAATCTTTCTTATAAAGTGTTTGGTTTTTTCAATCCATTTCTACTCCTGTCTTTTCCTGTTTTCCAGCTGGCAAACTTTCTAAATCCTGGGTGAATACTGAAGGCAGGCATGATGATTGTGTTTACGTGATTTTTCAAACATGGAACAAGCTCAGAAATTACATTGTCAAGCTCCCTGCTCCTGTGTAGAAATTGTTGCACTTCCATAAAGGTCTGTGAGGAGAAATCAGTAAAAGAAATGGAGGGTACTTCAAAACAGTCAAACTTTATCAATATTTGAGTCCAAATGGCAAAAGGAGTAATTATCCATATACCCAGCACAGCACTTGAAAGCATGGTAACCTCGGGAATTATAAGCTCTAGAAGAATGAAACTGGCAAAGAAACCTACTGTCAGAAGGAAAGAAGGAAAGAAAACTCTTTAAAAGCCAGAAAAAAAAAAAAAAAAGAAAAGAAAAAAAAATCTATCCGAACTCTGAGATATTCTTAAGTTTCTGCTTTTAACTACAGCTGTATCTTTTTGCTGCACAGAAGAGAGGGTATTTTCTTTTTCCTCTAGAAGAAAAAAATACTTTAAAAACATCTCCCGCATGAGCTTTTTAATTTTATAATCTGCCTAAGAATATCTTGCTTCCTGCTGTAATTTTTCAGCTGATTAGAAGCTAAGCCATGTGCTCTTACCAGCATCCAGGATTTGTATTAATGGAAATAGCAGCAGATCCTCTTGTAATGAAGGAACACAGAGGTGCAGAAATATTTTTGGGGTCAATTAACTGCCTTGAGAGTCAGGTACATAAAAGTGGCAGCCAAGGCCGACCACCACGAAACTACCACAGCCCATAAAATATTACATCAACACACCGAGTTTCTTCAATTCTGTAGCATCTCAAATTTTTGTGCCAAAAGTAACATTGTCTTCGTGTTTCTGCCCCCCAGATGGTTTCATCTCCAGTGCTCCGTTCTTGTCATTGCTCGACACGATGTTGAATGTAGATCTGCTGCTTTGGGTATGTTTAAATAAGAATGTGCCTACACTTCACTTTGAGAATATTTCAGGCTTCCTGAAGAAACTGTAAGTTCATTTTTCCTTTGTGTGCTTTTCTCTTGCACTGTTCATTTTGCAGTTGCCCATTCTTTGGTGTAAATTGTGTCGACGTTGTTGTGTTCCACTTCAGTTCCTTCAGCACCTGCATCTTAACAGATAATGGTGTTAGGAATCCGAAGCAGCTTGGTTTCTTACGTTCCAAGTTTCAGAGGTCTTTTGAGCCAAATGTCTGCTGAAAGCTGAGAGTAGCGCTTTTAGGAGCTCTATTCATGAAGTCATTGTCCTAAACTAAGGACTTTGTATATTATCTGAACTGTAATTATTCCTTTTGTTCTACTATGTGTATCCCATCTGTCTGTACACCCAAAATCGCAGGTCATTGTTGAACATTCAAACATGGTCATCACTAAAAAAAGCAGATAGAGGATTTGTGAAATGTGTCACTTGCAAGAACCCACTTTAAGGTTTGCTGAATTTAACAAAAGATTTAGATAGTAATTTTGGTTAGTGTGGGTCCTTTTACATCACTAACTGCTTGGTTAGATTTCTAAGAGCTTTAACAGAAAATAAAAGTCCTTTTATACTACCTCAATATTTGATGCCATTAAAGGGATAAGATTCTATGGTTCCCATGCTATGCTGACTGCATACGTCTTCACTCAGCAGATTGGCACAGATTTCTTTGCATTTTTTACATCCCCTCTCCCTGTCCCAATTGAGTGAGCTCTGCAGTCACTGTGTTTGCAGGTATATCAAGACCAATAGAATGTGAACTCTGTATTGCTAAGAGCATTCTGTGTGTAATCACATTGCCTTGGCTTGGCACTCTCAGCCATGGCAGTGCTGATTTCAGTGCCAGCCAGCAATCTAAATATTTGCTCTGCTTCTCTGAAGGGTTTTGCAGTCCAGACTGAGCTTGGGTTTTTTTCCCTGCAGCTATACTGCTCTCAGCTACTCATCGGAAGGCTGAGGCAGGTATAACTAGCCAGGCTTTGGTCTCAGCAGAGATTGCAGTGTAAGCAAGACCGAGATTCAACTTATGAAATGATGTTTGTGAATCTGCAGTTGTGTCATTTGACCACCTTCAGGATTAAGTCCAAAACCAGTTCCTTCCTTAGTTCACTGAAGTCCAAATGCATCAACCTCACATTACTTAGAAGAAAATGTTGAAAAATTCGCATTGTCATATGGGAGCCTTTTCCACTCATTTTCTGATACTGCTTTTGAAAGTTCTTTTTGTGGTCCTGGAACAATGATAATAAACAAGATGACATTTATCATCTTGATTTTTCTTTGAGTGTACACCTGTTTGTTTCTTCACTGCAATCCATTAGAACACCCACCTTGCTCTGCTGCTTTCTGCAAAACCAGGGGAAGTGTCAGTGTGAGTGCCCAGCCCCAGAGCACACCATGACAAGGTATTTACCATCAACAGAGCAGGGAAGTGAGCAGAGATGTTCATGTTTGTGAAATATTTGCCAAATAGAGAAGGAGGAGAGGAGGGGATGTTAAAAAAATACAGATCTTCACTCTTTTTGTTAGCTTCTGGGTATGTCTGAAGTAATCAGAAGGAAATGAAATTTCAAGTTGGCAGTTTTCCCTTTAAAATGCTCTGTACATTAGAGCTGAATGTGAATAGCATTATCTTTCTTTCTTTCCCTTTTTTTTTTTTTTTTTAGAGAAATATCTATTAATAGATCTCTGTAACAACAATTGCTTACAGGTTTATATTTATGGCTTATCACAAAACTATTCAGGAGGACTTGTGGTAAAAACTGTGAAGTTTATATAATTGCAACCAAAGGCAAAGTTTTGCTTCAGGGTCTGCTACACTATCAAACTCTGCAAGAGCTGAAAATAATGATGTAATTCCAATGACTTCTTCTAAGGGACCCTGTGAGCTTATTTGACCCAACAAGACACTCGTTTTGGCAAGCAGAATAGCTTTGATTCAGAGCTCCTTCTGATTAAAGCAGAGCTCTCACTGGTCTATATTGTAATTATCTTTTGATCTTTATTTTAGTCATGTATTTTCAGTGGGATGTGATAATTACACTGAAATTAAATATTTTACCTCCTTTTTTTTTGGTGTGTGTGTTATCTGCAGTTATATTTGTGCAAGTGTTTCAATATAATATCATGGAAAATTACCACCGTGACAGAACTGCAAACATCCCATATTATTACCTTGTGCCATGGGATTTCAAGTAAACTAGAACTCTTTACAGTCTAGGAGATCTGCCAGTCCCCCTGAAATTACCATTTTAATTGAATTGATCATAAACACTTTGCTCTGGCTGTAATACTAGACTGAGAAGATTAAATCTATTTAGCCATAGTTTGGGGAAAGGGTGACCTTTCAGCCAGTTTTGTTACGTTTGAAAGGTTACTAGTTTTTTCTGACTGGAGCTTGATGCAAAGAAATGTGATGTGAAATTGTAATATTAGAAATAGTACTTCTGTTTAAGTATGTAGATGTAGTCAGTAAATATCGATTTATCTATTTTTCTCACTTTTATAAGTGTTAATCCAAAATTATTACAATTTATTTTAAATCTATCAATTTGGAATTTTTATTACGAATATTGAGGAAAATACAAATGGCAGATGCACATACACACAAAATCAACTTACTTCTAAAGGAATAAAGTGCCTTATTGTCTTAAAATAGCAAGTGTCTTCTGGCCTCAAAATTTCCAGAGCCAATTCTTTTTTTTTTTCCTCTGAATTCTTTTGTCTTAAAATTGCCGGCAGCCTAAACATTATGTAAGACCTTTTTGTCCTGCCGGCGAGCCCATCTCCTCTCGCTGTGCTCTTCGCTGCCTGTGGTCTCTGTCAGCTCCAGCACACTGCAGAGCCCAGGCTCTTCCCTTCAGTCCAATTAACCCCGGACCATTACAGCCGTGTTTGGTGTCACACTTGCAACTTTTTATTCGTTCCTTATTTAAATGAGCAACTTGATTCCAGCATCTCCCTCATATTGGTTCTCTCAGATAATTGGTCGTTATAACAACTTGATTTCAAATCTTTTCCCTTTTGAGGTTGACCTATTGCAGAAAGGTAAAGAATTTCTGTACTTTTACCTGCCACTTTAATAAGTTTAATGTAATAATCTTTTGCTTGGGTGGAGAGACAGCCAAAATTGAATTGCAGAATGTGATTCTAGTATCTCTTTTCAGCATCCTTCTAGGTACAAACGTACTAGAAGCTTAAGTAATTGTAAATAGGGAAAAAATACTGGTTTGCTCCCTTAACAGCTTTCTTAGGTGTGTTGATTTTGTAGGTGTGCCTGGAAACAGGAGATCCAGTGATTTGACAGTTCCAGACTAGTTTTGTCTTTGCTCCTTTAAATAGCAATCTTGTACTGTGTGCCTCTTTTTTTTCAGGTAAAAAGATTTGTGATGGAAAATACAACTCTTCAAAGACTTCTAGTATTGACAGAGGTGTTTGAGAGGAATAAAGCATGCACAAATTATCTGGGTTCTTTAAATTCAAGTACTGTGCTCCCCTTCCTAAATTTCCTTTCTTTCTTCTGAAATACAATGCAAGTCAGCAATTCTTCATTGACATTGAAGCTCAGACCGTAACTTGGACTCTGTGGGCATCATAATTGTGTGATTGATCTTGTGCTGCAGCCAGCTCTCTACTCAGACTGGGATTTGGACAGACAAAGAGTAAATACAACCCTCTTTACTCCACAAAACAGTGCAGAGATCTGAGAAAGAGAGGAGAGTATCAGAAATGCTGATCCCATTACTCCCCAGATATTTCTTCTGCTCTTCTGTGTTACCAGCAAGAGGTTTCAGGACTGTGTGGTGACTTTATGGATGCATGTGAGGGAAATGCTCCTTCTGGGAAACAATCCTTCTGGGTACACAGCTGTCAAAATGGATTGCCATCAAGGCTTCAAACAGTAATTAAATATTATGTCTGAAATGAGCAGATCGGAGCAGAGAGAGCTAACTGTATCTTCCAAAAAGTTATACAATATCTGGAAAAAAATTATTGGGTGAATTCCCTCTGATTGCTAATTGCATACAGTATTAAGACATCATTTTCTTTCCTTTCTCATTTGCTCTATGCTTCAAGGTAAAAGATGGAACACGGGATTATGACAAATTCTCCTCTGGGATCTATGTAGTGGGGCTTGTCTTTGATCTTCCTTTTCTCCTGCCCTTGGAGACCAAATGCATTTTTGCACATGGCAAGTGCACAGAACTGTGGGGCTCAGAACTGCTGTGCTGATCAGAGAGAATTTCCCTGAAAGGTCTGTGCTCTGCATTACTGAAACATTAAAAAGTGTAGTGCAAGCTGTTTGGGGCTCGTACTGGATGTGGCTTTGTGGTCCTGCCCTGGAAGCTGTGGCCTGGCATGGGATGAAGGGTCAGATGGCCCCAAGTTCGGATGTGACCTGTGCCGAGTCATGAGACAGTTAAATTATTTTTTCCTTTTTATTTTGTATTTACTGCCATGAACTGGTGGTTAATATGGGAGTTCCCTGTAATTTTTGTAAGCTGTGTTCTCCTGATAACAGTCACAATGTATGCTAAGGGATTAAGGCTATAGTGGGCATATATTTCAAATAGATTTATATTAGAGAAGCCAATCCTGAAAGTCAAGAAGTTGATAGCTAAAACTGGATATTGAGGACCTCAGTTTACAGATACGGGGGCTCCCTAAAGCAAAGTCTGCATCAGGCTGTGCTGGGTCAACAGCACGAAAAAGCAGCACTGAGCTGTGTGCAGTGAAGATAAAATGAAAATAGGGCTCTTCTGCAGTACCTTTAGCTTACTGACATCTCTGTGTGCTGGGTGTCTTGGAGCTGCTAAATTTAGCATGTTTTGTGCAAGGTGTGTCAGCACCCTCAGAGAGCTCTGCCATTAAGGAAGAGCCTGGCAGGATGGTGCTGAGTGAAATACAGAAATAGGAGTGGGAAATGTGGGAGGTAACTGGAGGTGGACATCTTCCATGCATAGACAGCAACGACAACATAGGCTTTGTTCCACTAAAAAGAGACCTGAAGTTGTACTCATTGTTTATCTTAAAGGCTTTTTGCATAATTGATTGAGTATATTTGGGAAATTGATTGAGTATATTTGGGAAAGACAGGACTTTCAGCTGAAAACCTGTTTTGTGTGTTCTGTGGGATTTTCTTCTTTTCCCTAAGCCTGTGTACTTCCTTTTTTTTTTTTTTTTTTTTTCTGACAAGGGTAAAGGATGCAAAAGAAGACTCGAGGTTTTTATTAGACTTTTATTAAACATATTACATCTAAGCAATGAGACCTTGTATTTACTGAAACTTGTGGGTGCTATCATGATGAAAGTAAACTCCATAGTATCATTTGTAATAGCCAACAAATGGATAGTACTTTAAGTTTTTCAGTTTGCTTCTGAAGAAGGCCCAATAATTGAACAGGCTTTGTTGCAGAGAAAGCAACTACCGATGCCTCTTCTGGTTGATTCCTTTTTCATTTTCCATCTTTTTCTCTCCACAACTTCCTCATTTTTTGCCCTTCTGTTGCCTTCATTTGGAGGCTTGGAGTGGTTGTGTGTTTTTCCAAGAGGAATGGTTCTTGTAATCATGAATAATACCTTTCAATGCAGTTCAGATAGGCCCTCAAATGTAAGCATTTTTTCTTATGAGAGAGTGGAAAAAGCAAGTTGTTTAAAATAGCCTGTATTTTGTCTAAAAAAAAGGACATGAACACATGAGCTATTCTGCCTTTCCTCCCAAACCTCCAATACTGATATATTAAGAAACTTCTTAGGCCAAACAGCGTCATAGGGATACATTTGCTTTTCAATGCACATGTCACTCCCTGATCCAATTATTACTGAATTTTTCAGAGGCAAAATTAATTAGCAGTTTGCCACAGTCCTCCTGACTCCTGGAGTTCCAGTAATGACTTGATTTTTATAGAACTGAGCTTATTACACACAATAAACAAGTCTGGACAAAACAACTTACTTGATGCAGCTCCTGAAAACTTCCTGCTATTATCAGCATCCTCACTGCAATTGTAGAGCTGACAGATTGTAGGACTTAAGAACAGGATGCAGAATTCAGGTTATACCTTATTATTTGGAAAAAGGACTTACATTTTTCACCCACCTCCAGCAATTATCATACAACCAAAAAGTGTGATGGACATATTTCAGGTTAAGGAAAAATTAGTGATGAGAAGTCCACACTTGAAGGACAGGCAGTGTTAAAATTTAATATTCAAATCTAACAGCTTGGTTCTGCAGGGGAGCGTTCAGATCTTCGTATGTTAAGAGAAGTATCATGAGGACTTTTTTTCTCTGTGGTTACACAATAACCTCATGTATGGGTTTAGCAGTGCCTTCTCTAACTGAATAATGGAGGTTTTTCTCCTTTCCAGTATGTATCAGTGTCTCATGTTTTCCCTGAGGTAAAAAAAAAGTATAACTAGCCCAGTACTTCTACTTTCCAGACTTTTTGCTGCCTCTGCAGCAAAGCTAAAAGTTCCACATCTGAAGACTTCTGCCCTCTTCCAACCCTCTTCACCTTTGAAGAGATTCTCACCTCTTCAAAAGATATTTCCCAAGATATGAGGACTTTTGGAAGGTCCAGGATGTGTGAGCCAACAATATCTACTTGTCTTATCCTGCACATTGCAACAGTGTGGACACAGTGGAGACAGATTTCATCTGAGGTGTGGCAGTGAGCAAACCTCTGAGCAGGAGGAATTAAGAGTAAAAGACCAACAAGTTTCAAGCAATAAGCAGATATTCTTCACCTCCCATCATTGGGGGTTCCCTGTTCAAATTCCTCCCACCACAGATCTTTCTAGGCATCTAGTATCCTCAAACACCTTTGGGAATTGAATACCTTTGATGTTCAGATGGGAATGGAATCCTTTGTAGAAATGAAACATAGAGAATAATTTATACAAGATGTTTTACTTTCCTGGTTTTGTGAGTTTGACCTTGTTTTTCTAGGTATTCAGTCATAATTAAGAGTTTTCTCCTTCCAGACTGTCAATGGTTATTTGCTAAGTACTGAAGTTTAGTAAATTGTGTGTAAATATTTCCAAAAGGAAAGACAAAAGTGTGACAGCATGAGAATGATTTTGCCACAAAGGTGAGAACTGTTTCTCACACATCTATTTGAAACTTCTAGTAGAAAGTATCACTTGAAAAACACGAAATCACTTAGAAAACCTTGGGGGAAATTACTCTGATTGGTCATCTTAATATCAGATATAGGCTGCTTTGGACGTTTTATACCAGACATGCAGATCCTATTGTACTGCCTAGTAAAACATTGATCCACATTTGCTGAGGTTTCTAATTCAATTTTCTGAATGGGCATTGTGCTTTAAAAGGCATTTTTCCAAAGAATATTCATTTGGGCTTCTCTGAGGAGTCTGTGCTCTGCTTTTGGCCATGCTGAGCCCTGACACTGATCCATAGCAGGAGCTGGACATTTATTTCAAAGAATTCTCTTTAGTCCTTGGTAGCAAAAGGTATGTGCTGCATAAAATTATTGCAAAATGTTTGTAGCCCCACAAAACATCCAGACACATTCAGTGCTTGTGAATAAACGAAAAAAATGCAAGAAAATAAAATAATAACCACTTTAACTTTGGCTAAATCTTTAGAATCTAGATATACATTTTGTTAAGTGCTTATGTGAAGTAGTATTTTTACTGTTCCATGCAATAATCCAGGACTACAATGTGTTATTTTTGTCAGTTGCTGGGTGAGAAATAACAATGCACCATAGAAGAATGATCATAACTATACATTATTCCTTCTTTCATTTTATTAATTGTATTCATCAGAAGAAATTATCTGTGAGTCCATTGCCTGATACAATTAGCAGCATGAATTTAGAATAGTAAATGGATCTGTGGGTTAAAAATTGATTAAATATGAGTATATCTAAGAAAACCCACTCTGTTATGCCTTGGTTAATGCAATATGTTGTGTACTTTCTGTTCATCGTGAACGCAGAGTTCACTCACCTGGCACACAGCATTTAATTTCCACGTCACTTTGGCAGTGCATGGCTGTGTTTCAGCTAAAGCAGGACAACAGATGGTTGTGTAGGTGTGGGATTACAATTTTCTCCCTGGTAATACTTTGAACTTTAACTGCCCTAGTACTTTCTCAGTGCTAAATATAGTGACACTCACATGTGATTTAGTCACTTAAAGATAATCATCTTGCATTTTTTTCTGTGCTGCACTGTATCTCACAGGATCTGCTGCTGCTGATCCAGAAGGGCAGAGGTCTGCCTGCAGACATCACTGCTGGCTATGTGCAGGTGTCTCAGGTGCTCCACAGCTCCTAAAATCACCCTGGATCCCTATCTTCAGGCAATTTAGATCCTGTCCTGGAAGCACACGCACACATGCACACAGAAGCTTGCTCTCACACCCAGGAGGCTGTGATACAGTTAATTTTGAAAAGTGTAGATCCAAATATTTTATTAAGATTTACTCACGTCTGAAATTAGCTATTTTTATTAGAATTATTAATTATTAGAAATCACCTTTATTGCGTAGAAGCTTTAACACTGGTTTTTAGTTTCTTGACACCAGTGCTCTTGTGCATGAGCGCTCTGCACACAACAGTGCCTGGGGAAGGATAAAGGAAACCTTAAAATCTCTTTTTGCTGTTGCCTTAACAAGCTTGTCAGAAACTCCTTGCACCATAAAATCTACTTGCACATGTCCTGACACCTTTTAGGGATCCTTTTTTCAGCATCCTGTCCTGAATCTAATTTTCCAGTTCAACTCCCTTAAGCTAAATTATTTTGGAGATGCTGATAAAATACAGAGAAGGGATATCCTCAAACTCTCAGTTAGGAAATTAGGTATTTTTCATATTTTGTTTCTGTGACATTATTACAATTCTCTAGGATTCTTTGGGTCCTGGCCTGTCAGAGTATTGGTGTTTTAATAGGTGGCTTGAACTCAAAGCCTTTCCTCCACCCAAGCATGGTGGGCCAAATAATACTTTCAGTCTTTACAGTAGTAACCAGTTTTCAATTTTCACATCCTCCTGTGACATTTTTCACTCATTTTTCTTACTGGATTTTTTACTCCAGTGGTGGCAATATTCCTAATAATTATGATTTAAAAAATATAGATAGATCTACTTTGTGCTCTGATTTTTAATTCTTGAAGAATAATTTCTGTTTTCTGGCTTTCTTTTCTACTGAGGAGTGCAGAGGTGGATTATGAGCTGTGCGAGAATGTGCTCTGACATGTGCTACCATATATATAACATTGTATAACGTGCCTTGGACAGAAGTCTTTGCAAATTCATTATTTAATCTTAAAGCAGGTATTAATGCGTATTTTTATGTGTTTATAAGGCACACCTATAGACAGCTTGGTGATACTAAATTTGCAGTGGGAAGGGGCTCTTGTACTGCCTCTGTTGTAGAGGCAGTGACTGATACAAACATCCACTTCCACTGACACATCTCCAGTGATGCTAATCCTTAGTGTTTGCTTTCCCATACCTCATGCTTTTACTTATCTTTTATGCTTGACAGGAATTTACATTAGCTATACATTCACTCCTCATTTATTCTCATCTTTTACAGGAATGTTTGGGTTTGGGGTTTTTGTCAGGGAGAACTTGGCTAACTGAACTTTTCCGTTTTGAAATAAAAAATAGATCACTAGGATGATCAGATGTATGTAACATAAAACTTCTTTGAAAAACCTGGGAAGGCTGACATGAAAAGAAAGTAACTATAACCTTTCTTGTTAATAACTTGAAGTCATTAGGTAGTGGCTACCTAATCATTTTTTGGAGTGGTGTTAGAGTCAAAGCAAGTTATCATAGCTGTGGAGGACAGATAGCAGTAACAGTGACTCTTGTTTACATGTTGGAAGCTGGCATTCCACACATCGAGTTATATCTAACTCCCTTCAGCACCTGTCAAAAGTAATATTCATCACTCTTCCATAAAAGGCCTAAAGTGACTTAATCAGCTGAAGTTTCTCCCCGTTTTAGCTGCCTGCTCTGATTTGAGGCAAGGAGCTCCTGTCTGGCTGCGCAGAGGCATTGTATGTCTTCGTTAAACAGATACTCAACCTTCCTGTTCACTGCCTCTCCTTTTACATCCCATCGTCCTCCTGCTCCCTCCTGACTCTCAATAAATAAAACAAGCTCAGACCAGACAAAGCTGATAAGCTGCAGCCGGGCAGGGAGGGATGGAAGCTGCCTTTGGAGTCATGAACTGGGCTTCCCACTGATGTGACAGCACTGAAGGCAGTCAGACAGAGGAAGAGATCAAATACTGAGCTTTTGAGGCTTCTTGTTTCCCAAATGCACAAAACAAAAGTGCTGATATGTTACCTGGAGTAAAAGGCAAGTCAACAATAAAGAGATAAAGTAAGTAATAAGGAGAGAAGGGATTGATGGACATTGCAGTACCGTATCTTACATGTATATTTAATGCTGGTTGAAAGTGTGGATGGGAACTAATGAATTGCAGGCGTGTGTGCGTTGTGTGCCCAGTAAAAGGAACGGCTTAAATTATGCAGGACATGTCATCCTGTTGCCAAATATTTAACACCGTTCCTACACAAAAGAGACAGCTCAGGGGATCCTTATTTAAACATTAGTAATCAAATCCTTCTCTTACCATGGCAAACTCTTTTACATAATTTGTGCCTGCCACGTCTAGAACTCGCACACAAACTAATGCGCAAAGAGGCAGCCCAGTGTTGGTTGACAAAACTTAGTGCTTCAATGACAATTTGTGCTGTTCCATAACTGTGTAAGTGAGGAAAAATAAGTCTGTCTCGGTCTCCATTTGTTGATTCTAATTGTTGTCTGTGTCTGTACATTTTACAGTGACTTACGATCATTTATTGTCCTGGGAGTGAGAAAGAATGTCTTTACCTCAGAAAATTGCCCATTCTGACTCAAAAAGAAAAATGTTGGAAATGCAAATATTTTCCACAAATCGAAAGCCACTCCGAGCTCCCCATATCTCTTCTGAAAGTAATGCTTTCAGCTGATCTGCCTAATGGGTACAAATTGTTCCTGCCTGAAATGAATTTTATTTAAAATTCAGTATCTTTCAAAATTTATGGTTACTAGTCTGCAGGGGTTTCTTTGCTTCTGTAAAATGCACAAAGAGAACTAACCCAGTGCAATGTGTCCTCATAAGAATTATTACATTATTTTATCATGGATTCATGGAGTAGTTGGGGTTGAAAGGGACCTTAAAGATCATGTAGTTCCAACACCCTGCTATGGGCAGGGATAACTTCCTCTATCCCAGGTTGCTCCAAGCCCTGTCCAGCCTGGCCTTGAACACTTCCAGGGATGGGGCAGCCCCAGCTTCTCTGGGCAACCTGTGCCTCAACACACAGTAAAATATTTCCTTCTCATATCCCATCTAACCATGCCCCCTGGCAGTTTAAAGCCATTCCCCCTTGTCCCATCTCTTGATACCCTCATCCAAAGTCCCTCTCCAGCTCTCCTGGAGCCCCTTTAGCTACTGGAAGGAGCTCGAAGCTCTCCCCAGAGCCTTCTCTTCTCCAGGCTGAACAGCCCCAACTCTCCCAAACTGGCTCCATGGCAGAACTGTTCCAGCCCTCTGAGCATCTCTGTGGCCTCCTCTGGACTCACTCCAACAGCTCCTTGTCCTTCTTAGGTTGGGGATGCCAGAACTGGACTCCAGGTGGGGCCTCTCAAGAGCAAAATAGAGAGGGAGAATTACCTTCTTCAACCTGCTGGTCACGTTTCTCATGGTGCCTCCCAGGACAGGGTTGGTTTCTGGGTGAACATACATTGCTGGGTCGTGTTGAGCTTCCTGTCAGTCAGCAGCCCGAATTCTTCTCCTCAGGGTTGTTCTCAGTCATTCTCCACCCAGCCTGTATTTATGTTTATTAGTTGTTTGTTCTCTGTTATCTTGGTCCCATTTTGATTTCCTAAGGAGTTGTACTGTGCTGACCCCTCTGTGTTTCACCCAACTGAGTGCATTTGGGTGCTGATAACTTAATAAGCATGGGAAAAGAAAGAAAAAAAAAAAGAATAAAGAACAGAAGTGAAAACCTTAGGCAGCCAGTAGCTTTGATAGCAGCAGATGAAGTTTCAATGGGAATTACAAATGAGGAGATAGAGCAGAATTTGTAATAAAGAAGCACGATGCCGTGCAAGTAACTGAACTTCCACCTACATATTTCAAACTTATTTCCTCAGTGCTTGAAATTCCATAATGATAATGCTGACCTTTAGTATGCAGGAACATTAGGGAAAGGAAGATGTGTCTTGCTATATTGTGAGAGCACAAAATTTAAAAAAGAGTTTGAGAGTATGATTAGGAGCTAATTAGTATCCTCCATAAAGTTTACTGTGTGTTTGATATATGAGTTATAAGATTGGATTCCAAAGTTAAACCACTACAAAATTTTAATGTGCTGTTATACCTTTTTGTTAAAACCTGGAATAGAAATAACTGAGATTACAGGGTGAATTTATAGGTAAAGAGTCTTGGAGTAGTTTTATGTATTTTGCAGATTTTAAAACTTATAAGTTCTGGAGAGGAGATATGTAGCATATGCAGAAAAAGCAACTCAAGCTCCAAAATATTACTGGAGGCAAATCTCCCTCTGAAGTTGTAAAATCTGGATTTTCACATCTGATTGTTTTAGTAGAGAGTTTCTCATTACTCAAAAAGCACAAGCTCTCAGTGGACTTCATGTTGCTTGCTGATACAGAGCAGTATAGAGAACACATTGCTGTGTATTTTACTGAGCGTTATATGTTTAGAGAATATATGCTATTAAGATAAATACATAAATACAGAGCAGTCTTCTCCCAGGATGTAACCTTCTGGCTTCTGACCATTCTGCATCAGGATGCAGAATTGCCTGAGCCAAAGGCAGCAACAGCAAACTGATGACTCTGTTTGTCTTCCATTAATTTGAATAAATTATTTTTGTTCTTTTCAAGATTTTTACCTTCTAGCCATTCGTAACTCACCGGCATTTTAAAATTTAAAAGTTATTCCGATTTTCTTTTCTATTTTGAACTTCAGGCCTCACGTCACTTTGCTTTCCTTCCCGAGTATTTCTGTCCTTGTCTAGATACCTCACTTGTTTTGTTTTCTAGAGGGCACATATATTTATATATAAATGAAATGCTCTTTTTTAGCTTTGAATTAATTGGCTTTGGGTCAGTGACTAGACCTCTTCTCTCCCTTTCTATCACTTCTCACATCTTCTCCTTCCCACACTGTGCCTGACATATTACTGCTTCTTGTCCGATTTCTGCACCTCGTTCTTCATGGCTGTTTCGCCTTCCCTCATAGTTTTCCAATCTTTGCTTTGGTCTTTTATTTTCTTCCTTTTCATTCTGTTCATTTTGGCAACTGTACTCTTGCCTCACAATAATTCCGCATTTAGTTCATTTCATGTTGGATAAAGAAAAATCAAGCTTGTTGAGTCTCATTTGCCAGTACATTGCCTCTAATTTACTTCAGAAGCAGTGACTGTTGCTGTTTCCTCCAGAACCTTCCTCTTATCCACCTCCTTTGCCATGATTCCAGCCCTGCCTGTTAAGGCTAGTGTTTGCAGAAAAGCCTAGTGAATGAGGTGGATGTTTGGCACCTTGACACCTTGACTCTTGATGCCTTGGTGTTGAGGTGCCTCAATTTACTCATTTACCAGCTGTGTAAAAATCTGAAAAACTGTGGTTTGAGGAGTAGTCTTTCCTGCCATTAGACGTGTCAGTTTTACTTGATATTTATCCAAATTCTAGCTCTAAGGCACCATCTATGGCAAAGCTGCATGGAAAGCAAGCCAGGCAAACGAGGGGAGCTGTCTGAGATCCAGCAGAAGGGCTTTGAAACTAAGAAATGTTCTTTTCCAAAGACTTTTTCTTGTCCTGCATTCAGTTAAAAATTTGATCCAGTCAAATGGGACTATTTTAGACCTGCAGCTTGCAATGACAATACAGCACCAGTGGTTGTCCTCCAGTGGCAAAAACAGATAAATCTCCCAATGATTTGCACATTAATTCTTAATCTAACCTGAAGTACAACCAGTGATCTCTGGCATACTTCATCATTCTTTCATTAGGGACAGAAAGTATCACAGGATGAAGCCTGAGCTCCAACTGTGCAATAAAATAGCTTTGACTTACTGGTAATGACATCAGAATTAAGTTCATTCTATCTAGTGGGTGTGAAATTAAGTCATTTGGTGCAACACTATTGCATTTTCTAGAGAGCATAACAAAAGACCTTGTTGAGAGGGACTATGAAGATAGGAATGATCAATAGATGGTTTCTTGAAACCAAATAAACTAGATTTCTATGTGAGCAATGAGCAGTGTGTCACAATACCAACTGAAGTATAACTTTTATTGGTCTTTGGCTTGAAACTAAACTGTTAATTAGTATAATGTGGTGTTGATAGAGGTTTGAAGACTAGAGGTGAATGGAGAGTTCTCATTTTAATCACCACACATTTTGCTTCTGCTCTTACATTTAATAGTGAAGCTTTAGCTCTTTAAATACTTCCTAACACCTCTCCTTTCACTTTTTGTTTAAATATTTGTATGTGTAATTAGATAAAATAATTTTGGCAGCTCCATATTGGCTACTTAATTCACATGGCAAGTGAATCAGGGTGAGATTGAACTCACCTGAAACAAACAAAAAACCAGATTGTGAAAAAACTCTGATTTTATAAAGAGATTTAGCCATAAATGACAATAATTTAAGGATGTTTCCAGTCCATTTTGCCCCTAAAATATTGCATTTTTCTGTATCTATACTCTGCTTCAGTGGCAAAGACCATGTTAAGAACAAGCATCATATTGTCTTTGTACCAGATTTGCTTGTTAACTCAGGAATAAGCCATGTCAAATAGGAGAAAAATCTTTGGCAGAGTCTTGACCAGAGTGTAAATTAACCCATATACGATACAAAACTCTGAGAATGAGCTGCTGATGCTGCCTAACTACAAGCTGATATTCCTATCAGAAGGGAAGAAGATAAAGTATTTATATTTGCAGAACCCTTGCACAGCCAAACAGTTCTTTAGTCAAATAGTATGAGAACTTCTTCCTCTCTGTTATCAGCCCTCCATAAGATAAAATTATGCAGCCAGCTTTCAGAATCATTATGTGTGTGTTTAAATCTGTGCTATTTTAATTTATCTCCTGAGTTCTTTCTGTGTTCTGAGTTTTTTAGTTCGGAGTTTTCAGTGAGGTAATTTTCAAGCTTTCCCTCTCCTTTGCAGAAAGTAGAAATGCTTTTTTCTGTAATGGAAGTTGAGATTCTCTACTGTGAATAGACTCAGTAGATAAACCCTTAAAAGAAATAGGAGTATTAATGAGCTGATGATGAAGATTTCAGCTCTTTGCAGCTTTTCTTACCCCACAAAATCAACTCCTTTTTAGATTCAGTTGAGGATCAATTTACGTGTGAATTTGCATGCAAGGTAACTTTGGGATTTTCTCCTCACACACCTTGTGGAGGAATGAAGTACCTGTGGGGGAAAAAGAAAAAGGTAAATATATATATCTAGAAAGACTTCTTTCCTGTCTTCTCTTTCTTCTGCCACCAGTCACTGCTATAATCAGTTATGAGAAATAAGAATAACCTCAGGACTGAAGGGCATGGCTAACTTAAGGGGAGATTTTTGCATGGGCCTCCTTCTGTTCTTACTTGGGGTCTCTGGTGAGGAAGACACATGCTCTGATCTTCACCTGCCTGTGCTTTCAGTGCTCGGGGCTGTAGTTTACCCACAGATGCTCATCTGCAGCAGACCATCAACAACTCCCCTTAAAATGTAATGCATCAGGACCCAAAGGATTTACAAAATAGGAGGGAACAGGAAAATCCCTCATTTTTCTCAAGATTCCTTATTTCTTCATGTCTGACAAATGTTCTGCTGTCCTCCCAAATGCTGTAGTGTTTTCAAACAAGACATTGGTACTTGGTTTAATAGAGCAATCTTCTATGTAAGTGCAGGGAAATTATCTGCACTTGAAGAGAAGCTGTAAGTCATTAGAGTAAGCAAGATTGGTCCTCACTGTGCCCCAACAACCTTCTTTAAAGAAAAAAAAGAAAATGTGCATGTGGATTGGTATCCATGGGGTATTTTTGTTGTGTTCTGACAGTCAGTCATGACTCAATTTTTTACACAGGTATCTCTACCATTTGGACAGATAAGTATCTATTCCTCAACCTGTCATATTTAGTTTTGAAATTATATATTATTGCTGACATGCCTGGGAGTATGAGCAGCAGAAGTATTAAATTCTATTTAATTATGTGCATACATACATATTGCACATTTCACCCCAAACCTGGGCATGTATCAGCCATCAGGAAAGGCAAGAATATCTCTTTATCAAAGACAGCTCTGAGGCAAAAGTGCCTGTTAAATTCAATGAGTCACTGACTTTAAAGAGTCTGCTGTGGCTGTGCCTTTCTTTAAACTTGGGTATTTTTTAATCATGGATGTATTTCTTCATTATGCAGGTGGTCTCAATTACTTCGACTTTCTGAATAGTGCTTTATGCAGGGAGATTTCTGGGACCTGTGACCATAACTTGCACTCTGGAATCACTTTTTCACTGGAAAGACGACAGAAATCTGAAATATTGTGCTGAATTTCTTTCGACCACATACTGCTCATTTAGCTAATAAACCAATTATTCTGTATTTAGGAAACAACCCCAAAATCTCCAACCCATAAGGTACTGCTACACAGAAGGGTCACGGGTGTTTGATGGCATCTGTAATTCTGTGTTACCAAGATGCTCTACCAAGGACACACGGAGTGAAGGACTCCTGGGTGTTTTGGGGCACGTTTCTAAGGAAACCTGTGTTTCTGATGAAATGTGCTGGGAACAGCTGGCTTTGGAGAGTTTGTCTCTTCACTGTCAGCACTGCCAAAAGGGCAGCAAAAGCCCTAAATAGCTGTTTTAGAATTTTTACATATGTGTGTGTCAAGGACCCCTCATGCCCTCATGCTTGTGAGGATTTGTGCTCTTTTGGTGGCCAAGCCCACAGCTCATATCCTCGCTGGATCCTTGCAAACTCTGTTCTGAGTTTACAAAGAGCAAAAAGACATGTTGAATTTGAGATAAAAATGCTTGTAGGATTTAATTTGACCTTCCACTTAACTCCAGATTAAATAAAGGAATCACAGAATGACCTGGATTGGAAGGGAACTTAAACATCATCTAATTCCAAACCTCCTGCCATGGGCAGGGACATCTTCCACTAGACCACACTTCCAGGGATGAGACATCCACAACTTCTCTGGACAGCCTGTTCCAGTGCCTCACCACCCTCAATGTTTGCTTCAAACTCAAATATTTGCCTCAGATATAATTTGTTGAGAATATTTCCCTCTGCTCTTATTTTCTCACATTGAGAGTGCTGCTCACAGTGTCTGTGTGTAATGTAAAGAACACTGAAGCTCAATGAATTCCAACAGTTTTCTATATGAGGGTTAGAAGTATAAAGAATCTACTTAAAGTTCTGTAAGGTCTCCAAAGACCATAAATAGATGTGCAAAATGGATGTTCTAAGGCAAAATGCCTTCAGGACACAGGACCTCATAGCACTTATCATCACATTATGGCTAAAGTCTTGGCCAGCATAGCTGGGGTTGTAGTTCTTCCTCTAGAGTTATGTAGGTGGGGTGCAAAAATAAGTCATGGCTAAGGTGTGTGTGTAGCAGTAGGATTCTTTCTCTAAAGAAAAAACTGTTTTTTGAGACAGCATAACTTCAAATCACAGCAAAGACATTTTATTATAGTACATCTGTGAACAGGATGTTAAATGTTTGACATGTTTATTAAAAAACCCGAACACTGCACATTATCCATCTGCTGTGATTACTGTACAGGTAGGCAGCTGGGACTGGGAATGTAAAAATCTATGGGCTTCTGTGCAGCCCATCACTGCTGCTGCCAAAAGCTCTCAATAATATATCTTCAAGGTGAGGCTTCTACTGTACTTCAAGGTGTTGTTGGCATTTCCCTCCTTCCTAATTAAAAGGAACCATTTGACATCTTGGCTGAACCCATTTGGTGAAGTTACTTGTGTCTATCAGATTTGGTGTGTGTTTTGGAATAGAAATTGTTCTGAAGATTTGTAGCTTGTGAGTTTATTTGTGCAGGGAAACTGTACCTGACTTTCAGGATTAGGAGTGGAATTTAGCTGATGGCTTGGCTGGTTCAGCCAAGTATTTTTCTTCGCTGGACTTCAAGATTGAGTTCTCCTAATTTCTAGAAATATTAAATTTCAGAATAAAAGTGCTCACTAGAAGTGTTGGTTGCTTTGGCCTGCCCAGTGTTGATTCCACAAAATGTGGGTAAAAGCTGAATTCCACCACTCACCTTGCCCTATTTCCTGCTTTGTTTTGTCATGCCAGATGTTTTTGTTTGGTTCACTGACTTCAGAATTTTTAGTAAAGCTCAAGCCAGAACTGGAAATGTTCCATCTCAAAGGGTTTTTTCTGTAGTTTAGGTTTTGTTTGCATTAAGTACTGTGTTGTTATCCTCTTACTGTGCACTAAAACTGTTTGTTGAAGCAGCACAGACCCTTTGCAATTGTCTTAACTCCCATTGCATCCAACTGGTGTTATTCAATATCAAAAAATCAAGGAAAAACCATCCAAAATTGTCAGATTTTATGTAGCTACAGCAGAAGTAAAAGGTAAAAGCTGCTAGAAGATTAATGAGATTACTTATTTAGTAGTCCAGAATGCAAAAAGTATTCCTCAGACTATCATCCATCATTTTTGTTGCCTCAGGCAAAGACGATGCTTCAAGCTTGCTTCTAATTTTACTGAGTGTATTCAGTTTCCTGTGTAGCTTAAGATCATTACTTGTTTCATTAATTAATTGTGACTAAAAAGTAAAAATCATAAAAAATTCAAACTTTGTTTTCAGCTATGGGATTGCATCTCATAGAAGTTGAACTATCACTCAGTTTTTCTGGGCTTTTTTGGTCTTGTTCATATACAGCTATGAAGAAAGTTGATATTTTCTTCTAATTTATATCTGCAACCTTTTTATTACCTTCAAATACTGTTACTTTTTCTTTGATCTTTCCTAGACAAAATTGTTCTCCTATGATTTTTTAATCAATATTTATCTTCATTCTTTCTTTTTCCTGTAATTAAATTCTGTAAAAAGTGAAAATGTTGAACGCAAAGTTAGACTAAATAATAGAATCCGAACACCACAGGAGTCCACAGGAGTCTTAGCTTCTTACTCCTATTGGTTACACGGCAGTAAATTAGATAGATGCTCTTTGTCACACCCAATTTTGCAGGTGAGATCCCAAGACAGTGATGGCAATGTTGAATAATTGCAGTCAGCATCATGGGAAAATGCACTGGGAGAGTCAAGTGGGGAGCAGGGTGTGAATCACACACACGTTTCCATCTCAAACCTAACCCACAGCACTGTTACAGCACAGTAATAGAACCAGAGTGAAATGCATGCTTTGGGTTGTTTTTATTTTTTGTTGTTGGGTTTTTTCAGTCTCACACAAAAGTTCTGCATACCAACAGAGTCATGGCTTAATGATTTTCTCCCTTAGCTGCCACAATAAGAGTCTTTATTAAAATACTACATCAAACTCTACAGTCCTCTATTAAAGCCAAATCTTCATTTTTGAGAGATCCTTACAAAGTTGTCTGTCTTCCCTCTGAAAATATCAAAGTTCATGACATTGCTTTAATAATTATTATGTACTCAAATGGAAAAAAAAAGTCACTTTACAAATTAACTAACATAAAGCATTTGTAGATTCTGCAAGTCAATTTGAACTGCAAATTTTATTGGCAAGGACTCATGTTAGGAAATATGAAGGAATGAAACTGCAGTCCTATCTACTGAGCTGCCTAAATATTTACTCACTTCAAAGAAATATTTTTGTTAGAAATTATGATGGAATGTTTTTCAGTGCGATCTCCCAGGGGTCTTAACATTAAAAGTAGAATCTTCATTTCTTTGATGAATTACAGAAAGTGGTCCATTTTATCTGTGGAATTCTAATGCCTGTTTCTGTAAAAGTAGATGAAAACAGGGATCTGATGAAAATAAGCTGAATGACACTGTTAAAGAGAGAAAATCTGGGTAGGGAAACTTTCTTTTAGGTATTCAACCAGACAATATTTCAGTTCCTGATTCTAATATGGTCTTTCAGAATTTACTTCTCTCTGCATAAGTTTTAAGAATTGCACCTACTGCTCTGTACAGCTCTTCATAACAATAGTAGTACAATGAATTCCTAGTAGAATTAAAAGATCAGTTTGATAGACACTTGCTACAAACCTTCCTTTCTGCTCCTTCAGCATGTGGAATGAAACATTTAATATTATTTAATATCAGTGGCTTCAAAGTGAGGACTTAGACTTTATTTAAAATTCATTCACACCTCCGTAATTAAAAAGCTGTCTAGAATAATTGAGAAATTTCTTTTGTGGCACGTATAAAATTATTTAGTGGATTAGCGTGTTATGAAAGAGTCTGGCTTCAGAAAGCACCCACTCTCATTGGTACACACACAAATAATTTACATCTCTTGGACTTATACTTGGAAAATTCTCATGTTGTGGTGTATAAATCAGCATATGTGTCTATATAGGCTTATACAATTATATGGGAGACCATTGCATTTTTAAAGGCTGTTGCAGTTTGTGATTTATCCTCTCACTGTCTTTTGGGGACATTCTGTGGAATTGGTAGACTCTTTCAAAATGGTCCCTGTGTTTAATTCTACAAGACAATATAACTTGTTCCTTATGTCCTCACTCCTCATATCCGAGTCTCTTTAAATCTTTTGAAAATGAAGTCTCATTTTCTGGACAGTGCAGGTACTGTTCAGGGGTGGTGAGAGATCACAGAACGGGTGGGTGGCACACATGGTTAGCATCTGTCATGCTCTTGGTACACTTTACTCTGTGTTCACCCATTAGACGTAATCTTTTCAAAAATCCACCATGCCCACAGGAAAGAAGCAGCATTATATCACAAAAATTTAATGCCTTAGGTGGAGGAGGATGCTTTTATAACCAAAATAACGTAGACACTGAATATATGATATGTTATTAATAGTCTTAGGTACAATTTGACTTCTCCTTTAGCAATGACAATCTTTTTCAGCTTTTAACTAGTTCTGTATAGCCATAATTCTGAGGCTATAGCATGCAACTGAGATTATTTAAAATGATATATCAATGTGAGACCAAAGCCTGACCTTAAGTTAACTGATATTACAGAGTCTATCTTCACACTGCTCTAGATGATCTTGTCTGGTTCTGATATTCTCTTCAGCAGTATCATTGTCATAGAATCACAGAATCATAGAAAGCCTCAAATTGGAAGGGACCTTACAAATAATCTCATTCCAGCTCCCATGCCCCCATCCAGCCTGTTCTTGAACACCAGGGGATATCTGTTGTATTTACTATTCCTTATCCTTCCAACTTCAGTGTTGCAACTTACTATTTTCTTTTTTTTTTGTTTTTAGAGTTGATGGACAGGCAATTAGTGATTAGTGGGAATAGTTTAAACCAGCCTTCAACTATTTTCAGCAAGCATCTCTCCTCTTCTGTTTAGATGAACACTCAGAAAAAAACCCTGTATATGGGAAGCATTAAAGTTGGTTTCCTGTATCGCATTAACCAAATATGTGAGAAAAGCATATGAAAAAGCTTTCAAGTGTTGTTGTGCTGACAGCTGCTTGCGGGGGAGGTCAGAGCCTTTCAGCGATCTGCCACGCTGCCGTAGCTGTTCAAAGCGCCGCCAAGGGTGCCCCGTGAGCATCCATTGAGCAGTAAGTGTTCGTCCTCCCCTTGCTCCACTGAACTCAGCAAAGAAACCTTCTTTAATGGAATAGGAGCAGGCTGTGACCTCAATACCCAAATCAGAAATTGATCTTTTGGTGCACTTTTTTTGCAGTCTGTTGCTTTAGATTATATCTATATATATACACCTTAATAAAATCTCTATCTTAGTGTACAATTCAGTCCTGACTGAAGAGCTGAATAAGAATTGGAACTCAATGTTCTTTAAGATTCTGGTGGTTTGGAATATTTGTTACTTGTATGTGCAGGCTTCCACAGTGTGTTTCTGTGAGAAAATCCAAGTGCATTATTCCTTTTATATACCTGACCCTCTGCTCTGAGTTGTGTCATGCAGTAAGGCAGAGGGTGACCCAGCCCGTGCAGTGTAGAGACATCAAGCAATCTCATTCTGCTATTCAGGCCAAGAAATCCTGTGGTATTTATAGCAGATGTTAACCTCCTGACCTCCCGGCCTCTCTTCACTGTGGAGTTGCATGAAATCAGTTGTGCTCTCTGGAGATCTTCACACTAGCTGAGGGAGCTGACTCCTCAGGCAAAGGGATGGGACAAAAGTGACAGTATTCAGGCAGGCTGTGCTCTGCGTAGTGCAGATCCTCAATGTGTATGGCATTGAGTTAAATTTCCTAGCCTATATATATACACGAAAGGCATAAAGTGATACCAGGCATTTGAGAGAGAGCAATACAAAGGATTAGCTATCAGAAACCTTTTGGGGCTGTTTTTGACTCCTCCGGCTTGGCTTTTGTGATTTGGCTTTTAAATCTTAATTGTGCAGGGGTGATAAGTCCAGATAAGTCTAGGTGATAATCATAGTTTTAAAAAACCTGCTCTGACATCGCTTGCATGACAGCCTAATCCAAAATACAGCAGTAGTTCTCTGTAATCTTAATGGTAAATGTTGACTTTATCCAAGCTTACAATTACAAATCCTCATTTAGACTTAACAGAAGACTGCTACAAAGGAAAAGCTAGTGACCTTGAACTTTTGTACTCTGAGCATGTATAAATGGCTCCCTCTATTTCAGTGACTTCTGTATATGAAAACAACATCCAATGTCTCTTTTGTTGCATTTAGTAAATGATGACTGATAGCCCTTACATCCATTATATGGCATTTCTCACTATTGTTACATAAATTGCCTCAACTATTTTTTGTGCTATCATTGATTTCTGACTACTTCCTTGTTAAACACTGCTGAGGGCAATCTGTCAAGGACTTGCCTGATAGTGATGGGACTTTACAGTGGTGAACTGACATAATTCGTTTAAAATTCCACCAGCTAAATATCTGTTTAGTCATTTTTAGTGCAACAAGATCATTTCAGAGAACCATTTTTCAGCTGAGCGTGGAATTTGAACTATTTAAGGAGGACTAAACTCAGAGCACAATCAAGTTCAGCAATTACCTGTTCTCTGCACTATTGCCTGTCCTTAAGTCTTCCCTAGAGAAGGGTAAAATCGAGCTATTTTGGTTCTTGGGAAGTGGGGGCAGTTAGCAGTCAGTGTTTGGAAAGACTCCACATAGAGAAAAAAGTGGCCTTTAATTCAATTAGAATGTGGATATTCCGACCTAAATTTAAAGCCCATTTCTGGTTAAAAAGAAGACTAACATTTGTGCAGATGAGCCTCAAGTCCTGCTCCATAAGGTTTTGGAAGGCTTTTCATGGAAATGTAGTCAGTTTTATGCTGTCCTGTTACCTTTGAGCATATGCACATCATGTACATGTGTTTTGTTCTGTTCTTACAGCGACTGGGCTTTTTGGATGTCTGTAAAATATAACCTGGAATTCTGCTGGTTTCAACTTTCTTTAGAAACAAAAATGCTTCCACTGTAGGAGTTGTTGACATCTCGAGGTTAGTTTTCCTAGAACGCAAAAGAAAAGTTTTTAAATATTAAAAAGACATAGGAAGCAATCATTGGTAAAGTCAGAACAAAATTTCAGTGGGAGCTAACCTGCTATTTAAAGCTAGTGTGTCTACTTTGAATTTGCATTTTGAAACAATGGCTTTCATTTCAAACGTTCTTATTGAAAAAATTTAACATCATCTACATTGTGGCTCACAGATATTTTTTGTGCAGAAGATTTTCAAACAAAGCATTTCAAGTTGTTTTGCTGGAGACTGAAGAGCAACATGATACGAGCCCTGGTTCCATTTAAGCCTGGAGCCTAAAGTGTCTGAATATTATAATTTTAAGCATATAAATGGATAAGTGCAGGTAGGCACTTCCTTCATCTCCAAGTGTGAAGGACATACGACTTTGGAACTTGGTTCCACAAATATTCATTCACTTAAAAGAAACTAATTTATGCCCTTTCCCTTAGATTAAATTCCAATGAGCAGGACTGAGGCATAAGAGATTCGTCTTTCCCACACAAGCCAGACTGAACCTAGGAAAAAGAATCATTAAAATAGTTTATTATAGTAAGTTAATATCTTAATCTATTAACAGATTGTTTTGTAAAGGGAAGAGCATGAAATTTCATAATTCTCTGACAATTTATATCTGTGGCAAAGAGTTTAATGAACACAGACATTGATACAAATGTGCCATATTCTTATTACAGTATTTATATTGGGGTTGCATTTTTTCCTTGACTTCTACCCCAAACAGTTTCTGCTTTATTCCAATGAGTTTTTATGAGAATTATCTTTTGTAAGAAAAGTACAAGAAAGCCTCTAGCTCATTGATTTTATTTCAAAATCATTAACAGCCTTCTAGTTCAGTGCTTTTCTTTTGGACAATGCAAACAAAAACAAACAAACAAACAAACAAACAAAAACAAAAAACAAAAAAAATGAAATATTATTTGTGTTTCACTTTTTTGTAACTGAAGGAAACCAGGCAACGAATTCCCATTTAAAAGTGGTTATCACAAATAGAGAAGCAATAATTATTTTTCATGACTTCTTGACCTATTTAATCAAGTCCCTACTGCTAGAAAAAAGATCTCATTTTTGACTTGCACTTTTCTTTATTTATCTCTTATGTATTTATCAGGTGATTAATGTTAAATATGCAGCTTATTCCTCCTTAGAGAAAAGCAATATTGATTTTAGTCACAGGATAATTTAATTTCCATTAGTATTTTAACTTCAATAGATGGAGAACTTTTCCTGAGGAATAGAAAGAAATGCTACTTAAAGGAAATGAAGTTTTGCTATTGATGAATCAGGAAGTACCACACATTAATTCACGGCAAAATTAACTGAAGTATCATAATTACTATGGATCAGACTTTAAATTCATGCCAGAATTTAGAAGAAGCTATGGTAATTAATGTATTACAACAAGATGTCTTTTAAAAATTTTGGGGTTTTTATAGCTGAGTGGGAAAATGCTTCAGCTAATCTTAAAATGTAAGAACTATGTTGTGGTGAAATAATGTGTTAAGCTCTGGTTACTTTTTGTTACAAAGAAACTTCAAATTTTAAAATTTCTGATCTGTTAGAGTAATTATTTATTTAGAAGATGATTTTTTACATGGATTCTTGTAGATACTTAATTCACAGGCCATTACAAGGACAGGAGAGCATAACATAAGTGGGGTAATGGACAGTGGTAAATGTTGGCACTGATGATGCAGTTTTCCCTCACATGAGATATTGCACCATGGTCAACGCAGCCTAATAAATTTTGACCATCTGGTGGTATTAGAACTGGCATTCCCTGCCATAGGAGAGGAGGCACATGGTGTGAGAGACTTCATTTGCCTGGCCACAGCTCTGGAATTAAAATTCTTCCTAAGTAAGTAATTTTTAGAGGTGCAGTTTACATAGTTTTGCTATGTTCCACATAGGGTTTTATTATTTTTTCATCACTTTTGTAGCACAAAAAGGATTCCTTCTACCCCAATGGTCCTGGAAGGAATATTCCCTACTGATCCAATCCCTCTACATTTTAAATGCCCAGGTTGGAATTCCTATATATTTTTTGATAAGATATTTTTGGATAGAAAATTGTCAACAGTAGTAAATAACACTAGAGCCATGCTGCCAGGTAACTCATCATGCTGTCTCAGTTTTGAAAGAGGTAAAACTCAGGGGAAATCTGAATTGGAAAAGTTACATAATTTAAAAAAAAAAAACCCCAAAAAACAAAAACCTATTGTTTTCTTAAAAACTTCTCAAAATTGAATTTTTCCTTTTATACCCCAAAGATCCTGTGCCTGTAGATTAAAATGTGATTTCTTCATACGTCATTTGCCAGGAAGTTTGACAAACATACCTAGATTCACATCTCCTTATGTCTTATTGCATGAGCACTTATCAGCAATTGCTCTCAGTAAAATGTATTAGGTATGCCTTTTAATACTCTGACAGTTAATAAATTCTCAGTTGATTCAGGGACTAGAAGTGTTTGTTCATGCTTGAAGATTAATAATAGGTTAAAGTCTGTCATTTAAAGAAAAAAATTCCTCCCTTCACCAGTTTATTCCAACCCCTAAACATAATTCACTCCTCAGTGTGTGATAGTTTTGAAGTTTTACTTGAAAGCATGATTACAAAGAGTGTTTAGACTAGCGACTCTGGGCTTTGGAAATTGCTGCAAAGGTTTAATAACTGAATCAACTCTATCTAAATTTAGCTGCTGGTTGTGGCTCAGATCATAGCTACACACCCTGCTGCAGGACAGCGTTTGGAGAGGCCACACAGCGCTGAGTGCCCCCAAAAGTGGTCCAAAGCTCTACACTGAGTGAATTATCTCTGCAACAGCCTTGCTGTTGACAGCCTGCTGGCACTTGAGCAAGGCTGCAGAGACGGGTGGAGACTGCTTGGTTCAGGAAGAGCTTGGTTCCACCCCCAAGCCCCAGCCCAGGCCATGAGAAGGGCGGGTGACCAGCTGCTGGCTGCCACGTGCTGAACTGTGTCCTCGGTCAGTTGTGGGCTGAGGCTGAGGCACAGGGGAACACAGGCACTGCTCCATCCTCTGTGTGATTCCTGAAATGGTTTACAGGCACATTCCTGCTTCCCTTGTGGCACGGACCTGGAGATCTGTGATGTTGTTTTAATCCATTATTGATTGTTAAAGGAGACTCATGGCCTGTGAACATCAATATTAAAGGCTACTTGTAAAATTAGGTACTGTCTTGAGGAAGAGGGGTTTACCTCTGTTCAGGAGCTGTTATACAAGGAAAAGCCATTGCTAGGCTTTTGTTTATTTCTAGCCAAAACCCCCCAGGATTTATCCAACTCAGTGTATTTTCAGCAAAAATTGTGAAGAAGAGAGCTGAGGAAGAGTGGCTTTCTAAAGCAGAGACAGGTTCTAGCCCATCAGCAGTAGATCTAGAGGTTCAGGTCTTCCTCCTTCTCACAGTTGTTTGTACCAAACACCTTCCATCACCCTGCTCATGTCTGGGAATATCAGTACAGAGCTTTCAAAAGTTTAACCTGCCTATGTATGTATTTAATTCACCTTTCAACTTCGTTCTGCAAATATGTAGATAAGTAGTAAAGAAATAATAACATCTTGACACAACATCTGTGCCCATGACCTCCTTGCCGCATCAGCCCTGTCTGAGGTAAGGTGAGGGTCCTCTTCCCTTTTTAAAGGTGGCTTCACACTCTATATTCCACAGGTCTTTCCAGAATTACACTGAACCTGCTGGGTGAAAATTTGTCATTCCAACAGTAGCATTAAAGAGAGGATCTGTGAGAAGTCCGCTTTGAAACTGCAATTTCTGGTCTTTTCTCTCTCAGTTTTTGTTAATTTGATACTCTTTCTTTATATACCTCTAGGGGAACAAAATATGGGTCTGGTTGTATTCAATATTGTCTCAGTTGCTTAATTGTTATGTCATTTATTGTGCATGACCCATCTTACTGGAATTAGAATTACCACCAGTACACTTTCAAATAGGTTGGGTTCTCCAGGTGAGCTGCTCTCCTGAATGAATTATAGTGGGTGTTCATGGTAGTCATGGAACTTAAACTGTGGGAGAGAAAAGGGTATGAGTAAAGCTCCTAATTTGAGCAGTAATTCAAGAGATAGCAGTGGCCTTTTGTGACTCACAACAAAATGAGTTATGACTTCAGGAATGAACTAAAAGCTGTGGCTCAGTCCCAGAGGGTTAAGTTTTCCCACTGCTGCATATCCTCACACCAAGCCATCTTTAATCTTTTGGTGTGACTGACAAAAGAGTAAATTGAGCAATTCTGTTGTTTCAGGATGAAATGTGCTTAATGATACCTTGACCTGTGATCTCTGGGATGAAAAAAAATTAGGTTAATTATTAATTTATGTAGGGTTTTTTCCTTGAGAACTGACAAAAAAACCCTCTTTAAGTTGTTTGAACTATTTCTTTTTAACACTACAGTCAGTGTTAAATGAGAGAAATAATTTGACCAACTGCTTTTCAATTTCTCATCAAAAGTAAATGAAAGTGTGGATTGTTTTTCACTTAAATAGGGAAAGAGCAGCATTCAAATTTTTATGTAGTTTTTTTCACTTGTTTTCTTTTTTCATGAAGGATTGAATAAATATCAAAATATACTTTTATTCTAAACATAGAATTTTACATATAACTTTTTTGTTCTCAACTTTACAACTATATTTTGCAGCTTTGTTTTTTCTGTTCAGTTCCAAAGAGAATCAGACAAAATGTAGTTTTCAAACTGGCAAAGCAGGCCTACCTACAGGTTTTTATTGAGAGGTTATAAGTCTATCAAAGCATGAACTCTGCTTTCTTTTACAAATATTTTATTTTACTCCCTTCCTGTTAGCAAAATACGCAAAACGAAATGAAAAAAAATGCTCATCAAAATGAAATGTATGTTAATGAGTCATAACTGTCAAACAAGCAGTTCTTTCCTTTTGATGATTGAAATAATTGACTTTGTTAAAATGAACATTCACACGTAAGTGGTGGTTGTTATAGGATGTTCATTTCAATTATGACACCAAGAGATAAAGTAACCTGGGTTTAAAAGGTTTGCATCCCTCCCTCACCTCACCATAAGCACAAGATATCAGAGAACTGGGCCCTTTCTAATACGTGCTTTTAAATTTAAAGTGTGTGTTTGGAAATTCTGAGCAGCTCCTTTCTCCAAGGCCAGAGCTCCAATCAGTACAGTGAACTCAGACCAAAACTGAACACTGTGCCTATCCTTGCTGCAGATCTATCTCATATGTGACTTTTATAGGCTTTGATTCCTTTCTCTGAGCCAGGTTTCACTTGATGTTTATCTCCTACTTAACTGAAAAATATGTTGAGGGCAGGAAAAAATGTAGCCTTGTGCTAACAGTCATTTCCCAAGGCCACCACTTTGTCCCAGTGGAAAGGCAGGTATCCTCCAGAGCTGAAAGCTGTTTGGGTTGGGTTCTTGGCACCCAGCAGAATTATCTGAGTTGAGCAGATCAGAGGGTAGAAACTGAGCAAGGACCTTCTGCTCTTGGGCCACTGATGGATGTTTTTGTTCACCTATAAAAAAGGAAGCCCTTTGGAGAGCAGGGCAGGAAAATCATCCAGTGTGGTATGAAACCCGACAGCACTGGGGAATGAATGGCCCTTTTACAGCCAGGGGATCTAAAATAAAACCTGCAGCTGTGCAGCCAGGAACTCCACTGTCCAACAGCAAGGAGCACAGGACAGTTCAGGGCTCTGCTCCACACCAGCCTTAACCTGTCTAACTGGGGGCTCACACGTAGATCTCCCCTCCAAAGAAATTACTTTCCCATTGGATCAGTGAGTCATATTCCAGAAACAGAGCAAATGACTAAATCTAATATGAGGAAAGGGTGAGGAACGCGTCAGTGGAGTTAAGAGGGGAAAGGAGACAGAATTAAACCATCACTTTTGGCAGCGAAGCACAGTTTGATGAAATTAGGCACAACATGAAACTGTGCCTCCAGAGAGCTTGGGTGAATTGGAGATCTTTTAGAAAAAAAATAATATGAAGTTTCTTGCTGTGAGGAGTAAGTAGTTGTTCAGTGTGGTTTTGAGGCATTTCTACCAAAGGGAGAAAAATCATGAAATCTTTTTAGCAAAGAATTATGTCTTGGAAAAAAAAAAAATTTACCTGTATCAGGCTAGAAATTTTACTTTTCCAGTGGGATTTTTACCAGCACTTGACCTGTTCAAGCAGTTTAGCTCTCAATTCCTACCAGTTTAGGCTGACCCTGACATACATCTGCAACAGCTGTTTCTGAATTTTATCAGACTGAGTTTGGTAATGGTGAATGTTAACTTGTTGTGGTTGTAAATAGGCTGAAGCACCAGCTCATCCAATATTTAATGTCCTGTTTGCACTCCTTTCCTTCATCTTTCCTATTGCTTTTTGCTGCAATTCTTGCTCTCTGGAAGACCTTCACCGTTTAATTTTTGTGCCGTTTCATTTTTTCCTTCGTGGCACTGTAGGCTAGCAAGGTTTTTTATAACTCAGACCTTTTTCCTGCGGAGGGACAGCGCGATCCATCCGAGGCTCCCATCCATCTGGTGAGGCACAGACAGCAGCTGACATTGGGGCAGGTTTGTAAGTAGAGCACTGAGAGCAATTAGCATTTGAATTAAAGCTACCTGTGGATAACAACAGGTGATTACCCTATTTAACAGCTGTTAAGTGGTGTTATTTGCCAGCTATAGACCACAGACTGAGTGAATTGTATGCATACAAATGGGAGTTACTGTGAATACAAATGAAGGACGTTAATTAAATAATATTTTTTAAATTGCAATTGTGAAATATAGAGGTCGACTCAAAGCAGGTAACCAGTAGCAAAAGAAAGGATTTTGGAAGTGTTTTAGAATTCAGGACAGCAACTCCATAAAGGCTAAACCCCTATGTTTTGGCAGTCAGCGTTTTGTTCTAGAAGCAGAAAAGCAAAGTTTGCTATTACACTGATTCAGCTTCTGGCAAAAAGAGAAAATAGTAAGAAATTAAAGCACATAAGATTATTTTCTCCTTCTGTTTTATCTCTACATTTCCAACAAGGCTTAATCAACCTGCGTGTTCTTTGGAAAGTACAGCACTGTTCCCTCTGTGCATGCCCACTTGCCTCCGTGCGTATGTGGGAGAAGCTGCTCCGCTTCCCCGCTCCCGTCTGTGCTGGGGGCGGATGAATGTCTTTTTTGAACATTTGTGTAGCATATGGCTGTGCAACATCCTCTGAAACCCGTGTGGGGTCTGTACCATGGCTCTGCTTCGTGTATTGCTGCAGAATATCTCACTGACTCTGGCTGCACCTTTTCTGTAGACAATCTCCTCTGCTCAAAAGTTTTTCCTGCGAACCCCTTCTCCAAGGGCATGGATTTTCAATGACCTTGTTTTAAGACCTCCCAAGGCATGTGAAGGGAATGTATCTACCAAGAAAGGCTGATGAGATTTCTGCTTTGCTTGCACTCTACAAGCAGAATTATTTTTTCAGTGATGATTGGTCTCATTGCTACTCCAGCACTGACGGAGTTTTGTGTAAGTGCAACTGTCACAAATTACAAGATGAACTTCTTCCCCGTGGCACAATTATCTATTCAGTTAAAAAGCTCTCGTGACTGGTGTGTGCACGTTTTCATCGCATTAGTATGAATAGAGGAGTCCAATTAATACACATAAAGATGGAGGCATTCAGTGCTTCCAGAGTACAGGAATGCCGGATAAATACTAGAGCTTAGAAGGGATCACTGTTTTTTATTAATGAGAGCTGCCTGATTAAAGCATTTGCTTTTCTAGGTATTTAAGCTGAAACTAAATGCCCGTTAACGGTCTGATTCTGGCCAATTGCATGCTACATCCAGCTAGAAAATTATTATACTGACAGCCTTATTTAACTGGAATTTGATGTGGTTCAGAACGAAATCCATCTATTAAAAGGCTCATAATGACTTACAGAATTTTAAGTTAAAGCACCATAACCCCTCAGCATAGCTGCACTGCAGAAGGCTTGGGCTGTTTACAAATAAGCCTTATGCCATCAAAGCAGTTATTTGAATAATGTTCAGTAAGGGCTGGTTATATAACACCTTCAAGTATGTCTTTTTTGAAGGGTAGCTCAGGGATCATAATCTCAGTAATGGTGATGCTCACCCATTCTTCCCGGACCTTAGGCCAGAGACAAGATCCATATTTGAGGGCAGACTCTTTTTACAAATATAATATATACATTGCTCCTCTTTTCTTTATTCTTTTGATATCAGGCAGGAAATTATATATTTTTTGCAGATAGCTTCCTGTCACAAGAATCTTGAACAGTTGCAGAAATTTGCTGCCAACGAACCAGTACTTTCTAAAGCCACCAGTCCTAAAATAGTGCATAATTCTGCAGTAGTACAGCCACTTTTCAGCATGTCCTGAGCTTTTGTGCTGGCCAGTTTATTTAACTTGTTTTATTTTACAGCTGGAGGACTCTTACCCACTGTGTGCAGCATCCTTGCTATCAGCACCTGGGCATCTTGACTTGTTTCAAGATTAGTGTGATAAGCACCATTTATCTTTTTTCCTTTTGCCTCCCCTGTTGGGTGATGGGTATCTCGGGTGAACAGGAGGTCTCCTGCTGCAGGAGGAGCAGCAACATAATGAAAAGAGGTGGGTATTGGGCACAGACAGACCAGCTGAGTGAGGCAGGGTACAAGACATGCTGGTCCCATATCTGGGAAAGAAAAGCCCCAGGATAGCATTCCTAAAGCAGCTCTCCATGGGGAGCAAGTGGCTCTTGGCAGTGCCTCCCCATGGCACAGTGGGATCGACTGAATCCATCCTGCCTTTCTGATGCCTCCTTCCTGCTAATCTGTATCTGACAGGATTATTTCACACGATAAAAACCCAAATGTGTCTATTTAAAGATAACCAGATAAAATAAAAATACATCTAGAGAGCTTGAGATTTTTTTTTTTTTTTTAATTAAAAAGAAATAGTTTAAAGTGCAGAGAGAATGACAGTGTGTTCTTGATCAGGGACAGGCTTTAGCTTCAATATCTGATGAATCAGTGTCTGACATGAGAATTTTGTTGTTTGGTATAGACTTAAAGCTATTCCCTACGCAGGACAAAAAGTCATTTGTCTCTAAAAAGTCGTGAGACTAAGGAACTATCAAAATAAACTCGTTGTATAGCAAAAATATGTGAAAGATTTTTTTAGAAGTATAGTGTTTCAACACTGTGACTGACAAAAGCTCTTAAAAAGATTGTCATTTCTGTCAGCCACACATCCACATGACCTGCAAATGTGCAAAGCTGATTCATAAACTTAGTTGTTTCTTAATCATGACATTAGGCTGCAAAGGAAATTATAGTATGTTGTAAATATTTTGATTTGCTCTCTGTTGTTGTGTTTGGCACATCTATCATAAGCAAAATACAGAAAAAGCAAATTCGTATTAACTAACAAATTACTAATATATGAAAGAGATATGGCAATGGTGGTACTTTATTAGAGCCTCAAATCTTTTTTTTTTGTTATTTTGGCTTGAAAACCTAATAAATAAAGGATGAAAGAAACGTAACCTAATTAAGGTCCTGCATTGTGATGCTGGAACTACTGATAGAATAGCTATTTAACAAGTTTGTAATGAATGTTCAATTGTCACAGCTTTGGAAGGTGTTACACAGTGGTTTAATATATTACTTCTTTTTTTCATAATTTCTTTAAACAATGCTTAATATCAGTTATGTTTGTGTTCAGTTGTTTCCAGTATTTTACAGGAAAAAAGAAGGCTACAACACAGGTTTTCATTATTTAAAATTTACCATCTCAATGAGTTTGAAAAGTGAGAAAACTAAAGCTTATTAAGCCACTGGGTTGTTTTTTTTTTTTTTTTCACAATGCTTAATAATTCTAGAAATAAAAAAAATAAAATTTATTAGTAAATAATACAGGGAATGCATCAGGCTGAGGAGGATTAAGTGTTCCTTTCAGAATAGAGACACATTCTTCAATGTTCAGATGCCCAGGGGTAATGTTTAATTAACCCACTCAGTTATAAATTCGTGCAGACAATTCATCATTATAAAACCCATAGTAGAAAATGCTTCAGAAATTATCCTCTCTCAGACACCAGCTAATATTAACTTGCCAATTGTTTCACCAGAAAACCATTGCAAACAGGGATGGTTAAGGGCTCAGGAGGTCCTCGGGATATTTTTATTTTCATTTGTTGCTAGTCTGTGTTATCAGAGACTTGTCAAGCCAGCCATCATCTTGTCCAGACTCACTGATAGATTCTAGATAGTCCTTCCCTCCCCTTTGCTCATGCTGCACACGATGCCCTGCCCTGGCTGTGCCCAAGTGCCCATCAGTGAGATCTTTGCTGTTGATGCTCACAGCAGACATGGCCATCAGGGCAGAGCTGTGCCACAGGAGCACAAACTGGGGACAAAAACCACCCATAAACCAGACATGTCCTGGCCATTCAGTAGATTTCTGATAGACAGGACTGCACCAAAGTCGTTGCCATAATTTGTAATTACCCTTTGGGTAGTGTGAGCTGCTCATGTTCACATGATACGTAACTGTTGACTCTTATTAAAGCAGGTTTGATGTGGGAGGGAGGTAGACAGAAAGAGAGGAACTCTCTTGTGTCCACTTATTACTTTCCCAAACTACCCAGTGCCTACTGTTTAAATAAAATCTAATCCAGACTGGGCAAAGTCCATTTGGTCTTCCCTGTTGAAACCTTCCAGAATCCTTAAACCATCAGCTTTTGTGGTTCACTGAATACCTGAATGAATTATTTTCAACTGATTTGGCACCTCTTCAAAGGAACAGATGGTTCTGTCTTTACTGCAAAAACAATAGCTGCAGCTACAACAAAATAATCTGTGATTCTGCCTGGCACTTATTTAAATATAAGGGAGAGCTCTTTGACCATCTTACATTCCTGACAATTACCTCAAGGAAGAAATATATTTCCAAAGAAAATCACATTATAATTTTCTAAGCAAAGTATCACATCTATGGAGCAGTTGTCTGAGACTGAGAGAGACTGAACTGTTATGGATGAGTTTCTAATAGTGCCTCCCCAGCAATGCAGCAGCTGGAAGGAGAGAGATTATGAAAACATGGTGTTCAGGGACTTTACCAAAGCTAAAAATAAACTAATATATGTTACAAAGAAAACGGTAGAAGAAGAAGAAAATGAGGACTAAGCTCACAGAAGCACAAATGATGTGATTTAGGAATAGGCAGCAAAAGCAGAACAGATTTCAAATAGCCAAAATTGTCCAGACTACCACTTACTTTCTTGTAGAGAATGTTTTTGGTGGTCATGGTCTAGAAGTGCTTGTTATAAATCAGTATGCAGTGTATCTTTGGAATGGGATTCTCTTGAATTTGCCTTTTAGTCTCTAATATTTCAGCATAGGAAAAGCAATATAATTGACAAAGTAATTTTCTGCTATTATTGAAAAAGAAATAATCAGATATACAAGATTAACATTAGGGATAAAGCCATAGATAGTGCTCATTTTATTAAATTCATACTCTTTTGTAAGTTTTAGGGGAATATATATATATAAAAAAGTGACATTCATTAAAAAGAAAACCTTTCCCTGTACAGACTAGCTGTTAAACATTAATATGAAATCTCATTTTCTCTATATGTTTCTATTTTTAAATCCCAAGTAAATTCTGCAGAATACTAGTGTATATTAGAGAAGAGATAATCTTTTGCATACAAGACCTGTGCCAGTGTCAGTTTTCTGTCTTTTCTAGGCAACTCTAATTATTGGGAGTGTGCTACAGAAGAAATATTTGGAGAGCTGCTTTAGCTGAGGCAGTACTTAAACATTTAGTTGCTGTGCTTTGGCTTTTCAGCTGCTTTTAGTCTGTGCTGTCCCTTCTGTTCACATGGTGAATAGAGTGGGGAGAGGATCCTGCTTAAACTCAGCATGCTGAGGACTTGTCTTCTGGTCATTTTTCAGCTAGATTTGATTCCTGATCCAGTCCATTGCATGGATGTGCTGATGAGAGTGCTGCATGTGGGGAGGAATAACTCCTAATCAGCACAGAGTCTGTAATTTAGCTCTGCTAGAGAGTAAATGCCTGTCAGGCTATGGCTGGCGTGGATAAATGTGTTTCTGTGCTCCTGAGTCAGGAAGAGCCAGGCTCCATGAAGGAATCTCTGCTGGAGCCCAATGGATGTGCATTCACACTGATGGGAAGGCTTTGGGGAGTGGGCTGGATGTTCTCTGGGGTAGATTGCTCCGACGAGCAGGCTCACAGGGCAGGCAGCTCCTGCAGCCTGGCAGGAAATGTGCTCTGTCCCTGGCTAAGGTACAGCTGGTGTTTAACTGAGGGGTTCGAGAGCCCTGAACATCTGTCAGAGAGGCAAACAGGTGGAACCCAGCTGTGGCCACAGTTGCTCTTACAATTCCTGGATTACATTAAAACCTATGAAATGCTCCTTAGATTCCCTGTGGAAAGCACATTCCTTCTATGTCAACATGTTGCCCTCAGCCTGTAGCCCGGTCCCTGCTCAGGGAGGGTTCCGTTTTCTGTTTACACAAGAGAAGCAATAGCAAGGGGACATGGAAGCACCCCCAGGTTCTAAATAATTATATTTGCTAAGTGTACACAAGAAGCTTGATTGCACTCTCAGCACTGATCTGACTGATTTCTGGCGGCTGCTTTGCCCTGATGCATTGAGATCGTTCTTGCAGTGTTCACAGGTTACTTACAGGGGTGGTTTGTTCCTGTTTGATGAAACTGATGGCAACAATTAGCAATCAGCAAACAGCCAATGGCATTATTACAGACACAGGTAGTATTTTGATATATTTTGTGTGTTGAACAGAGTAATTTTATTTTGCTTAAGTGCTGTTTAAATATTCCTTACATTCAAATATTCCTGGGGGAAAAAAAAGGCATTATATAAGAAAAAGGTTCAGGCTTAGTGAGATCAATACAGCTCATCTGTTTACGTGATTCTGAGGAGGATATGTTGGATAAAATACTCTGGGGAAAAGTTCTCTCAGTGAACATCAAATGATAGAACTTCTATTTCATAATTAGTCATATTAATTGCTATGAGACCTACATTTAAGCTTACTTTAAGAATCTGTTTTTCTATGGATTACTGAAGAAAGACCAAAGATATTTAACACACGTGACTTGAGTAAAAAGGTTTTTCCAGGACATAGAAAAGGTGATGCAAAATAAAATGTCCTTTTTATCCTCCTTATATATTCAGTGGTTGACAGTTCTTAGTGCTTTTTATTTGATACCTTCTATTTTTTGTCATTTTTCTCATGTTTCTAAATGAGTTGTAACTTTCAACCATTTTGTTGTCCATCAAAATCAGAAAACAAAGAAATCTTACCAAGTGAAAACTTTTGATTTTCAGTGCTGCCTGTTCTGTCATTCTTAGTTCAGCCTCAAATTTAGGATCTCGCAGTGGGAGAAGATGGATCTTTGGTGAAGACTGACTTTATCACAGCTTGACAGCACTTTATTATCTGCCTTAGTTTTATTGGCTTTCATGTTTTGTGTTTATTTAGCTGAAAATTGAAAGTAAGTTGAAAATTCAAACCAAGTTACAATCAGAGCTGTAGAACGGCTCTGCTGTAGAGTGCTGCACATGTTAAAACCTTTTTGCTAAATGAATTTCTTTTTTTAAAAAAAAACAAAACAACACTTTCAACATTTGACCTCGCTGCTAACGATGATGATGGACTCGAGGCTCTGAGTGCTTTACTGAGAACACTGGAAAATGCACATGGATAGCCAAATTGAAGGGGAAAATATCTCTGAAGTCAATCTGTCTATGAGACAGCCAAAGCTGCTGAGAATCAGCTGTGTAGGCACAAGGGTTTTCCATATTCATAGAACCATGGAATGGCTTGGGTTTGAAGGGACCTTAGGGATCATTCCATTCCCACCCATGGGCAGGGACACCTTCCCCTATCCCAGGCTGCTCCAAGCCCCATCCAACCTGGCCTTAGACACTTCCAGGGATGGGGCAGCCACAGCTTCTCTGGGCACCCTGTGCCAGGGCCTCACCTGTACTGCTTTGTGAATAATCCAGTCTCCCTAAAAACCTGCTGAGCTGAGAAGCACAATTCATAGCAAAAGGGCATTGGAGGAATGATTTGTAAAGAAAAGGTTTTGCATCAGTGCTGGTTTATTTCCTGGGGTCGGGAAGGCTGATCTGCACAGGTGTGAAAGGTCCTGCTGTGCCTTTGGGTGATGCTGATACACATGTGGGCTCTTCCTTTTGGTGGTGGCAAAGCTCTTCACTCACCCTCAGTCTAGAGGGCTCCCAAAGCTTAGGTTAAATTGCAGTTTCAGGCCACTGTAGCCAGTGTCTGTGGGGTTGTTTTAATGGAAATGAGCATCAGTCCCTTACTGAGGGTGGAGCAATCAAACAGAGAAAGATTCAAGAAGAAAAACAGACATGTAGAACTCTGAAATCATATAAAAGTACTATTTTTTTTAAAGTAATCTTAAGAAGTATTCTTTTTTCTGTTAGGTAATAACAACAACTTGCCCTTGTTTTGATCTATGGTATCTCGGCTTTAAAAGAAAGGTCTAACAATTTTCTTCCCCTTTCTCTTACCTCTTCCACAACTCCAGTTGTACAGGCTTTTCAAGGTCGAGCGTGCTTTCATGCCTTCAGCATGTTTCTGTTAGAGTGCTATGATGTAGGATTGTGTTTAGCTGATAGTCTTGGACAACTCAATTTGTTGTTTGGTATTTTACAGGGATATAAAATGGGACAGTGACATGGCAGGTACATGGCAGGTGTGTTCTGAAGGTTTGTCACTAATTATCTGCAGGAAACCGTGGGAACATCATACGAAGTTTTATGTTTAACTTTTAATGTGTTGAAGGAAATAAAGGGGACCAGACAGAAGGGCAAGGAGGTGGGAATTTCTGTGATGGGTACTGCTGCTTTCACTTGTCTCTGCCTGCTTTGTGTCTTGCCTAATTAGCTCGCATTTAATCTCTTGGAGCAAAGAGTTCCCAAGTACATGTTTGTCCATGACAATCACAGTGAGATCCTGCTAGAGGACTGTTCCAGCAGTGATAACTGTTTTCGGTGTCACATGTCTTTTTCTTTTTTTTCCTAGTGAAAATGAGCAAATTAAAGACCATAACTGGGATGTTTACAGCTGCAACATGGTGAACAAACAGATAAGGTAATTTTACCCCTTCTGTTAGTTACCAAAGCAACACTATAAAGATCCTTTTAATTTAGTTTAGTGCTGTGAAGATTAAAGCTTAATTAAAATGGTGATATTAAAAAAAAAAAATTAAAACCTGAAACGGCATAGGAAAAATAGAAAGATGTAATTATGGTCCAGCGAATGCTTATCACTCGTTATGAAGCTTTAGAGAAGAGGCATTTTTTTCTCTCTATTGAGAGTCATTTTATTCTGATCATAAATTCGAATGACCGGAACAACCTAGGATCATTGCTGTTTATAAATTAATAAGGACAGTTGGAAGGAATGTGTTATTCTACTCATAAAAAAGGGGATACTTAGTTTCCCTTTGCTGGTCCATTTCCTAAAAAAATTCTCTTTCATGCTCATGAGGGAGAAAGACTATGAAGACAAAAAAATTCCTGTATTCTGTGGCTTGCATAGAAACTCAGCTATTTAGTATTAAAAGATCTCTTACTTTCAAATTTTTTAATAAACATACCCTATTGTGAATGTGGAAGGTGTTAGATTTTCAAGTGGTTCTAACTGGCACCATTTCCTTTTATCAACAACTACACTAATTTGTACTGAGTGACAAGATATGTGAAGGACTGGGTGTGATATAATTATTAGAAATTCCTCCAGGAATATGACTTTTGTTGGCTAGTTAAACGTTTGTGGCTTTGCCAGATTCCTCCTAATGAGTTTAAAATCGTTGTGGGGAAGCCATATGTTAGCCCAGTAGAAGGCAAACCAGGACATGAGACCATATTCTTTCACTGCAAAATTCCAGGTAGGAATCTGTGTCTATGAGCAACTAGGAGCACTGGAGTAAGAGCAGCTCCAGCTTGTCAGCTTTGTTGAGAGGTATCTTTCCACATTCTTCCAGAAGTGAGCTGGTGAGATGCCATAGCTGCTACTCTGGAGAAGTAACTCGAAATACCACAGGACTAAAAACGCCCTTTTACACACCCCCTCTGTTCATCTCACTCAAGCATTTTAAAATATCTTTAACCATGTATCACACATTACTTCTGGGCACAGAATCATTAGCAAAATTAGACATTTAGCCTTGCATCAAAGTAGCATTATATTTATAAAATACAGAGATGACTGCTGTTGAGACAACTTGGCCTGGTAGCTTAACTCTGACTTTTTGCCCCAGGATGCTGTGGAAAGCAAAAGGTCACTGGACTTCAAGGAAAAACTCATGGAAAATGAATCCACTGAGATTGCTGAAACCGTGTCTGGCCCTGGATGTCTGTGAACTGCAAAGGACTGGAGGATGGGGGAGCACATAGGTGATCTATTTAATCAGTCTGCCCTGTTCTTGGAGTCTTTCCTGACAGCATGTTTCACCCATTGCTGGAGAAAAGATGTTTACACTGCCTGTAGTTTTGGTCAGGTCCTGTAGAACACTTTTGCTGCAAAACAATTCTGGCAAACAAAAATTGTAGCTTTCAAAATATTGCCTTTCTTTTCCTAAAGAAGGTACAAATGAATTTCCTGGCTTCCAGGCTGGCATATATATATATATGAGCTCCACAGGTCTGCAACTCAATTAGTTATTCCAGGATACATTTTTGTTTTGGTTAGCAAATATAAATCTCTCTGATGGTATATTATAAATCTCTCTGGTGGTGTTCCTGCAAAACTTAAAACCCTTTTAACCAGGTAGCACTCCAGGAAACTCTCCCACACCCACCAGCTTGGATCATTGTCTTTGAGGAACCATAGATAACGGGCACATGAAGGGCTATGGAATTTAGTATCATCCTGGAGCAAGTACAGTTAAAAATTAGAACCAAATATAATTGCAGTCTTAAGAAAAGTGAAGTATTTTTCTTCACAAAGAATTATTAGTCTCTAACATATGCTATCAGAAAAAAAAAGAAAAAGCCATGTAAATTTATTCTAGAATGCCATTGTACAATTTACCCTGCCAGGGGCTCAGGCTATTTATGTTTTTGACTGCACTGTCTTCACTAAACTTAAAAAAAATATATAAATTACCATGGTAACCACTGCATCACACAACAAAGGCTTGTATACACCACTTAGATCTTTAAAGAGGCAGAGTCTGGGATGAAATTATAGCCTGCATTTTTTAACAATAATATTTTTCTTAGTAAATGCTGGTTTTGTTGTTTTATCAATAAATTCTAATTTTGCATTTAAAAGCAGCATATAAAACAGAGCATCTAAAATAATTCTGTCTTAAGAATGTTAACTTTATGAGAGCTGTTCATGCAGGTGAGATCGCTGAGCTGTAAGGGATGATAGGGAATGGGTGTGAGATGATGACAGTCTTTAGTTGTCTTTCTGTCAATTCTCCTAAGCACTATTTTTCCATTTTACAATTTTTATTGCAGTACAGTGTGGATGTCACAGGAAGGTCACACTGGTCACATATATTTATATATGCTTGCCATATATATGGGGCTACATTTTCAAACTGATTTTTACAGGTATCATCCCATGGGGGAAAAAAAAAAAAGTGGAAGCCATTCTGTCTGTCTCCAAATTTTTAATAAAGCTTGGTGCTTTCCTATGAGAGCCCTTTGATAATGCTGCTCATTTCTCACCTCTTGGTTCACATGGAACACCCATGTCCCAGAGTTTCTCTGTGTGGTAGGAGGTGTCACAGGGAGCTGACACAGGAAAGCTTGGAGGCAGAGCCCTGTTGGTTTGCCTGGCTGCTGCTTTGGGCTCCACCAGGGCTGTTAAAGAGCATCAGGATTCCAGAGCTGAATATTCCTGTCTGCATCAAACAGCTGGGGGTCTATTCCGGGTAGCACCAGTGAGTTACACAATTATTTTTGTGCTTCAAAATAGATCTAAGGCAAAGAGCAAGGATCCTATCTGACATCTGGGGAGAAGTCTGGCATTTTGAATTAGTCCCATGGATTCCACTGAAGTGCCATGCACTGTGCCTGTGGCTTTAGAGTGTGGCCATGTCCTTCTGCCATATTGTACAAAGTTTCTGGCAAAGGCTCTGTGTTGGTATAGCCCTTTTCGTGCTGGAATCACTTTCCCACTGGAATAAGCAGAATCTGAGACTCCCTCTCTCTCCCTGCACTCTGGAAATTCTTTATTTTTTTGGTAAGCAGAGATGCTTGCTAATATTTAGCTCTCAACAATTTTTTAAATGACTGAATAATAAAACGAGGAAATACGAGTTTATAATGGAAATGACAGCACCACATTAAAAATAGCAGGAGCAGTGGGCACTGTAATGTTGTCCTTGCTTTGGTTTTAATCCCTTCTCCAAACCATCTCTGCTTCCTGCAGCACTGGAGGTAAAGAATCTAAGTACCTGATAGTCTGACCGTGCCATGTGTGGGTGTGTGCCCACTCCCTGACGTGCTGTCTCAGCACACAGCTGAATTTTGAGGTATGCTGCACCACTCCAAGTGGGAGGGGAGAGGCAAGAAACAAAGGGATGGGATGCAGTTATCACAGGATTAAATGCTCCCGTTTTTAAATTAGTTATATAACTAGGAAATTCCAATAATTTGACTTGTCTTCTCATTTACACACATATAACCAACCAAGTAAGGAAAGACCAGACTCCTGTTTTTGGAAAAAGGAAAGATCTTTCAGTTTGCTCCTGGTGCCTGCAGCCTTTGCATTATTCCATGTTTTTCTGCAGTGCTGCTTGCCTTTTTGGGTAATCTGAGTATGTCTCAGCTTCCATCTATTGCATAATCATCTCAGACCTAATGGATGTAGGATAATCTCCCACAATTTAAAATACTTCTGGCTAACTAAAATTTTTGGGGTTGCAATAGTGATGTCTGGGTGAAGTTGAACAGCCTGGGACAGTGCGGAGGGCAGAGCAGCCACGAGCAGCGCCTTTGAGGGAGGGCACTTTGGAAGTGTTGAAAGGTTCACTTTACACTTAATTCTGCCTTTACAGTCCCCGTTTCCCTCACCCTTTTATCTGCATGTGCCTGTCTTCCGTCAGGAGCTTATCTGACTGAATGCTGGAGTGGAAGATTAGGAAATTAGTAAATTAATGTTGTTTAAATATCTGCTGTAAGAGAGTGTCACATATCTAAACACCGGGGTGGGATTTCATTGCACCAGCCACTGATTCTGGATGTGCAGGGGATCGCTGTGTCCATCAAGGCAATCCTTTACAATTAGTCATTCTTGACTGAAAGTTATTATTACGAGAGCTGCTAATGAATTACTTTTTGAAAGTCATTCTGATGTCAGAGTGCGGAGGGCTGTGAAAGTAAAGGAAAAGTTTACCTAAGGAAACTGGAAGAGAATAGTGGAGTCAAGGGAAATAAAATACCCATGGATGAAGCTGGAGGACAAGAGGTAGTAAAAGTAAAATGAAGAACAACTACAAATTGAAAGGAGTGCAGAAAAGTTGAGACATAAACAGAGACAAGCTGTGGGCTGAAGAAAGAGAAGTGGTTATGTTTCTTCAGCAAACTTCCTAAAAATTTCAAAGGGCAGTGCGAAAGAAAGGACCTCTTCCACAATATGCTGCTCCTTGCAGCAGTGCAATTTATCCCAGCATTAGAACTATTTTAAGTATATTTAAGTTTTTAAATAACGGTTTACATTACTATGGCAACCATGTAAGCTGGCCACTTTCTTTCTGTACTCCAAAACAAAAAGGCATAGAGTCCCCAAACATTTTCTGCATCTCACATAGCCCTATAATCACCCTGTGAATTAGCTCATGGTGGTTACAATTAAGAGTTTCTCATTGGCCCTTGCCACTTGTCTATTCTACTTTTGTTTCTTTTCACCTGAAATATCTCCCTCAGAGACAGGATCTCATTAATCACTGTCTTTCCCAGTAGTATAACTCAACTGATTTTCAGAGATTACCTGTAACATGTAAGCAACACATTGACAAATGAGCCCTTGAAATTCCATGCTTAATCTCTGTGGTAAAATACCATTTCTGCTAATATTGCAGTTTCTTCACTTTAGATAATTGCACCTTTCTTCATTGTCAGATATTCAGTGAAATAAGTGGGAGGAGAAGAATGACTGTAACTGAATCATTTGTGAAATGACATTCCCTTTCTTCTTCTCCCCAATTACACCACCTTTATGACACAACATAGAGAAAATGATGCTCTCCTGTCCTAGGGAGAGGAATAAGTTGATTGACATAAGGTTGATGTTCACAATCCCAGTATCTGAACATTGACCACACCAGCCAGAACAAGTCTCAGACCCTACGCAGGATGGTTTTTCAGGTATTTTCAAAATAAATAAGAAAATATTGAATGAATCCTTTAAATGCCACTGGTTGTATTAACAAGCTTTGTTTTGGATCCAGCCTGTTTGCTTTTGCTCAGGACTATGTTTCCTCTGGCCAGCCCATGCCCACAGTAGTGACTGGTGAAGATAACAGGTTTTTTGTTGTTGGTATTATAATTTAAGAACAGTGTTACATCTCCATACTTTTAAAGGATGGTCCCCTTTCTAAAAATGATGTATTTACACAGCTGCTGAATCTTTTATATGCAATTTCTGTGAAAACAATGTCTCCCTGACTGCTTGCCTGTCAGCTCCTATTGTGAGCAATTAGAAAAGGGCAGTGCAAGCAAGTAAAAGCGCTCTGGGTTCTCGAGAACTAATCTTTGTAAGAAAAGGACTTTGAGCTGGGAGCAGTAATGCATTGTGGTACTGCAGTGCACAAGCAGTACTTTAAAAATTTTTTTTCTTGTCTTGATTAATTGGTTCAGTGTTAAGTGAGGTAACAGTTTAAAGAACTAACTCATTATGTGAAATTACTCTGTCTGCTGTGATACTTAAAGTCATCTTGCGACACTCTGGAGCTCAATGTATAAAATATTACATTGGTAAGTAACTCTCCCGCTGGATAGAGCCTTTTCTTTCAGAAGTTAACCTACGGATATGAGAAATCCGTCCTTGCACAGAGTGTCTGATCCAGTGCCAGTGCCTAAGGATGTTCTTGGAAAGATTCCCATCTTTAAACACTGGATTGGGGTCTGCGGTGCAGTAGCTAAAGTGCCGAGGGTTATACTTGCAGCAAAAGAATATGGCATTACTGTTAAAGTAGGGAAAAGGCTACAAGAACATAGGCTGACAGTGAAATACTGACAAGAAAAATCAAGAGCTATGTGAAGCCAGAAAAGGGGAATTTATAGAGGAAAAAGCTTGGAAATAATGGAGATTAAAATAATAGGTGTTTTTCCCAGCTTGTTCTCATCTCTTGCAGCATACATGCAAGGGAAGAGCAAGGTGTTTTTCTCCACTCAGACAGATAAATATGATACCAATTTCAAAGGTGTGCAGGATAGGACACAGACATCACACAGTGAAGCTGAGGGTTATTACTGTCGAGTAGCCAAGGTACAAATGTTGAGATGCCCTGCACTTGCTCCCCAGGCTGGCATAATTAGATGGCTGCAAGATGAGATATTTTTGCCCAGAATTACAGAATATGGTGGAAACTGGCAAAACAGCACATAGTCTTGAAGACACACTCAGCAGGGAAGGAGACAATTCCTGCAGGGCATTGTAGTAGGTTTTCTAGAGGTTTTGTCCTCATATTTACCAGCCTGAAGACAACAGACTCATCTCTAACTTACACCGGGAGTGCAGTAAACAAAACCTGGTGTAGAATTTTAAGTAATAAGCTCAAGATAATGCACATTATTTTGGTGATCCATTAGGAAAGAAGGCTTTTTGCTCATGTATTTGCACAATGTTCTGTGCCATGAGCTTTTGGTCCATGTATCCCTGTCTCTTCATAATTGCAACTGTGTGTTATTAAAGCTGACATCAGAATTTTTGAGTTCCTGGTGCCCAGTCATGTGCTTTGAAGAATAAAGCATGCATAAGCAAATTAACCAAACCAATAACCTCTCTGGACATGCAAGAATTGTGGTATTTTGCGTTGTAGCAGAGCTAGAAGCCAACAAGGGGACTGGTTTCTTTCCCAGAGCTACAGTGAATTTGATGGCATTGCACGGACTTGGACATATATTAAACAGAGCCATGTTTACTTGTGCTGCATAAGAATCACAGGGGGAAGCAAAATCAATGCTTTCCAAATGGAATAGAAAGGAGCCGTGAGGAAAAGAAATGGTATTTTCAAGCTTCTTTGAAAGGTAACACAAACAATGCACAGAGTAAAAAAGTCTTTGAAGAAAAAGCACTTGCCAATGTCTTCTTCATTTTGTATTTAACTTGTTTTGGGGGATTAAGGGATGGTAGGTCCTCAGTATTATTTTTAAGGTGGGGGGGTATCTGTGTGTGAATAAGCAGACTTTGAAATTGATGTTTTGGATTGGAAGCTGCACAATGAGTCTGTACATCTTAACAGCAACAGAAGACAGTCAGATTTTAGAGGAGCACTGAGATGACACTGGGAGTGCATGGTGCAGTGGTGTAATGAAAGAGATCAATGCTAAAATGAATGTAACACCACTGAGGAGTACACACAGATCAATACTCTTGTAAGCCATGGAGTATAATCCTGCTATATAGGTCTTGTTAGATAGTACACTCAATTCTAGGAAGACACATTTTTCTGCATTTCTCAAATGTACCTCTGACTTATCTATCCAAAAAATAGTCCTTCTTTTGGAATGTAAAAGCTTGAATCTTTGTCTTCCCACTCATGCATGCTAAGGAAAAGATGCAGAGCTGTTGGTAAACTCCCAATCCTCAAAAATGTGGCATACAAAGATAAGATGGACAGTCAGAAATGAGCTGTGTTTCATCAAGTCTTTGAAATATTGTTTTGTTCCTGTCCCCTCTTACTGCCCTCTCTTTTTCTTCAAGGAAAATATTCTAAGCACAATTACTGAAAATGCAGTCTCAAGAGAAAGGGGGAGGTCGGTCTTTGCAGCCCTCACTTATGTTGTGCAAAAAACTTGCCTACTGTTTTTTTTCATCTCCTGATTTTGAGAGTTTAAACCATTAAAAAAGATCATAGATTTTCTCTCATTTCTTGATGCCTGGATAGCTCTGGAGTCATTGAACCTTCATGGTTTCTGTCTTGACTTTCCAACCCATGCTATCCCTGCCCAGGATGTTTGTTAGTGCCAGGACTGATATTGTAAAATAATTTGTCATAGAAAGGAGCAGATTGAGGAATGAATGGGAAGAACTTGCACTTTGACTTTCATGTTTGGATCCTGCAGGGTCATGAGAGGCATCAGAAGCACATCCTGCCATGTGTCTTATGGAAACTTGGTACCTAATATGGAGCGGGCAATGGGAATGGCATTCCTTTCTCGTTTTTGTTCTATCTTGTTTTAAGGCCAGACTTCCTTGAAAAGACACAAGCCCTTAGAATGAACAGGTCCTTGATTTCATTTCAGCTGCAGACCTGACTGCTACTCTCTGTAGAAAGAGAAATGTATCTCAGCTTCTAATTTTCTTCTGTCTTTTACTTTTCCCTAATGCAGGTGTTTTGTTTTTTTTTTTTAACTTGTAAATTCCAAAGGAAGCTATGAGTTCTACTGCTCTGTTTTCAGAGCTCTGTTGTTTTTACCCATTTCCTCAATGAGATGACTTTGTTTTGAATTTCTTTGCAATGGAAAGTATGCATATTTCTAAAGAGTGGAGAAGCTAAAGCAAATAAAGATAAATTAATAAATACATAATTACAGTGTTGCTTCAGGGAAAAGTTTCTGGGCCTAATCTAATAACAATGACTGGAGATACTATTAGTATTGTGTGTTGATTCTGGATCCCTTGGGATAGTCAAATAATTAAGCTTGTGTTTTCCAGTCCCTTTTGGCTTTAATAGCTATTATGATCATTAAGTGTAACCTGCCATAGACTCTGGTTTCTAAATGCCTTTGTGAGTCCAAGACCAACTCTGTGTCCCCTCAGGAGGGAACTGGTTTGATGAGAAATAAAAGTCCCTGAGGACATTGTTCTCACTTTTGTTCCAAAGCTCTTTTCCTTCCAAGTATCCACAGCCAGCAACTTTTCACAGCTCTTGCTGAGCTGCAGTTAGTCTTTACTCCTTCTGACACTATGGCAGCTCTAAAATGCCATTGGACTTGCCTGCATTTATCCTCCTTTTTCCCAGTGTTTGTGAATGACCCCATCCACCACAGTCCTGCCTCTGTGGGTGCTGAGCTGGAAGATTCAAACTGAATTGTCACCACTGCAAAGGCTGCTCTTAAGTAGATGCTCTTCATGATGCAGCTCTGGCTTCAGAAAGCTCAGTGTTATCAGAAAGCCCTCAGCCCTAGTTTCTTCCAGAATATTGCAAACATTTCTTTTGCTTGCATGGCAAAAAGCAAGCACTTGTTGCAGGGGTTGTTCCCCGTCACATTAATTGGTGATGCTGGCAGCCAGTGCAGCTCCAAGTGAGGGAATTCACTTTCCCTGATGCAGAAAGAAGCATTGCAAAAGCAATACACAAAGAGAGCCAGGCACAGGCTTTTGACTGATCTGTCACTCCTTGCTGAACCTGCCTGAAATTTATTGCCAGTTAGACAGCATTTCCCTCTGTTTACTGATTTGATTGAAAGGATGATTTATCAAGGCTCAGCATCACGTTGAGTGCTGCTCTCTGCTCCGAAGGGTAATGAGTTGTAGACACATCTCATTCTCCTTCCCCACGTGGCTGTGAGGGTGCTGGAGAAGGTGAGAGACTGCTGCCTTTGGTGTGACACACAGTTCTGCTGGGAGGGGCTGCTCCTGCTGGCTCCAGGACCAGCCTGCTCCCCCCTTCCCACAGGACAGGATGTACCGTGTTTGTCAGGAGGTTTCAGGTAGCTGCACAAAGACATAAAAGGAGCAGCTATGGCAGAGAGGGAGTGGAATGGGAAATGACAGCAAGAAGCACAATGACAGTGGTAAGAAAATAAAAGGATTAGAAATACCAGGAAATGACAGCTTTCTGTTGTCACTGCTGTTGTCCCTACTGTCTCTGGGTACCATGGCTCGGTGCTGTTGAACATTGCTTTGGTTAATTACTGTGGCACAGTCCCATCACAGCGCAGTGGGAACCAACATCTTCTCTCTGAATGCATATTTGTTTTGGTTATGGGGAGTTTTCCTTAAGCAGCCCTGGTATTTGTTTCAATCACAACAAAACCCATCGTCTCACCTTAATTTACAGAGTCATAACTAGCAGTATTTCTTTTCAGCATAAAGAGTGCATTGGAACAAATACCACTATTTATCAACCATAATGCAGTTCTTTATAAAGGTCTTATGTGAGCAAAGAATAAAAATGCAATGATAGTTTCACAATAAATACTCTAAATCCTTTATTGCCTATTTATGGTGTAATCTCTCTACAGTTGTACAATATATGACTGTTTAGAAAAAGATCTAGAATACAGTTATATGGTTTATTTACCAGGAGATGGCAATGGTGATCTACTGCAGTATTAACTTATGTACAAGGCCCACATAAGTCTTCCACAACATCACAAACTTCAGTATGAATGAAACCAAAGTATTCCAATACTGCTTTTACCTTCCTTATTTCTAACTTGTTCCAGTTGCTGCTATTCACTGTATTTTTTTCCTCTCATTTTTTGATTGAAATTGCTGTCACTACATTTTTTAAAGATGTCTAAATACAATCCTCCTGATATTCTAGAAAACAGAATAGTATTTAAAAACAGATCAGCCAATACCATTGAATAAGATATGCCACGTGTCAGAAAAACATCAAATGATTGATGAAAGTAAAAGCTTAAAAAATGCATTTAGCTTTATAGTATCAAAATTGAACTTGAGCAGTTAATGAAAAATAAATTATAGGTTATGCTACTAAAAAGCAGGCTATAATTTTCTATTAAGCTGCTTGAAGTATGGTTTTAAAGTATGCAGATGCCAAAATTTTTATATAATTTGAAATTAACTGAGGTCTGCAATGTTGTCTGTCACATTACTTTAACCTGTAATAGGGCATTCATCATTCTTGTGAATTAGTGCAGCACTGATGTTCGCGTGAAGATCGCTGCCATAAACACTGAGAGTAAAAGTTTGGCTTCTTATGGGATTGCTTTATGTTCCTTTATACCATTCTCCACATGATTGCCTATTTTTAATTCTTCTGCCCAGAGCTTGCACAAGTTGACCAGTAGGTTTTTGCATGTTTATTAGGTATCTGGCAGATTTCAAGCTGAAGCAATAGCAGGTGAGTGCCACTGCTCTCCTTAGCTACATCCCTGTCTGTTTGGAGTTGTCCTGGGACACTGCTGGGTATCTAATCCTGCTCTGAAGCAGATCTGGACCTATTACAGCAGTGACCATCTTTCACCAGGGAGCTACTCCCATGGTTGGCTTTTCCTCTGGTATTCTGAGATACACAGTCCATGTCTCAGACATTCATTATGTGGCTCTCAGTTGGGAGGGTTATCCACCCTCAGAGTTAAATAAATGCTTTAGCTGAATTTGCAAATACCAGCATTATTGCCTTTGCACTGCTGCTATTTTAGTGTTACTAAAAAAGCCAGCCAGGATCTCAGACATGTGAGGCTATAAGAGGAGTGTGGAGTAGGTAAGGAGTACTTATCTGTAACAACAGGTGATAGGAGGGAAAAAACCCATTGTTTTACTCATGTGAAAGTCTCGATTTTCTACTGTTTACTGTTTCAACCGCACTTAATTTTCTAAAGTTCTTCTTCACCACAGTGTCTACCTTCCTACAATATCTTTCCTTCCTCTGCTCTGCATTAAGTGGTGCTCAATCAAACCTTATCTCTACAAGGAAGAAAAAGCAAATTTAGAGCATGCAGAAAGTATTTCACTTAAGTCTGCCCTCTCCACACCTTCATATCAGACAGCTTTTGTGTTGGGATCTGCTTGCTCAGCGCTTATGATACAGGGGAAGAGCTGGCTCCACCTAATCAGTAACAGGAGACCCCTATGTCCACAAAAACAATCACATATTTTACATCTGCAATATCTTCCCACTCCCCAGGCACGGGGTACAACAGGAAGACAGAGGTAAGAAAGACCATTGTCAGTCTTTTTTCCAATAAGGAAATTGATCTATGGAGCAAAACGAACTGAGTGAAAGCAGCAGAAGAGACAGGGAGCAGGGTTTAGAGTCTGTTGGCTGCTGGTCCTTTGCTATGTCAACCAAACAAACTTTCTGTTTCCCTCTCACATTTTTGTACCTCTTTACATTCCTCTGCACAACAGCACAAAGCCAATCAATACATTCAGCGCTGGATTCCTCCCTGAGCACCAGGGCAACCACAGGATTCTCCTTATGGAGAGGTTCTCCAGCAGCTCTGATCTAACAGGGCTGGGAATCACCCCGGTGGTGCTCATGCCTCTTCAAAGGACAATTTTTGAGAAAGGACAAAACGATGTTCAGACTGACAGCTGCTCACACAAAATCCCTTGTGTTCTCCACTGGGTCTCTTGCTGTGAATACCCACATTCATGTCAGCTGTGTGGAGGGAGGAATTATGAGTTTGCCTTTTCCTATCACTTATTTAGCTCCCTTGTCTTACCAACTCAGGTCGTGCTTATGTTCTAGTACAGACTAGAGATACAAATGTTAGCTTGAAAGGAATTAGCTCAGCCATCTCTTTACTTTGCTAAAATCTGTCCTGTAAACATGCCAGACTGCACACTCTTGAGAGTGGGACTGTTTACAGCCTTGTTTTCACGTTGTTTAGTACAACAGGGCCAAAGAAGAGAGGCTTTGGGTGCCCCTGGAGCTCCAATAATTTTCACAGTGACCCAGAGGGAGAAGAAAGGCCAGACTCAGAGGTGAGTGGTTCATAATGGGTCAAGAGAAGCTTAAATTTCTGAATTATAAAGTTGTAAAAAAGATTCAAAGGGAAGTAAGGGCATACTCAGCCCACTCTTTGATAGTACAATACATAAAAACCAGATTTTGTAGGAGTATAATAAAAGATTGTATAGGACTATAATAAAACCCAGACACAAGTCTGAAAAATTCATTAGTTTCTGCCATGACTAAAATAAGCACTGTCTAGGAAAACTACTTTGCAATGGTAATGAAAAGCAAGTGGAAAAGCAAGTGTTAGCACCAGTGCTGCAATGTGAAATAATTTCTGTATACTCAGATCTGTCATTGTGAACAATGTTGTTGATTATAAACCACATCAAATTCTCAGTCCCCCAAGACATGTGTTTTATTTTGCAGTTTTTCTAGTAATTATGAAATCAATAGAATACTATGAAGTTTTACCACAATTAAGCTAAATATATACTTAAATGATATAACATAGTTGGTAATTGCAATATCTCTCTAACTTCCTTCCAAGGAAGAGTTGGCATGGTTTCTCAAGCATTTTCAGGGGTGGCTGCTAATGATAATGACGATGCTCAGCTGTCTCATAATTTTATAATTTCAAAGGTACTTGAATCCAATTTTGAATCAAGATTTGACCTGCAGAGCTTCATGTGAGTTGATAAGACAAGTCCCCTAGATTGAATGGATTTTTTGTGTGGGTTTGATGGAAGAGAGGATGACACAGACTTATGGCCCTGTGAGCAGTTCTCTGAGAACAGGTCTGTATCCAGTCACTTATGAGATAGTACTCGTCTGTAAAACCATCACCATGGCATCGTGCTGAAGACCTTTGGGCTCCAGGAAATAAAAATGCTTGTCTTAGGTCCTCAGTGAGAGAACAGGCATGTGCCACAGTGCTTTGAGCAATTGCCACTTGCTCAGGGTCTGGCCAGAGTGTCTTCTCATGATGGGCCTGGGAGGCAGGAGGTCTGTTCCACTACTTTTCTCAAAGTTTGTCAGATGCATAGATAGCTTAAGAGACTGCTCAGTATTCTCCACAAAGCTGGGACTCTCTCTACTTCGGCACTTTTGTCTTCCTGCAGCTGATCATCACTGCTGTTCTGGCCACCACAACTGAGTGTGTACTCCAAATTTATGTTTACAGACACTGGAATCCACCTTGTAAGAAAAGACAAGGCAAGTTCATTTGTAGTTCTACCAGTGACAACATTTATTTATATATATTTGTTCAGAAAGATAAAATCTCAATGAACTTGATGATCTTGGATGTCTTTTCTGACCTTATTGATTCAAAAATTATTCTTATTACCTGGTTTTAAATACCCTGTCTTCATCTGACCTTGCTCACTATATATGATACCATTTGTCTGAGAGGTAGTTTTCTGTCTAACTGAATACTACCTTTTAACTAATTTTGTTTAATAATTGGCTTTTTTTTTCAGGTCACTGAAAGGCAAAGGTCAGACAAAACAAAGACAGATCACATTGATTTCAAATACTGCTTGCCTAACTATAATTTTAAATTGTGATTAGTATGGTGCAAAGAAACTATGATGAGTGTATATTAAATTGTGTTTCTTAACTGAATTAGATAGATTAGACAAGTAAGTGAGTTTATATAAAAGAATGCAGAGTTTTTAAAGTTTCTAGGTTTATGAGTGTAATGAGCCAGATTTTATCTAATGTTATGTGCAAGTTGATATATTTTGGAATGCATGATAACATGTTCAGATGCCTTCTAGAATATGAAATTGTCACCATAATTTTAAAAGCAGCTCTCGTGGGCCCAAAACCATTGGAAAATAAAACTTTGTAAAAGTGCACTAAAAGAAAAAGAAGTGTTTCCTCTACGTCTTTTAAACAACAGTGAAGAGAAGCCAAAGCATTTAATCTTTCCCCTTTTTTTAATGCCTTCTGAAAGCACAACTTCCTCCTATCTATTTCCTGGTTTGTGGATATAGAGAGTATATTTGCCTTTTGCTTTTTCCTGCTAAAATCAGTGCAGTTAGGTTGTGGGTGTAATCACTTGGGTATTTGCTAGGGTGAATATAGAACTGAGAAATCTTTGTTTTCTCTTTTCTTTAGAAAACAGTGAGATCTCTGTTCTTAAGGTTGTCTTCATGAAACTGTCCACTGGACAACTACGTTAAAGAAACGAAGAATGAACAGGGAGAAAAGGTAATTACAAGAAAAGGAATTTCTAGCCATATGCAGCACTACGTCTATCACAGTGCATGTGTATTTTTCATTACCTACATGAGATAAAGGTTTCTCAGCTCAACTGCATGAAAGGAATTGTTTTATGTCTGTTGAAAGATATCTATTTCTATTGGACTTTCTGATTAGCCTGTTATGTTCTCTGGGTGATTAGTTCTGAATACTTTTCCATTTTGAGAGCTCATCCTTCATACCCTGTGCGTGTCCCATCACCTCTCCCTTGATCAGGTGTAGACAGCACATTTTTTGCCAATTACTGGCATGCACGGTCCAAGCTGAAGCTCAGGGTTTTTGTGTCTCCGCCACTACAAAACTTCAGGGCAAACAGCCTAGGTTTTAAACCATTTCAAGCAATGCTGAGGTCAACATAGGTTAAAGCCCTTGTTTTTTGAGTTTTATGAAGGAATTTTGCAGCTTGAACTGTGTGCTCTGCGCTTCCAAAGAGAGATTGCTGCCATTGCCAGTGTGGCTGCTTTACATAATGTTTGGCTACACCCCCACTGCACTGCAGGCCCATGCTGCTGTCCAGGGACAGTCTAAGAATTGCACACTGGGAGTACAAATACCCATCACTATGACTATGAAGACTTAATGATCAGTTTTGGTGGCTGTCTTACGTGGACCTATCTAAAACTACTTTTGTGCTATCCTTCCAAAAAACCTCCATCCAGGTCCAATTCTTTTTTCTCTCTGATTATCTCACTTTCCATTGTCACAAAATGAGAGCAGAAGCCCAGGCACTATTTCACACAGCTTAACAGGCTTGACAGATAATATTGTTCAAGAAAAATCTTAACATGTTTCATCTGTAGTAGAAATGAGTCAGGTAGTCAGAGACCAGAACTTTGAAATCTTTTTCTGTTTAATATAATTATTTATTAACTAGTGCAACAAAATGTGTATAGGCTGCTATAAACCCTCATTTCTTTGCCAGAAGACTGTGCTTTGCTTTGTGTGGAGAACCCAACCAGAATGAGCTGGGGCTGCTCGAGGCAAACCAATCAAGTTTATGCTGTGCTGTCCCTCGTGGGAATGTTTCTCTCATGAACCAAATTGTCTTTACTCTTCTATCCAGTTATTTTACAATAGAGATTACTCTGAGTAAGTAGCAAGTAAACTAAGTAAACCTCTTTTTTCACTACCCTGCACAATAAATGGGTTCCAAAATACCTGCAAAGTTAAATGATACCACCAGGGTAAACAGAAAATGTTTTACATTGTACAAACACAGAGACAAGCGGCTGACCACTTCTGGTGAATTTATTTTCAACTTCCTAGAGAAGAGTAAGTTAGCTAGAGAGCCTTCAGAAACACTGAGCTACTCACAGGGGCTTTCTGCCTGTTACCTTCTGTATTAAGATATTGGCTTGGGCTTCAAGAGCCCCCACAGCATTTTCTGCTCTGCCTTCCTCAGAGCAGCAGCATTCAATCCAAACAGTCACCATTTATTCAGAGCAGAGACTGGGCTTGTCAGAGCCAACACAAGGGCCTTGACTGCCCCACACGTGTAGTTCCTGTCTTACCAAGACATTTTAGAAACAGCAAAATAAAAAATGTTGAAGGAAGAGAATCTCAGTGGGAACAGTCCAGCTACTTCAGTTTTCTGACAGCTTAACCAATGGCAGCTGTCAGTGTGTGGGGTAAGTCAGGGAAAAAGACACTCTTACGTGCTCTTAGGTCAGCTGGGAGGAGTCAGGTGTAGCTCTTGAAAAACCAAAAGGACCAAATGGGTCCAAGACATTTGCCTTTAGCATGCCCATACAACTGTAAAATAGAGGGAATTCCAAAAGGAAACACTTTTTGTCACACAAACACTGAGCCACTGTGAACAAATCTGGCAAGGCTGAGGATCCAGCTCCCCGGGCTGAACATCACGACACCATGGGTAATGTCAAGAGGCAACAATGGGGCTGTCAGCTACTGCTACTGTCATCACCCCATTACTGAAAATATCCATTAATTTCTCTAGTTTACAGAAACTGCCAACGAATATCTTAATCCATAAGCATAAAAAGCACGACTATTTTGCCCTACAATCATTGAAGCTAATCCCTGACAAGATCATTACTTTCACCACTTCCCTTGTAATCCTCCTCATGAACATACAGAATAAGGCTCTGAAGCCTAATCTTTCCAGTGCTGAAAATGAGAGTTTTATGCAAACTGATAAAAGTTCTTTGTTTGATTTATCTGTAAACCAAAATAGTCTGGTAGTTTGCCTTGAAGTTAAAAGAAAAAAACATACTCTGTCAAATCCTGTGTATTCCTTTTTATGTATTTTGTCATTTCCCCTCTATTAACTCTGTCCTAAGGTTGAAAAGAAGAGTGCACTCCAGCTTCCATTTACATACTGTACTTCAGCTTTGACTTTTTTTTTTTGCAACCTGTTAAATTTATTGACTATAAGCCCCTTGAGCTATTGGAGAGTATGCTGCTTACATTAGATATCTTTTGAAAGATGCTACTGGTTGCCTGTTTTAATGTGTTTGCTCTCTCCAGATACAATTTGTCTTACATATTCATTGGTTTTTAGTGCCAAGAATCGTTTCTTCATTGTAGCTATTGTTTGGAAGTCTCACACAGATATTAAGGTTTAGTAATTTTTCAGTGCTGCTCAAGGGATCTGAGTGTCACATGAAATAATGAGTGGGAATTTGGGCATTGAAAACCCCTAAGCAGCTGGCTTTGGAGATCTCAATAAAAAAAAAAAAAAAAAAGGAAATAATTCAAGATGGCATGAAAGACACTTTGGGACATCTAGGATGTTTTATATGTACAAATAGAGCTGGCCAAAAAGTACTACTTTCCATTCATTGACAATTATATTTCATTTTCATTTCAAGATTTCATGTAGCCTAAAAGTCAGAGAAAATTTCATTTGCAAAATGCCAGCACATGGAGCTGGGAAAACAGAATATGTTCCCCTGCATACTGCAGCTGCTTTTTCTAGTGGTGGAGCTGACTGGAATACTGATTTCATTAAACAAGGGCTCTGGGTGGAAAGGAACTCTTTTCAGATTAGTCAGGGCTTTCAGGTGCTCAGTTTCAGAGGAGAGAGTCCAGAATCCTTGAGAGAGGTGGTTGCTTAAGGATCTCAAGGCTCCCAGACCTCTCCCATGAGGCTGATCCAGAGTGTGGGAATGTCATGCTGTGTATTCTGTGGTTCTGGCTCTCACTAACAGGAACCCCAGTCCTTCCCCATGCCCTGATGCAGAGGTGAGCTTTGGAATATCATGTGTTCCACAGGTCAGGTGTTTGCACCTTGGCTGTTCATGCTAACTTGGAATCTGACCAGGCAGGACACCCACAGCAGCACGGATTTGACAGTACAAAGTAGAGACAGCTGGACTGGGATTTTCAGATTTATGCTGCCATAAGTATTCTGCCTAGTCAGCTTAAACATTAGCTGTAATATACCTAAATCAGTAGCCAGCATGTCAAAATCTGCCGTGCATCTGGGACAGAACTTGGGCTTCCCTTCAGACTGTCTTCATCCTGCTCTGTGGGCAATCACTTGCGTTGGATCCTGAGGCAGATCTCTGCTGTGGTGTATCTTTATTTCTAGAAAATCCATACCAAAAATCAAATTCTTTCTCTGTGGGAAAGCCATGGGAGCAGACCTGGAACTCCAGGCACTGACCTGTGCCTCCAGTGAGGTACAGGTGAGATCAGTGCAGCCCACATTCCACGCTCTTACCAGCTCATGCCAGGCTTCAGTTTTTCCATCCAGATATTTGTACCTTCCAAATCTATGTTTCTGAGGAACATCTATGTCCCCAACAAGTACAAATAAAGAAAGATAATTCAGTGAATGTTTCACATGGAAAGCACTAATTGTATTTTGGCTTTCAGTGAAAAAAGGTGGGGAGCTCATGGTGTCCCCAGCCCCACTTGTTGGTTAGACCCTTTGTGGCCACATCAACACGGGGGTGATCTCCCCCTACAGGGAAACCAGGAGAGCCTAAAATATTTCCATGCCGTTGTTTCGTAGCACCTAAAAGCTTTCACAGGCAGAGACATTGCAGCTGTTAATGAAATAAATGTGGTTTAAGTTACATTTACTCTATAGTGAGAGTATGTGTTGTGGTAGAGGGATATATTTTGGCTTATAGTGTATATGTCAAGTAAATGCAATTGTCTGTTTCTGAATCTTTATAGCCCCCATCATCATAATTAACTTAAGTGAAGCTGTATTTAGCTTGCATATGACTTCAATTTGCTGCAAAGTAAATCACCAAATAAATCAATAATTTACAACCTAACAAACAGTGCAGAGTTTTCCAAAAGAAAAAAAACAGCAAACAAACAAACCATTAAGCCTGGCTTTTCTGAATGCAGCACTGCTCCTTGCCTTGCTTTTCTGAGAATAAAAAAAAAATTTTCAACACCAGACATTTTCACTCAAGCAAGCAGGAATCGTGTAAAACAAAACAAATAATGACACGAAACAAAGCTTTGATTAGGAGCCTGTGAATAATGATCCTTTTCACATATTCAATGTCTAGGATGCTTAACATATTTTACATTTAGAATATATCAAGCAAGTTCCCCCAATTAGAATTTGGTATCAAGAGAAACACATTTTATTAGACAGGGAGCGTGTCAGGGCTTGGTGCCAATCGGCTGCAACGAGTTATGTTGCAAACACATCCAACACCCACATTTGGAGAAGTGCAAGAGTGAACATGTTTCTTATTTTCCTCTTTCCTGCTCTGTTTTCCTACAAAATTGTAAGAGGCAAGTGCAAGTTATCTCTTGGTTCCTACACAGAAAAAAAAAGTGAAAGGAGTTTTCCATGGCATAAATAAATCACAGGTTTACATTGTTGAAAATTGCTATTGGGCTTGGATGCTTTTGTACAAGTCATTGCTATGGAGACTGTATTAATTGGCTCTATTTCTCGTGTGGCGGCAGGTAATACTCAGTGAACTCAAAAGGTGGAGAAAAATAATTTTGATATGTGTTAAATTAGTTGGTGTTTTTTGTTGCCAGGAACGTAGCAGAGACCAAAAGCATAACTAAAGTCTGAAACTTGGGGATATTTAGAATAAAGAGAACATCCATGGGTGAATTGTTAAAAATGAGTTTGGGACCAGGGGCTGTTAATCCCAAATTCAGAAAGGAATAAAACTCTAATGTTTCACAGCATGAGCCACATATTTTCCTGATGAATATTGGAAAGGTATTTTAATTGTGCCCATCTAATTCCACATTTTTCATGGGCATTTGGCACCCTGCTCTAGAAGTTCTAGTTCTGGCTAGCAATGGACAATAGTTACTGGAAGAGATGAGCCACTACCCTGTTATGTCCCTTCCTTGGAGGAAGGATTTTATACAGCTTCTGCACATTACTGGTCTCTAACCTTTGTGTAATTCTCAACATATTTGCTGCAAAAAACTACTTAGCCTTTATCTGTGATCCTATTGCATTTATCTTGAGGTCATATGTGGTATTACAGTGATTATTGTACTTTTAAGATATAAATATTTTACAGAGGATCAATGAGAAATTATATTGATATGTAAGTGTCTATAAGCTGTGAAAAGATATCCTTTAGAATACCACAGGTTTTAATTGTTTTCTGCATTATGTGCTAACATGAAGAAAAATTGTGACTGCATGCAACCTCTTGAAGTCAGAAGTAGGAATATAATTATATATCAGAAGCTGAAAATTTTAAAGATTAAAATTACATTGTATTTCCATAGATAGAGATGTTTGTATTTCATTAACTAAAATGGCTTTCTTGTTTCTCAACACTTCAGGAAAGAAATTATTTTTGCATTTGTTTTGGGATGAATGAATATAATCTCAAATCTTTTATTTGCATCAGTGTGCAACGTGCCATTTTCTCAAATGAGGGCTGGGTGTATTTGCAGAGCAGACACAGAAGTGTGTCTGATTACCTCACCATTTCTTTGTACCCAGCATAGATGGAGGCGAATTAGAAGTCATCAGCAGGAGGGGGTTTTGTTTTCTTCCCAACCAGAGCATCAAAGAATCCCAGAGCCCAATTTAAACTATTCAGACTGAAAATAGACTGAATTTTTTCTCCCTGATTCCAGTAAATACTTGTGTATTACTTACAGTGAGATTCTTTCAGGAGAGATGCTGGGAGCTGTAAACACCCATGTTGAAGATAATGCTCAGTAACCAGTCTCAGGCCTTTCATGCAGCTGAAAGATTTGCTGAGCAGGGCTGTGAGAAAATAGCAGGGTTTGCAAAAACCCAGGTATGGATGCAGTTATACAGGCAAAGGAGTCTATTTGCCAATACACCTTCTTTCTGTTTAGAGACCTACAATGCATTCCCAGGGTGTGCCAGCAGCACCTGCAGACAAAACACTTTAAGTATGAACAAGGTGAATGAAGGCTAATTAATTAGGCTGTATGTCTGAGAGCATTAAAGTTTGGTGCTCCTTATCCCTCCTGGGGTGCAGGTTACTGATACTGAGAGATTTAGTTCCTGACTCTGCAGTTTTAATTCCTGTTGTGTACACGACGCTAAGTTTGTCCTTGATTGCCCCACGCAAAGAGAGCTTGAAGAAAGTCAAAGGAAGCAGCTGGAATCACCTTGGTGCTGGCAGGAGGCAGTGTGGGGCAAACTGCTCTGCATGCTCCATGAAATGAGATTTGGGTACGTGCAGCATTTGGTGTCCTGCCACCTTGCTCCATCCCCTCACTAACCAGGACCTGGGCAGGAGGTTGTGAGGGTTGTGCCTGGTTTCTGCTGATGGTCATGATAAGCTTGGTGCTTTTCAGCATTTTATGTCAGAAGTCTGTTCCCTGGAAAAATTGTGGGCGTGTCAAATTAAAAAGTGATAGCTTAATGCTTCTCAAGACCTTGTTTTCTATTGCAGAGGTCTTGCCCATAGTAATAGTTGCTATTATCTGTCACAGTTCACTGAAATCCTCATTTCACACAGATCCAGACAACACGTTTGCCAGAAAGCATTCCTTTCCTTTGGCGTGTGGTGTAAGGGGAGAGAGACAGGGATGGGAAAATAAATGAGACCTCAGTGGCTAAGGTTACTCTTCCAGAAAGCCAAGATGCGGGTCACATCTTTGGTGTGACTTGAACAGGGCAGGCAGGGATCATAGAATCATTGAATCAGAGAAGAATAGAATCAGAGAATTATAGAATCATGGAATGGTTTGGGGTGGAAGGGACTTCCAAGGTTACCTAGTCCAGCCCCCTGCAATGAGCAGGGACACCTTCCTCTAGGTCAGGATGCTCAGAGCCCTGGCCACGCTGCTTTGCATATTTCCAGGGATGGGGAACCTGTACCACCTCTCTGGGCAACCTGTACCAAACTCATTTTGAGGGGAGGATGTGAGACTCCAGCTCCTGCCTTCTGGTCATCTTCTACCTCCCCTTGGCTATATTAGGATGGTAATATGTCATGCTTCTTTTTTCTGGTTGGTTGGCTGATTTTTGGGTAAGGGTTGGTGTTTTTTTGAGATATTGTCAGCTTCCTGATCCAGACAAGAAGTATTTTGTATCTTTAATAATCGTTGCAAGCAGGAAATTCTGCTGCCTCACCGTGGCAACCTCACTTACCAGAAATCTGCCTGTTCTCTGTGTCATTTCTGTAGTGTGATGGATATTTCTGTGTGACACATACAACATTTGTTGCTACTTTTTTGCAGCTGTGTGCAGCTCCCGTTTGACATATGTTTCTGAGGAATTAACTAAATTGTGCAGCGAACAGATTCTCTGTTTCCGCTCAGTGTAGCAGGGAAGGTAAAGGTTATCCCCACCATAGGACACGGGGAGGAGTGGTCACTCCTCCGAGCTGCTTCTGGAGCTTCACTGATGGTGTTTGGTGAAGCAAATCTGCTGCAAATTACAGCATGTGGTTATAGATCAATTTATGCTCCTGCCTGCTGCCAACAATGTGCTGTGCACGAATGGAGCTAACTCGGTAAACATGCACTCTAGTCACTGAAAATAACCAAGTGTTGTTGAAAGGAATAATTAATTAATGTTTGTAAAGCACTTAGAAACTGAAAAGCACCTTATTAGTGCTAAGTGTTCAGGGGCCTGGCTTTCTCATCAGAAGTTAAAGTCCTCATCTTTGTTAGTCTTTAACTGAACAAAATATTAACGGTATAAAGCCTTTGTGTCTAACGTCCTCAGTCAGGTGTTTTTGTGCCTGGCAGTCATTAGGATGCAGTAAGTAAACAAGAAGAAACTATAAATGGCCTGAATCAGCTCGTTTCCACTGATGCCAGCAGAATCAAGTTGATTTACATTATCTGAAGATCAACAACGGAGAATCCAAAGCACAGCTCCTCTTCTTGATGTCGGGCTCAGCCAGAGCCAGCGACCAGTTTATTCTCTGCAGCTCCTGCCTCTCTGAGCCCAGCTGCCAGAAATAAGCACAAAACTATATTAGAGCACAGGGTTCCCTGTGCAGTGAGGTGGACAAATTGGATGGCTCAGATTTGCTCCCTGTGGCAGACAGCACGTAAATGAACAGCCTCTTGGTAGAGAGAAGGAATCCTATTTATCAGCTGTGCCATGCAGGGCTGAAAGGGGACACCTATGGCTGACCCTGTTCCAGAGCTCAGGAACGTGGAGAGTAAGAATCTCTGCCTTCACTTCAAAAGTGCCTTGGCTCCCTCAAAACAACTCCAAATCTTCCTGACGCAGAAGTCACTGATTAAAGGATGGATTTACTCAGAAGGGTAAGAGGGCTATGAGCCACCCAGAACAGAACCATCTGGGGAGATGTGGGTGATCCTGGGAATGTGACACAGCCCCCTGCAGCCCTCAGCTCCTGCCACATGCAGAGTGTGGCATCACACCTTCTCTGCAGCCATCCAGGGGCTGCTCTGCTCCTCCAGGAAGGTGCAGTCCACAGTCAACATTCCCATCTGCTTAAGAGGGTGCTCATCTGTATTTCACTTTGTGTAAATAGTACCTAGATCAGAAGCTGTGGGAGCAGGAGAAGGAGAGGGGAGACAATCTGGTGGAACACAGGGAGCTGCAGGAAAGAGTTTAAGACTAATTGGCCAGAGAGAACAGGGAAAAGCACTAGGCTGTCCATCAGAGCACATGCTTTTAAGCTTTTTGTATCCCTTTACCACAGAAGTTTCCTTTCTTCCGCCAGAATTTTTCAGGCTAAATTTGATTATATTGGGCATCTGTTCCATATTTATGGATATCCAGGACCTCAGTCACTCACACTGAACTTCCAGATGAATGAAAAACCCAATGATGTGCCCTTTTATGGTGGATGAGCATTATGCCCACATATGCATCACACGTAGTCACTGGCAGGAGTGCTGGGAGAGGGAATCCAGTCTTTGATCACTTGGGTGTTTCTTCTCACAGGAGATCAGTAGCCCTTTTTTTTCCTTCTGGATTAATTGGCAGAGTAAGAAAGGTTACCTGCCAAGAAAATCCAATTATTCAGCCCTTGCTGGTCTTGAATAAGGCTCCATGGCTGATAAAGGGTGGCAGTTAGAGAGAATCAAAATAAGCCACCAGGACACCAGACATTCCGTGTTTTCAATCTCTGCACCAGCCTAGGGCAGACTGTGTTTGGCTCACTTCAGTTGCAGAGCTGGAACACAGTGTGCCAGAATACCCCTTCATGATGTTTTTGGAAGATCTAAGCATTACTAGGATTGGTTAATAGTTATCTTTGTAATTAGCCATCTGTTATAGATCCATTTATTGAATCTGAGAGGGGACAGAACCCTTGCATATCCTGCTCACTCCTCACTTTCAGCTCACCACAGGGAGCTTTGTGCAAAACCCATAAAGAACCAAAAAAAATTCTTCTTTTAAGGAGAAAAAATTGTGGTGGCCCTATGAATAGTAAAAGTCATAATAATTTGTCTTCATCAAGAGCATAGGCTTAGGAGCATTGGATAATTTTTTTTTTTTTTTTTTGGAGGTTGGAATAAGAAATTGAGAGGTGTCTCAGAGGTCCAAGCAAGATTCTGGAGCTGCTCACTTGGTCCCAGTAACCTCCTGCCCCACATATCCATAGCTGTGGAAGGGAAAACTCCGTGGCAAATCCTTACATACCCCGTGTCTACTGTCAGCAAAATTATCCAAGTTACGAAATTTAAGAGAGCCAAAGGCTTTGTTTCTGAAGATTTCTGCATCCAGAGGCCAGAGCTGAGGTGATTTGGGTGAAACACCCAAAGAATCCAGCACGGTTAAATGACCCAACAGAAAGTTCCACAGATGTCAAGGCAGAAGGTGAATATGTGATAATTAATTCTTTCTCCTGGATTATGTGCTGCTAATTGACTTGGCAGCAACACCATCACTGTGATTCATTGGCTCATGGATTTTAGGCCAGAAGCAATACGATGATGGTCTGGTCCTGTCTGCAAAGCAAAGCCCACAGAACCTCACCCGGTGGTTTCTACAGCAGCCCTCAAAATTCTGCTTAAATTTCCATTTGCATTGAAAACCAATGCTTATTAACAGATTATGCAATATAAAATACACCAAGTACTTGGGTAAGTAGCTCTAAAGCTATTTTTTTTTTAAATTTGCAGCTTAATTTTGGTATCATATTTACGTTGATATTTCCATATGATTTTATTTCTATTTTTGTCTAAATAAACCCCAGAAAATTAAGAAAACAGACAAAAAAGTTGTATTCTTGTTGGTTTGTTTTTTTTTTCTGGAGTCAAAAGTATGTGTAGAGTTTATGATAATCTTCCTGCTGTATTAGTAATAGCTTTAATAGAGCATTGAAATTTTTTTCTTCTTTTTATCTTCTCTCTCACTTTTCACTCCTTTCATTATCCACCAAAACCCCACAAAAACCAAACCAAACCAAACCAAAACCAAAAAGGACAGAAAATTAAAAAAAGGGGAAGAAGTGGCAGAAAAAATCCATAATTCAACAGAGGAATTTAAAAATATGCCAGATGTTCCTGGACATATTTAGCGAGACAGGGAAATACTGACATTCCTACAGTCCTGGAAAAATATATGTTTGGTTTTTGTTTTTTTTTTTGTTTATGATCCCAACTGTTCCTTCCAATACATCTCTCTCCTCTTCTTGTTCCCCAATATTCCCCTTGAGTCCAATTTCCCTGATTTCTAGAGCATGTGGGGATTGTTTAGGTAGCTGACATCAGGGACAACCCAGTGACACAAACCAGACACGGCGTAACTCTGCTTCCTTGCAACAGCTGAATTTTCCCCCTTTTCCAGACAGATATCAAGTCAGCAGTGCTACAGGATCTGTGCCCCCTCCCACACCAGCACTGAGTATTCTGAGACAAACATTTGCCATTCTCTTCTCTTCTGGGTATCCTTTTATCCCACAGAATAATTTCAGTGATTTAAACAGGAACTGAAGTACCCAAAAAATGAGACAAAATCTGGCACACCTTTTGTCATTGAGCAAATCCTTACCCTGTGAAAGAGAAAGTGTCAAAATATCCACTGGCTGTACCTGAATAAACAGCTTGCTGAAGGTAAGTGATGCTGCCCATGAAATTTCTATGAGTTACTTGTGATATATTTGCACAACTTATAAGAAAAATTCACCAAAACACGAGAGTTTTTAATCAGAGGTATTCTCAGTGCATGATATGGAACAGTTAACTCTCAAGTAGTTATGATACAGGTATCCAGGTGAGCCAGTAGTCACAAAGATGTTACTTCCTTCTTATCTCATGATCGTATCACATATCTGTCTCATCTGTATTTAGAATATTAACCACTATGCACTTTCAGAAGCTATGAGAAAACACGGTGAGTTCCCAAAGGTGCAAGTGGACTTGTCTGTCTTTATAAGTAAGCCACCAAACTGATGTGATTAAACAGTTACTTCATCAGTGTCCTGGCCCTGCTTTTCTCCATCTGGTAGGTAGGCAGGCAGATTAAATATATGCCATGTGTTTGTTTTTCCTGTACAAAATGAGCTGTGTTATTATTTCTTGTCACTATGAGGTGGTACCAACCATACAAAATATATTGATTTACGTTAAAAAATGGGGATCTACCAGGAACACGACATGCCACCCAAAGAACAGTATTTTATTAAAGGAAATGGCAGTAAACCATATTTTTTATTTAAAAAAAGCTCAATTATAGACTTTAGAGGAAATTAAATTTATTGTTGAGCCTCAGTGTTTTGAAGCTATCAGTTGATTCCTGGAAGTGACTTTGAAATGAGTTTTGGGAAATCATTTTAGTATTGACTTGGGCCATAATGGTTGGCTGTTGCTTTTTTGTATAAGATTGATTAAATTACCCTGAACAAGCTCCAAGTCCATGTCCTTCTCTGAGGCCAATTGTGAATATGACCATAATACACTCTCTAAAACATATTTCAGAAAGTAAATAGTCTCTAAACCTGGAAGAACATCACTGCACTCTTCCAAGAATAACAAATGAACTTGGTTCCTTGTATCAATGTACATCACTCCTTTTTTTTACACCTCCCACTTCCTCTGGTTTTAAAAAACTGGGGTTATTTGCTAGATTTCCTCTATACACTACAAAAGGAGATAATTTTGACTAGGTCTTAAAGAAAGAACTAGCTAAGAAGTAAGTGTATAGTACAAGATTCAATTTTATTATTGTGTAATAAGAACTGGCAGTTGTTCTACTGATTTCAGCCTTTATCTCCACTCCAAAATGCAGTTATTCCTTCATGCATCAGTAAACTCAAGTGAAATCAGGGCCATGGTATAGCAGGTTCTATACAAGCACATGGGAATGAATGATCTTTATCTAAAAACGGTTTTAAAATTAATGCCAAATGTGCAAAGATACGACTTATCCACAGCTGCTGAGTGGGCCTGGTCTGGAGGCAGGAGAGGAATCCTGGTCTTTGAAGACCCAAGCCCTGTTCAGTGAGCTCTGCTCCTGAAACACTGGCTGGTCTGAGTTTTTGTCAAATCTAAAGTTTGTCGTTCAAAAGCCAAAATTAAATGACGATAAGATACATCCCCAAGAAAACCCCAAGAGGAGACTGGTGCATGGTTGCCACAAAGCCAGAAACAAGACAGGCAGCAAGTAACAGCAAAAGAACAGGAGCAGGAGGAAGAAAACAGTAGAAGTTTTGGGAGGAATTTACCATGATTGGCTGCACAGGAAGATTCTTGAACAGTGACATGGGATTTGCAGGCAAGACTCAAGAGAAAACAACAGCTTGTGGGGTACAACCTTCCAAAGAACAGCCTGCTGCACTTCCCAAATGTTCTGAACTCCCATCTGAGATGGAGTAGGCTATCTGGGGAGCAAAACTCCCCTAAGGAAATCTGGTTCAATAAGGGCAAAGATTTCTAGGCAGCACAGCCCTGGGATAGTGCTAGGAAGGATTTCTATTTCCCTGGCATTAGTTTCCATGAGTCCCCTCTGGGTCTTTAGGCCATAAAGTCTGGGCAAGTCTTGGTTGAGAGGCAGACGAGGTTGGCTTGCAAAGGTTGAGATTTTCTGTTCTTCCTGTCCTTAAGTGTGTTTAACTCCTGCTGACATGAGGAATCGAGTGCTCTGAGGTCTTGAGCAAACAGGAATCCTGCAGGGAACAGGTTAAGCTGGCGTTGGAAGAACGAGTAACTACAATGTTCTGTAATTTCATAAACTCTCTCTTTCCAGTACTCTCTTGTTCAAGGCAAAAATATTTGGGTACAACTCATGGGGGGAACTGTCAAACACCTTGGATATTCCCTACTCTGCAGGAAATCTTCTTTAGATCGTTAGGTTAGAAAGAAAACTGTTTTGCTCCTTAAATTCATCAAAGCACAAGGGATGATATAGTTTAGTGGATAGTGAAAGAAGTGGCAGCCTGTGTCAGATTTTCCTGTTGATAATTATTTTTTTTATTTATTTGAGTTTCTGTCTTGGGTAGAGAGTAAAATCTTGTAATTTGCTGCCTTGAATTTGAGCTGCAATAGAGTCTTTTCCTTATTGTTTTTTTCCTTTGCTTCTTGTTTCTTTGAGCTTCAGAAAAGACAAGAGGTTTTCTTCTGCTAAATGTACTGGCTCTTTTTGTATTAATTTGAATACCTTAATGATAAATTGAATTTACTGCTGCCCCACAAACAAAGTAGATATGAATGATCTCTCTTGCATTTGCTTTCTTAATGAGATATTAAATGTAACTTGCTATAAATGGAATCTCAGCTAAAGCAATAATTAGTATTTCAGTCTGTTTAAAATAACATTTTAATTATCTTCACTAATTTTAAAAATTGTAGAATATCCCTTCAGGCATTACAGTGTTATTGTAGATGCTCTGCTCAAGTACCTAAATTCATATTATTTGCTAATATTTCCTCTTCAGCAGGGCGGAATTCAAGCTCTGGGTGATATTTACATATTTTTTAAACCACAAAAATGGAGACAATACAAAGGAAATAGAAGTAGTCAATTGAAGCCTCAATTTATCGCTTCACATCACATCATTTGAATGGTCCTACAGTAGAGCAGACCTAAGAAAAGAGAGCACTTTCTCTGAGAAGCTGATGTCCCAGGTGTTTGAGGTAGAAGCAGGTGAACACATGGGGAGAATCCTGGACAGAAGCTCCACTTGGCCAAGGGGGAGAAAATAAACACCATGAAAACTTTGGGCCAAATACCACCATAACATGGGTTTAAATGAAGCCTACACGTGGTGCTGGACAGAGCTGAGAACAGAATTTGCTTTAGCCACTGTTTTTCCCCAACTTTTCACAGGATAGGAGTGGGAATGGCAAGCAGGATGCACCAGGGTCAAGAAGGTGACTTTGGAAAAAACTCAAAGGGAGTGAATATGCATTTCAGCAAAACCAGCTCTGCTTGCTTCAGGTGAGGCATGGGCAGCCCCAGTGCCTGTGCTGAGGGGGATTTTTGTCCACATAACAGCCTTGTTTGCTTTGCCTGTGTCCTGTGAGAGGCTGTCACTGAACACACACTGAGGGGCTGGGGAGGGCTGATAACTGTGAGCAGCTCTGACATCCCAGTTGCACTTTTCCTTTGTCTAATTCAACAGGAGATCTCTATTTCAGCACCTGGTGTGAAAGGAATTGTTTACTATTCTTCTCGGCCTCACTTTCTTTCTGCAGATGCTGAATTAGACACTTTAACAAGACCAAGTGATGTGTTTTCTATAGGAAAAGCTTTGAAACAAGGCAAGACAGTTGTACCTTGTTCAAAGCCTGCTTTCAGGAGAAACTTGACCAACACAGGGAGGCTTCCAAGAAGTTTGTTCCCAAAACTGTTTTTTTGAGAAAAGAGTTTGTTGTTTCTTTGATTGTTTGTTTTAATATTTATTGTGTTTTTATTTAAAAATATCTGCTTTTCTTTTTAATATGTGCTTTGCCCACAAATATTGCTACAAAGAAACCCAGTATTATGGTCAGGTCTACTCTACAGTGATCCAGGGAGGAACGACAGATGCTTCAATGACATTCTTTAGGTGTATTTTTTTGGTTACTAGGAGTCGTTTCAATAGAGACACTGCAATATTCAGCGTGCTTTGCTCAGAGCCTGTGCCTGCCATGGGAGATCATCCAGCTCTGTGACTGTGAGAGACAACAGAAAAGCAAAAGGAATAGAAACAAGAGAAGGAAAGAGGATAAATGTAGGCAAGGAAAGCTCAGCCCACAAAAACCAAACTCTTTAAAGGATTTCTAGTCCTTTAAGGGATTTCCAGCACTCTCTCTGTAGAAAATTTTCATCCACATCCAAACTGAACAGAAATTCCTTTCAAAAAATGCCATCACTAACCCCCAGCAGCTGAGATCAGCAGCACGGGCCAGGCTGCACGAGGGACTGGGATCAGACATTAAATAACACACAGACCCTCACTCTGAGGAAGGACCCACAGAAGGCTGAATACCTTGTATTTAAGTATTTCTGGCAGTGTCCTGGTAATGAAGGTAATGAACAGCAGCAGCAGGATAAAATATCAGCATGTGCAGCATAAATACTGCTTGGACCTCTCTCTTGATGCAAGAGGCATGTAAATGACACAAGTTTAATTTCTGGTTAAACTATAGCTTTTTCCTGGGCAGAAGAAGCAGGAAGTGTATTTCAGAAGGCAGCTGTGAATGTATCCTGTGTTTTTTTTCTCTTTTGCCATGGAGTCATTCATTCTTCGACCTTTCCCCATAACTTCCCATTATTTAATTTCCCCATAAAAAAATCTGTGATCCTAGCCAGAGTCACTCCCTAGTATTCTCTTTCCTCTTCAAAATTTTCTTATTTTCTGGACAACTGCTTCCCAGTCTTACCTTTTCGTTTATACCAACAGAATGCCACTTGCTTGGAGTTAATGCACAGCAAAATCAAGGTTGCAAGTACTCATTCTATGTATTTGAAAAGATTAATTAACAAAGAACTTGAAGTTGCTCAGCCCAAACAGGCACTGTATGAACCACTGAAACACCCAGGAGGATTTTTTTCAAAAATTCCACCAGAAGCTAGGGATACTTCCAGAGGAATGGTAGTTAGGTTGTCAATCTCATAGCTTTTCATTAAGACCAAAATTCCTAAATGCTATCTGTATCCTTTGAACACCTTCTGCATTAGCACTCAGTGGTTATGACAGCTACTAAAGCAGATCTGTGCTTAATATTTTGCTCCAAAATCCACCTTAAGTATCTAATTATGAGAGCCCATAGGAATTATGTTCTTTAATTTGCTTAGATCGAAAGATGAATACCATTTACATTTGCACCACTGAGGATACGTTTTCCAGTCTTTAGTCAATGCCACTATTAAATGTACAAATCAGACATTTTCGAAAAATGAAAAAACACCCCACCTTGGAATGTTAGCTCAGGCACTTTTTTCCAATCTAATGCTTACTGCTCACCTTTATTAACTGTGACTGAAAATGCCTTAAAATATGTCAGCAGAGATACTCATTGCAGTTAACAGCATTACACGGGATTCAGCATCTAAAAGTTCTTAGCCTATTTTGTGTATCAGAAGTGTAGGAAAGAAGGGCTGGAGAGAATTGTGTGGAGCCTGTTGTTGTTGTTTGAGGGTGGATGCAATCTTAATTCTGGTGTCTTGTCCTTAGTAATGAGAGAGCTTTTGAGTCACAAAAGGGAAAGAATAATCTTTGACTATTATGGCAAGTGGCAAACCTGGTGAATAATGCAGATAATTTTTTTGACATTTGAAGTGGAGAATAATGTATGATTAATGGCAGCTCCACTGTTTTGCTTCCTTGTCGCCCTGCACAAGTACCATGGTGTTTCTCAGAAGTGAAAAATGGTACAGAACTATGTCTTGAGCAACGACTGAGTTAGTTTGTATCTTGCACTTGTGGCTGTTTGGTTCTACACTCATTTTATACATCTTCTAAGCAAAATAAAAAATCACAATATTCAGTCTTGTTGGGTTGGTTTGTCTTCAGTCGCATCTTTAGATATTTAAGAGAGTATAGATGAAAAACATACTCTCACTATCAAAACTGTCATTATTCCCTTCTCTCTTCTTCTTTTTCCTCTTTCTGTCTCTCTTTTGTCGAAACAAACAAACAAACAAACAAAAGCTGCAATTTATTCTATCTTTATGCAGAGATTTTTTTTAAAACTCCTGGTGTTCTTGATGCTTCTCAACTCCTGCCAATTTATCTACAGGTGGTTTTTTGGTTGTGTTTTTTTGCTCTTGTTTTTTTGTTTGGGGTTTGTTGTTGTTGTCGTCATTTTGTTTTGGTTTTGTGTTTTTGTTTTTGGTTTTTTTGGTGGGTTTTTTTTTGGGGGGGGGGGAGTTTGTTGTTTTTTTTTTTTTGTCAAGACACTTTAGTCCTGAGTGATGATCTCTGGATGAGACCAAAGAATAATAACCTCCCATGTTTTATATATGCCAGTGGTGTTACCATACAGCCAGATGAGTTTTGCACTTCTGTCACAGTCCTGCACTGCTCACAGGCACTTCAGCTCTGCTCTTCTCTTGTGATGCTCAATAGGACATTGCCACTTGCCCACTGTCATCTCGTTGAATCTTGATCATCTTTCCAATTTATCCAGATCATTTTGAATCTCAGACCTAGCTTCAAGAATGTTTTTATCCTTGATGGTTTAATGTGTACTGTAAATTTTACAAGAGTACAGTCTTCCATCATTTAAGTTGAAAACAATGAGAGGCCTCTGTCTGAAATACCTGCCTACTTTTAGATAAAGTATTAAATCTTCTAGGAAAGTGTACTTTCAGACACTTTGGTAGAATTGTGGATTAGTGCTAGTACATATTTGTTCAACTTGCTTTTATGTATGCTGTATGTAAATAGAGATGATCCCTTCTGCATCTCTTATCCTCTAAACAGTTATTTGGTCAAAGAACATATTGAGTCTTTTATGGATTTTTTTTTT
>VWZT01007191.1:1544146-1752762 GCA_013397055.1 Pachycephala philippinensis | reverse complement strand
TTTTTTTTTTTTTTTTTTTTTTTTTACTTCAGGTGCTCAGGAATAAAACAAATTAATGAAATCTCAGACTATTTTTGCTCCAAAGTCTCCTGTCTAATTTCTGTGCCATAGTTGCAGCAAATAAGATGGAGAGCTTGAGGGTTTTACAATTGTGCTACTGTAGGTGATTGAAGATATGAACAAAAAATTTTCAAAGTGTCTGTATAACCATCCACGGAATAGGCTTAATGCATTCATTCAGGGTGGTTTTCTGAGAATTAATTTACATTTCATATATTTGAGAGTCTTACATGAAAAGATATTTTTATGATGATTTTTAATACAGTAATTTGATGAGATCATAACGATTTACTTTGGAAGGATTTATAATTAATTTCTGCATATAAAGAAGGTATCATTCCACAAGTCTGAAATTTATATTTATTTGTTCCCTATAATGTTTCATGAAGGAGAGAGAAAAATAGATACAATTAGAGAGCAACAGGATCTTCTGGTCTCTTTTCTCCCTTTCCTGTGACTGCTAACATGAAAATTTCAGTGGAAAATCTGTGAAGGAGAAAGAGTCCATGTCTCTTTAAGAAGCAAGAATTTAATTATCAAAAAATCCTGGATTCCATACACTGTGTTAAACTTCCTCCTGTCCTTTCCCTGTTAATTTATATTCTACCCTGTCCTAGATACAAGATCTTTTCCCCAAACTGCCTTCAATAATACAGAACATTGTTCGAGGGAGGATTTTTCTTCTTTCTTTCTGTTGAATGTGTGATGAAAAAGTTGAATAACCCTCAAGCAACCACATTTTAAGGAAAATCTTATGGGGGTCGGAGGAACAAGCACTGAAACAACTGCTGAGTCACTTCCTCCTGCCATGCCAGGTGTCCTCAGGAGCCCAGAAAGGCAAAACCTGCTTCACTGGTGTAGCACATCCATCTGGGGCATCATCAGACGAATTCCTGACAAATCTTTGGGGGAAGGACAAGATAATTAAGGCATTGACTTTGGGATGTGAGCTGTTAACTTGTGCTCTGAGCTCAGTGGAGCAGGAGACTTGTAAATGTCACCGTCAAACCAGATATTTATTAGTTGGAGCTGACACACTCCAACTTCCCAGTAAGTGGTGAGAAAATATTCCCCATCACTTGAGACTTTTAAAACTGTGGCAGATTGAATGTGGCCTGAAAAAAATGTTCTCTTGAGCTGAGTGCTCTTGTAGCCGTGAGGGGAGTGATGAGATGAGCAGTTTTAGTCTTTCCCTCCTGATTCTGGCCCCCTACTTTCCTGTCACCACCCCCAAGAGGCTGTTGGTTGTTTCTACAATCAAAAATGTTTCCAGGGTGCTATAGAGTAAGTGGGAACTTGACTTATACAGTAATGAGTACTGGCCAGAGAGCAGAATAATGGGAACACTATTAAAAAAATAATATTGACTTTTTTCCCCTCCTTGCTTACCAGCTGCAGGCTGTGTCATGAGAGAAACCAATCACAGCCTCATTCCCAAACTGTCCAGATGAAAAAGACCTGGAGGCTACTTTGCTTATTGCCATAACTCTCTGGAATTGCTCCCTGCCATATATCTGAGTACTATATTCAGGCTAATTTGCCATAACTTTCCACTAGAAGCCTATTCCATACCCTGATAAATCTCATCTCTAGCTCTTCCCGCAAATCCCATCCTGAAGAACCCAGTTCATGTTTTCATTTGTCCATTTTCATTCTGAATCGGAGATGCTGCCTGAAATATTTAAAGGCTAAGGACCTCTGCAGGGACTGGAGAATGCTGTCGATGCTTTCCCTGTCGTTTTCTTTGCTCTGTGGAGGATCTAGCACTGTAATAAAAATTCCAGACAGGCAAGAAAAATGATCCATATTACTGGACGATCTACTACCCTTATCCCCTGCATATCAAGACCTTTTTACCTATGGCTTGGGAAAGTATTATTTAAAAAGTATGAAGGGAGAAGTGCCTTATTACGTAGTTGGTTCTACCATGCTGAATTAAAGAAATATCTTTACAGAATATAGAGGACAAATTGAATTTCAAAATAACCTTTCAGATCTGTAGATATTCTCCTGGGCCAAGAGGATGTTGAAATGGTTCAGGCTTCATTCTGCAATGCAGAACCCAGCACAGACTCGTGTACCCCACTTTTTTGGTGTCATTTTGTCACTGTCTCGATGTGGGGCAGTTTATGTAAGGCTGTGTATATACAATCACTGTGATGACCTCAGAGGAGACAGTCCCAGCTGCAGGGTAGCACACATCTTCATGAAAATCATTCTCCAGGTGCTCAGCATTCCCATAGGGTACTATATATTACCATATCATCCCTTTGTGACTCAGGAATGCTCATACCTGATTCTGTAAGTGCTCATTTATCTGTTTCACCTTGTCCGTGACACCTCACTTAGCCCACACTGAAACTAATGGAAAATTTTCTGTCCTTTATGGGGGAACTGAATCAGACCCAGCTGGAAGATAAAATGAAGTTCAGATTCAAAGATATTGAGGATAGGAGCATAAAAGTCCTTGGTTAGAAGATAGTTTGAAATTTCTTCTTCCGTTGCAGCCTTAATTGTGTGTTGAAATATAAATATTTTGCTATTCTCATGCAGATATTTGAGCTCTTCATCAGCTTATTTTCAAATACTGTAGCCTTAATACAGGTAGTGAATCCTGCTTTTACATCTTTTAGCAGGAATCCTTGTAGGTGTCACTAAAATATAAAGAAAGCATTATTTCTCTGAGCAAGTGGTGATGGAGGTGTGCTGTTTTGGAAAAAATAGCACTCTTTTGTGTGTGTATTATCACTTTAAACCCTCTCTTGGTTATCTCTCTTTGTTTCACACAAGGATGGTATTTAGTAGCCTGGAGCAATCTCTAGGTGCCCTTTCAATCAGAAACACTTCTTGATTTGTATACTTATATAGCACAGGCCAAGCTGAAGTGAGAATTTATTTCCTGAAGAAAACATATTTAATGTGAAAGGTAATCCTCAAAAGTTTCACAGTTCCAGTTGCCTTGGATAAGCACCAAGAAAGGAAGCTGCTGCTCCGAGCGAGTCTCCCATGTCCCCGAGAGCTGCACAGCACGGACGAGGTGAGGGAATCTTCTGTACCCAGACCCCTCTTTTATAGGACAATGCCCGTATTAGAAGTACTAAAGGAGGATTAATATGAGAACTATTAAATCCAGGCTTTCAGTTCCTTGTTCTGCATTGCATTGTGGTTCAGAAATCCACCCAGCAGAGCCTTCAGCTCCGGCCCCTCACTAATTACGTTCTCCCTCTGCCTATCTTTGACTTTGCAGTCCTTTGATTCTCATAAGCCCAGACTGTTCGACTTCATTGTGTTTATAGAAAAACAAAAAAACAAAACAAAACAAACAAAACAACAAAAAAACAAAAAAAAACCACAAAAAAAAACCAAAACAAAAAAAAACCTAACAAAAAAAAAAAGAAACAATGTTAACAAAATATTCACCGTCTTTTCAAGCACTAAAAAAATTATGGCAATAAGAATGTTTATTGGAAATTTAAGACTGTTTATACATTTGTTCTTAAATTAAGGAGTGCAAAAATAGAGGGAGGACAGAGTGAGTAAGTAGCTTATTGTTTGGAGTGCTGTGAGCTGCCCAAAAGGATGTTGTACTGAGAATACTCTCCAACATGAAAAAGAGACCCACAGGCAAACAGCTATTATCTCAAGTAATCTTCAGCAAAGAGGATGTGTCTGTGAAATAACTTTTGGAGACCTTGGGTAATTCGATACTTCAACCTCTGCTCACCAACCTATTAGATCAGAAAAAAAATGTTCATAAACCCTTTTGAAACACCATTCTTTCACAACAGAAGTGCACTAAAATGTATGGAATATGGTGACTGAAGGATGGGTTAGTGTGTGACCTAATGATGAGATGAACAAAAGAGGGGAAAAACATTGCACCACCTTTTTGCAAGTTCCATTTATCCATGAAATAACAATTGCATTCATATTTGCATTTCCATTACACAGAATTGCTATCTTCTGACTTACCAGCACAATGGTATTGTTTTATTTACTTAAACTGGATGGTTTGCTTTCCATGGTATGACCAGCTGGGAGAAAAATAGGATTCAATAATGCGAACATTTCACAGTAAATAAATTGCATTGATACAACAATATAAAAGCTGTGCTCAGCAGTTTCTCTAGGACAAGGTCTGTTCTAGAACTATGCATCCAGCTTTCTAAACACTTGGAGAACTATAAAGGTTACATCTTGTTGTATGAAATAATACAAAAATATATTGAATTTCCACTTAGGATTCTGTTTACTCACATCTCCCCATTAAAAAAGTTACATGTTTAATTGGCTTCTTTCAAGCAGAATATTTCTGTCTCTCTATTTCTTGCTCATATTCACTACTGCAGGCTTCTCTGTAAAATCTTGCCGTGACTAAGAACTACCCAAGGGATAGGTAGGCACAGTCATTAGCTCAGTTTCAAATTCACTCTATGCAGACATCACTCAACCCCCTTAAAAAGAAAGAAAAATGAGAAAGGATTTAGAAAGATTCTTTAGGTGTTAGATATGCTGACTTGATTGCCTGTCAGATTTATTGTCTGTGCAGAATCCCGTCTCCTCTGTGGGTTCCTCACCAGGACAAATGCTCTTCACTCCACTTCTTTGAGCTGTCAGAGACAATAGAGCTCCCTCCCTCTTCTTTGGTCTTCTCTGGTTACTGGATACCCACAGGCTCTCTTAAGGAAACCCTTTTGGTATTTTGCTGAGGAGGCAGTCAGTGAAACCCCTGCTTCCACCTCCTAAGCAGGTGCTGTTGGAAGAACAATCACCAAATCTCTGTTCAACACTCTTTCTCCCTTCCCACTGATGTTTACAAAGTTCTGAAGCTGAGGACACACTCAGCTGGAGCCAGGACTGTTGTTCCACGTGGACACTGCTATGAGCTGCCAACACTGCTACTGCATGGCTGTGGGTTTGGTACAGCAGAGTCGATGGCAGCGCCTTGTGGCAGGAGAGCCCTTCCAGAATGTGTTCCCTTGACTCCTGATTCCTGTTTCCCATGAAGTGTTTCCAGTCCCTGGCCCAGCTGGACACCAGGCAGTCATTGCTGGCAATAAATCTGTGCAAAGCCCATCCTCCTCAGCAATGATAGTGTCCATCAGAGAGGGGCAGTGAATTATTTTGCTGGCACTCGAACCTGTTTGGCCTTTGCAAGACAATGAATTCTTTATATACTAGTTAAAGAATTATTTTAGTATTTTGAGTTTCATAGAAACCCTGGATTCTCTCTATATGAATGAAAAATTCTTGAAGGAAAGAAACCAGTGAGGTCATGTCTTAGTTTGAAGGGTAGCAAAACCAAAATGAAAATAAAAAAAACTTGCCTGCTTTTAATGCTCCCAGTTGTCCTCTTTTTCCTTGACTACTTTGTAACTACTGCAATGTTTCTATTTCTGATCCAGTATGAAGGAAAAAGAAAAGCCTCTTGAAAATGCGGTGCTGGAAGATGCACAAGCACATATTTTTCTTTAGAAATTACTTAACTATTCATATGTGCATGAAAGTACCTCAAACACTTAAGTTAGAAAAAAAACCAGGCCATTTTAACTCTTTGTATTATTCATTTCAACAGGGTAGTTTAGGATGGTGAACTCAAACATTTAAACTTGTTATGAACTTATGTACATAAAATGTTACCTACAGTGATATATAGGTATAACAGTATTTTATTGTGAAGCATTTGTGGTGAACTCTTCTTTTATAGTAATGCCTATAATGATTGAAATGGTAAAATAATTAATATTTAAGTCAATTAATTTCTGTCTTTTTTTGATAACCTATTTCTCCATACCTCCATAAGCATCTGGAGCATGGAGCCATAACCAAAATCTGTAGCAGAAAGGGATGGAAATCATTCTTATATTTTGTCTCAACAAAAAAATCACACATACATTCTACACCTCCCATTTCTACAGTGCACTCACACAGAAATACTCTCTTTATCTTTCTTTAGAGACACGCTTTACATGGTGTATATATCCAGGGTGAAATAAATGAATAAATTGAATGAAAAATACTGTAGCTATATTTGTATTTATCTTTAGCAAGACAACGACATACAGCCTGCATCCTCTGCTGATGACAATTAGAATGAAAGAGTAGAAATTATAGCAAACAAAAAACTTCTCACACATTATGCATGAGCATTGAGCTGATTTTATTCTAATGTTCCACGACATCCACACAGCAGTCAGAAAGCTTGAAAAGAATAAGCATAACAAAGATCTAAATATAAATTTTTCTTTTCATGCCACTGGTAAATTATAACCTTAAAAACATTGGGATTTCATTGGTGCCACTATTTGATGTTCGTAAAGAAACTGAGGAATTTACGTCTCCAGTTTTAATTATATATGATCTTTAATCCTATTTCTGTGCATAAAAATAGAAGCCTTGCATCACCTCTTCTGCGAGGGTGAAAAGCAGAATTTCCTCATGGTATTGTCTTTAAACACCACTTAAGTCAAAGCAGAATGGATGCTTGAGCAGACCCTTCACTGTGTAAGGGATGATTCTGTTTCCATTAAAGCTCCTGAAACTGTGATAAGTGTCCTCAGGTGTGGATCTGGCCTCCAGGTTTTTAGCAAGAAGTAACTACAACACAGCAAATGTTGTAAAGCATTCACTTTGAAAATCTGGGACTTTCTGCAACACTTTTTTTTCCCTGTTGCAGTATCCTTCTGCCTGATGACTCTTCTGCTGACAGTAAACTAAATATTGAACAGCCCTTCAAGGGATTTGGCTCTTTACTTCTGAGCTTTTAAAAGAAACTGATAAAACGTCTAATTATTTGAATAATCAAGGCGATGAATATTTGATCACCAACATCAAAGATGAAGCCATAATTCAAGAGCGGAGGTATATGCTTAATATTGCATTACTCATAACACAAAGAAAGTTATAACTTCCTTGAAAATCTGTTTGTTAAAGGTCTTTTGGAACAGTGGAATGGAGAAATATTGGGCATTAATTTATATATATTTATTTAATTATCCAAAACTTGCCATTGTGTTGTTTGTCAAGATATTGGATGAAAGAAATCATGGTCAGTTAAGGACAATAACCTCAAACCTGGACACACTTCGCAATGCCAATAATGGTCTGAAGTCCAACCAGATATTGTGAGTAATGTTAGTTTTTATACATGTATATTTTTATTATTATATTTCTTACTACTATTATTTATAATAATCCAGGCACGAGTGTCAATGAAGTAATTTTGTTTCTGTTTCTGACTGAGATACACTGAAAGGTGACTATGGAACATTATCATTGCCACTATCTGGTAGCTCCTGCTTGCTTTTCTCTTCCCAGCATCCTAAAGAGAAACCAGTTTAGTCCTAATCCCCCTTTTCCCACATCATCCCTCAAGGTTCAGCACCACAGCTAGCACTGATCATTAAAAAATACACTGTGACTTTGATGTGACCTAATGCTCAAACCAGAGCCAGCCAGGAAACAAAGCAGCCATTTCTATTTTAATATTTCAAACACACCTCAAGCAGTTTGGGGACCTTCCTTCAAGAGCAGTTGCTGCCTAAAGAGCCAGTGACAACTTTATGAAGCCCTGTACATTTACTTGACAAGTTGTTCATATCAAGATGCCAGGTTGTTCTGGTGGCAGATAATTAAAACTATTAATTACTATCTATCAAGAGATAGGGAACTGCAAATGCAGAAAGGCCACTTAATAGAGCCTGGACTAGTTGAGGAATGTGGGTTTGGACTCTTTCCTCCCTTCTGCAGTCCCTGGAATAAATCCTGATCACAAAAGACCAAACTCTGGCTCACTCAGGTATGTCCAGGCACAGGGTTTCAGGCCTGGATTTGCCACCCACCCCCCTTTACTGAGGCAGAACAGGGCCCAGTGAGTGCAACACTGCACACAGAGAGCCCAGCAACATGCTGAGAGCTCCAAATCCAGCTCCCAGTCCCTCTTTTTACACATTTAATCACTTTCTCATTCATTTTCCTGTGTGTTTCCACTGATTAGATCTCAAGTCGTGCATGTCCCACTCACTTTTAATCTCTTTTGTTAGTTATATTGTGAGTACACCAAGCATGACTCTGAGCTTCATTTATTCACAGAAATGTTACATGTTTTCAGCAATATATTTGAACGTTTTCTGGTGTGAATGTCCTCCCTGTGCAGTGCTCAGGTGTCTGAGTGATTGCCAATGCTCTTCAGTGGACTGCAGACATCCTGCTTATTAATCTGAGTAACTGCTCACCACTCATATTCTCAAGAATCCCATCACTTCTGCTGCACAGCAACAATATTTGGGCTTTCTACTTTCTGAAAGGCACGTAGCAATATTTCACACCATGTACTAACCCAGATTCTCAGGCAGAAAACACATCTAATCAGCTGCAGTTATGCAGTTAAAAAAACCCCAAACCCAAAACTTTTGTGCTTAAAAATGACTTGTGATCATTTTGTTTGAATAAATTCTAACAGAAACGAAAATTCATAGCCCCCATGAGAAGATAAAACTTCCCAAACCTTCTAAAAATTTACAGCTAGACAAAGAAAATGAGGTCATTGCCTCATTGCCCTTAGGGACATTTGGACTCTGGACTGTGGCCGTGTCCTTTGGCCACCACACCTTTCCCAAAATGAATGACAAAGAAGGAAAAAGGCCACCTGTGTTATGTTGACCTCATTTTCAGTTAAAAAGAACAAAATATTGTATGGGTTTCCTCTCAATTATTAGATCTATAGTGAATAAATGATCCAAGTGAAAGGGTAAGGAGACTAAAGGAGGTTTATTTACCTAACGAACTCTCCAATTCTTTGATAGTGGAATTCTTCATTGTAAAAAAACCCCACACCTTCATCCGAGGAACAATAGCTCAAATTCCAGATATTCACTAGCAGAGACAAAACTTACTTTAAAAAAGGCAACACAACTGCTATGGTAATTTCTGCTGTTAAGAAATAATTGCAAATTGTACTTGTGCCTGAACCTCCACTTGGAGATCAAAGACCAACTGTAATAAGAAATTATCTCTTATAAAAAAGAGGCCCCATTCTAAGGAATGCCTAAAATTAAAAATGGGCACCCAGACAAAACGTGTGTACAGTCAACTATCCTAGGGGAGTGAGAGCAACCCTGGAGCTTTCCACAGAGCTTCAGCTACTCTCTTTTATCTCACCATACCTTAAAAGCAGCTTTTCTTCCTGTCTGTGCCAGCTCTTCCACAACAGGAACTCAGCAGGAATCCTCACAGTGTGATCCAGCTGCTGCTCTTGGACATCCCACTGCCATAAGTCCACTGCTGATGGGAGAGAGGGCATTGGTGGTGAAAAACACAGCATTAACACAACCCACAAAAAACCTAACCAAAGAATTGTAAGCACTCACATGAGATAAAAAAAGAAATTCAAGGTAATTTAGATATAGCTTGGCTAAAACATAAGGCAGGGAAAGCAGCCAGCAGATATTTTAAGGCCATGTTTGGACAGGAAATACTTAGAACGGAAATACAAAGAACTGTGAAGCATTGCATAAATAGGAGAGTTCAAATCCAGGGAAAATTTAAAAACATGGATTTGATAGCAAGGCTGCGTGGTTGCTTCACCATGATTTTGTGAGGGAATCACTCAAACCTGTTTCACTGGATACAGTAAAATGCAAAATGAGTTGGGCAAAAAGCAGAAGAAAATGTACTGGAGAGAAAGTGCAGCAGTCAGAGGTGGAGTCTGAGAGCATTTCCATCCCTTAATTACCCATTTTCTGGCTGGTGTTTCACTGTGATTGTTATTTTTCCCCTCTGGAACCACTAACCTCCCACCACACAGTGATCCCAAACATCCCAAGACCTGTTTGGGACACTGGTGCCACTGTAACTTACCTGTCTGTGCCATTTGTGTCCAAAGTCCTGCCTCTGAAAAGAGCCAGCAGCTGGGGTTAGGTCCTGAAAGAAATAGCCAGAAATTAACTGCTCCATGATAAGACATAAAAATGTAATCCAATCTTGAGCATGTGTGATAATTTCCCTGGTCTATTTTTATAATTGCATGGAAAATATTCTTGAACATTTCACATAGATTATTAGAGAACACTTAATTTATGCTGCTAAGTACCGCCTTAAAATACCTTTACTGGAGTCTTCAAGATGACAAACACCTGTCTTATCATTCATGCTAAGAATAAGTTTCCAGCAGACCATAATAACAAAATGATAACTTGTGAGGTTCTGAAAGAAGATGGGACTAGTAAAAATCATCACAGAATTAACTTTTAAATATCCCAATATCAGCGTTGCTTAATAGGAGTGAGGTTTTTAGAATGAAATTAAAGCATAAATCCCTGGAAAAGACTTTCAGAAGCCTAACATGTAATTATTAGGTTAAAAAAAAAAATCAGCTTTAAGGTTTTAGATGTGTCTCTGTCAATAGAAATTCGAGGAGAGGATGTAAGCACATACTGTTAGAAACAAGAGCAGCTCAGCACTGGAGATATTTAGGGAATAGAATTCTTTGATAAGTTCAGGGTCCAAAACTGTTCCATCCAGCATGGCAGTTTTATAAAAAGACCTCAAATTAGACAATTGTTGGTGCAACCAAATTTTTCTCCATGAAGGTATGGAAGGAGTAAAACGTGTTTTCAAGGTGCTCTCCAAAATCCCGGGCACCTCGGACAGATGTCCAAAGAGCTTTCCAGTAACTTCCCAGCTCTGCAGCCCTGGGACACCAGAGCTGGCACCAGGAGAACTGGGGACAATTCCCCCACCCCCAGCCACACACAGGGTCAGGTTTAGAGGGTGGGGGCTCTGTCAGCCCCCCGTGCAGGGGTGAGCTGCAGGCAGGGCTGCCACAGCCCTTAGGAAACTCCTCGCTGAGGGGCCTCAAGGAAGAAGCTGCCTGGAAGCCAGAAGTGCTTCAAAGCCCTTCCCAGGACTGAAAGATTCCCCCTTTGTGGAAGGCAGTCTAGATGCTTAATGAATCCTGGCTCAGACCTGTTTCCAGATGCAGAGATGTTTTCCATGAGATACTTCAATTTCTGGGAGATAGCAAGGTGGTTTATCTCAACAGAGGCTGTCTTGTCTGATGAGGTCTGACTGGCCTGTTTCTTCTTCATTCCTGTAGGAGGCTACTTAACGCTGGTGATTATTTTTATTTTTAGAAATTAACATTTAAAAAAAAAAAATCAAGCTTCTACTTAAAAAAGAAATGCATAGCTGAAAGCAAATGGTCAGTTGTGTAAAAAATGGGAAGAATTTTCTGATGGTAAGCCAGAAGTCTGTGTATAATGACATGGAAAGAGATGCAGCCGCTGTGGCTCAGGGGTGGCAAGACACAGAGCTCCTGCAGCATCACCAGTTTATGTTTTGCAGCAACATCCAGGAAGCAGACACACAGCTGTGTGGTGCCTCAGCGTTGTGTTCAGCCTGGGCTGGCAGACTCGTGCAGAGTAACCTGGGTGTTACTGTACTGATGGGTAGCTCCAGAGGTGCAAATTGCAGCAAAAAGCTACTCAGTTTGCAGAGGTGAAAAGCTATTTCTACCCCAAATTTCTCTTCCTGTGATGGGCCACGAACACCTGCTCAGCAAGTGAACTCCTGCAGAGTTCACTGATGTCTCCAGGCTCAGGATCACATTTATGCAGTTGATAAGCAGAAATTTGATCTCTAGATACACCTCAAACTACACAGATACTGCAAGGTGAGATGCCATAGTTTCAATTACTTTTCTTCAACTGGGTGTGTGTAAGAGAAGGAGCAAATAAAATAGACAAAACTGCTGTTATTCAGAAGACATCCTGAGAAACAGGGAGACAGGGAAAGATTAAATGTGACAGGGACTCCCTGGAGGGCTTTGCAGGAGCTAGGGAGGACTTTTTTTAACCCCTGCACATCTGAAACTGAGAGTCTCAGGCAACAAAGGAATAACAGTAGTTCAATAACAGGTAATTTTATTCTTAATTCATCTGAGAAATGGTCTGGAGAACTATTTAAAGCACAGTGGAACATTATACAAATAATACTCCCTTGGACAAGAAAAGGAAAAGTAAGGCATGCCTAATGTGTGAGAGGAAATTGCTAGAGAAGCTCAGATAATGCTGTAGCCTTTTGTTGATTTTTCTTAATAGTGACTACAATTGTACAATGTGTCTATGTGGTATGAATAGATGCTGTGAATAAAATCCAGGTACCCTGCTAGTCGATTTTTCTTACCAATAAATACACACCCCAGAAAACATTCACCTGTGTGGCAAGCAGTATTTAATCAATGTACTTTGCACAATTGATGGAATTACAATGGGGATTCATTAGAGGCTCCCGTGAATGGGTATTTGGCATTGCTGACTGTCCTTGGGCAGCTCTCAGCCCAGTTGTGGGTCAGCCAGAGGAAGGATGAAGCCAGAGCCCAGCTGGAAAACAGCTGTTCTGGAACAGAGGTATTAGGAACCTGAGATCTGAATTCCACAGCTGGACAGACACCTACACCACAGAGCTCTCTCTCAGCTTGGAAAAGTGAAAGTGGAGCAAAACCTCACCAGTTTTGGTCTCTCCAAAATGAAAGGGGAAGCAGATCCTGTTTAACATGAGAAACAATATTTAGTGACTCTCAGTGACATATTTACCTAATATTTATGCATTAATGCCACATAAAACTGACTTCAGATGGCATAAGCCACATTTGGTTCAGTTGACAGTCTAAGTAATGCTTCTGCTTAGTTGTTATTGTGCTTGAAGCCCTTCGTTCTTCCCAAAAATAGCTGGGCAGTTTGGTGTTGCATGGTCCCCAAGTGGAAAGGGAAACACACTGATCTTTCTTAACTTGACTGTAAATTTATTTAATTGTGTTGGATTCTATTATTTTCATGCCTGTCCAGATGAGTTACTGCTTAATCTGAGCTGAAATCTAAGAAACCAGAGGTGTGAGATGAGGCTAAAAATCATTTTGGAGGAATCTGACTGAAAACAACACTCTGCCTTGGTTTAGCAAAGCCGTGTCTGGAGAACTGTCCTTATCTAAGCTTTGCCAGCAGGTGAGATGGAGCAGTTGTTGAATGATACTTGTTGGAAAACCACACAGTCATTTCAAGTAGAATTTCTAATAGATGGCATCTTAAGGTAGTGAAAACACTTTTGAATAACCTTTTTTTTTCTTTTCTGTTCATATTTTTTGTTTTCCTAAGGTCCTTCCTTTTCTCTGATAGTAAAAGATATAGAGAGGCCCTCAGAATAAATCTGCATGTGTCACCTGACTTCAGTGGGTTCCTGACAATTGGAATGAGTTAAATTTCCAGCCTTGTGATTTAGAGCATGAGAACATCCACGTCAGGGCTGGTTTGGGCCATTAGCCACTCTCCAGCAGTGCATACCCAGGGAACAATTACAAGGATCAGACTTTGTAACTGAGGCAGAAATTACATCTACTAAGTCCTCCATGGAGTTTTGTCCTTCCATCCATTTGGCTGCTGGACTTTTAACCTCAAACATATTTCTGGCTCATAGCCATGAATTTGACTAGTTGTTTAACTAACTAGTTTAATTAAACTAACCATTTAACTGGATGTTGGAAAATGACCTTGTGATTGTTTGGAACCTGTGACCCAAACAGCCCATTTGCTGTCCTCTTGTTCTATTCTGAGAAACAGGAAACAATTCCTTTATCCTAATTTCTTCATTCATAATTGCACAGACCTGTGTCATCTCACCCTGAGTCATCTGTTTTCCAGCCCTAGGCTTGCTTAGTTGTTTTCTCTGAAAAGGAAGCTATTCAATATGTTTGCTCATCCTTCTCCCTAACTGGAGTTCTTTTATTTTCTCTTTCCAGATGAGAAAAGATCTAAATAAATACTACCCAGAGACCTCTTACTTTCTTTGAAGACTACAGTGATCTTTTTAACAGTGCTGTGTAAAAATGACGTACATGAAATACAATGAAATTTGTTGAGACTTCCAACACTGAAGATTAAGTAAATATGATTTTACTCTCTGTACTAAATCTGCAGATGAAGAAGCTAAATTCTGATCAGCAGCAGTTACAGTAACTAGCTTGCCTGCTTTTCTCATGCTGGGGATAATTCTGCCCTGGAGATGCCAGTCGTTGATATCTTTTTGCCATGACAGATGTTTAAGCTGATACTTCCTTAGATGAGAAGACTGAAAATAGACTTAACATCATTTGATGGAAACCCCCCAGCATCAATAGAACCAGCACAGACCCCAAGCCCTTTATCTTGCCTCTCAGACAGTACTTTGGCAGCCCTATATATGATAATGTAAGAATAATTGCTTATTACATCTCTGCTGTAGCATACAAGCATTGTGTAATTCAGCATTAATGTCTGACAACCCAGCTGTCATCTTTCCAAAAATACTTGCTCTCTAACTGCTGTAGCTGCTGCTGCTTCTACTTCAAACCAAGGGAAGAGATTCTGCTCCAGGGCATTTTGACAGGGTGTTATCTTTTGAAAAGACAGATGTTAGTGCTGCAACTGTCTGGTGGTTTTAAGGCTCATGCACATGTTTCAATAAATAAGTGCTAAATTACTTGCCAGGTTCTGAGTTAAAGTGGACTTCTAGAGAAATGTGTAGGTGGAACCCAAAAGTAAGACCAGCATGTTAACAAAAAAAAGCTTTAAATCACCTTTGAAACAACATGAAAAGCCAAGAAGCTCTGGCTTAAAGGCTTATGAATGTGAAAAGACACTTAGAATTTATAAAATAGATGGTGGTGTCATTTTCTGCCCTTCTCAATTTCATTTCCCAAGAGAAATACTTCAAAGGGAGGGCAAATAATTCCTCCCCTTGTAAGGGATTTTATTATTTGAAATAGTATGTTGGTCCTTATTGACCCAACTTTGATTTGTAAGCTGATGATGAAATTAATTTGGCCTTTGGTGTAACCACAATTAACTTTTCCAGAAGGGAGGTGATTCCATGTCTTGCAATAAAAAAAGTCTCCTTGGAAGGAGCAGCCCAGGGCCTTTGTGTTGTGTGAGGCTTCAAGAGACTCATGCCAGGCTGAGCTGGTTTGTTTGCCTCTGGCTGCTCCTCTGCCCTGGGTAGAATTTCACCTTGGCAGATAAATTATGGAAATTCTCTCTGATCAGAACCACTAACTATTATCTGATGTGGGAGTTTAATTCCTTGTTCAGACTCCCCATAATGGACCAAATAAAGACCTGGAGAATGACACTGATTGAACAAAGTCTAATATTCTTGAGAAAGCCTGGTTAACCTGACACTGCTAAATGAATCTGTGTTGTGTCTCTGTGCACTTTAGATTCTGTCTTGTATTAATAAATGGAAGTAAGATAAACTACTTGAGCTTTAAAACAACTTACAAGGAAATACATGAAACACTCCCCTCCCTCTGGTAATCTGCAATTTCCTACTGAATGCAGGGTGGGAAGGAAAAAAGAGAAAAGAAAAATAGGGATCCCATTTTCTAAAGTATTCTGAAACTCAGTCTTCTGCTATTAACTTACCAGAATGCCAGTCTGAGGACTCTGACTCTGGGAAATTCGCTCAGTGGGATCACTTTGAGTCATTCTGGAATCACAGATGAGCCAACAGAGGACAAATAGTTCAGAAAATTCATATGAGATGTGGGGAGGCAGTTAAATGTATAGTACAAAGTCCAAAGAAAGTACAATGCCGTCTATATAAATAAATAAATATATATGTATGTATATATGTATGCACATACATACAAAAACCTTATGAAACCTCAAATTTGCAAGCTGTTCTGTACAAGGATTTAACATACATAAACTAGCTCCCGGGACAAAAAAAGACCACTTTGCAAGTTAGAACCTAACAGTATCTCTCCTTATGCCAACTTGTCCACCCTGTTCAGCTAACCACATGCTTAATTTTATTTTGGACATTATGAAAATAGAACTAATGAAAAAAAGCTTAGCTGTCTGGTGCTAGAGCTCTGATCCTGCTTGATATTTCTTGCCCTGTTAGGGGCTGGAGAGGACCATGGGTGCTCATCGATTCCAGAGGCTGGAAGCAAATATTGTTGGAACAATTTGGATTTTCTATGCCAAAATAAGATTTTTTTTTTAATAAGAAGATTATGTTTCTTCTCCCCTTTGCCTTCCTTGGATTACACTCCTCCCACTGTACCTCATGCCCCAGCTGGAAAATCTGAAACCAAGATTCTTCAGGTGCTGCCTTGGGGGACTTCTGCAAACACCAGCTCCTATGAAAGTGCCACACACTTCTTACACCCTGCTTTAGGTTTTTTATGGCACATCTGCCATAAAAATGCTCTGGCCCATCTTTGCAAGCAAGCAAGGTTCTTAGCAGGGCAGCAGAGTAGCCACCAGTAGATCAAGTTTTTACTTCCTTTTCCTGTGGCCAGCTGTTCAAAGCAGTATGAAAAGCTGCAAGTATTCCTTGGGGATAAAAAAAGAAAAAGGAAATTTTTTAAAAAAAGAAACAAAATTGGAAGCATTTCAACATTAAAACACTTCGATTTCTTTTTCTATTAAAAAAAAAAAATTAAAAATGCCTTGTATATTTTTTCAGTGCTCATACTGGTTTACAGTACATGAAAGAAATGAAATAAAATCTATTTATTAGATTTTTTTTTTTTTTTTTCCAGATTGGCACTTTGGAAGCAATTCTTACTTGTTTTTCCACTTATTGCCCATGGGCTCGCTTGCAAACTCGTCCTTGAGTGTGTGAAGCAGAGTCCTTTAGCATGAGTGAGGTGGAGGGGGCACACGGGGCTCACACAGAGCACTCTGCCCACGAAGGGTCTCCTGGCACAGGGCTCAGCACTGACTGCTCTGCGCTGTGCTTTCCCTCCCTGCAGCCCACCCCTGCCAGGGAGAGGGGCCAAGTCCCACCTGGAGCACTGTGGGGGTACAGCTGCTCTACAGACACAGACATCGCAGGGCTGATGCATTCCTTTGTCTCTGAAATTCCAACAACAGCAACATTTTGAGAGAACAATGGCTACGGAATATCTTTAAGGCAATTTCATAAAGTAGCTGCGTGTTCAAGGATTTGCTGACAGCTGGAGAGGTTTGAACGTGCACCCCCTTCCTTTTGTCAGGAGAACATCGGCCTGCAGCCCCCGCAGGGTTGCAGAGATTTGAGATAATCTTCGAGGAGATGTTTGCTTGCTTTGCACATATGTTCTGCTTTCAGAAAAGGCTGCAGCAGATGATGTCCTCTCCAGCTCCACTCCTCCTGTTTTTTCTGAGGATCTGGCTTCCTTATTGGGTGTCTGATGGTACACGGATGGATGTGTGTCCTAGAAATGACAAGTACAAGGTGACTCGTCCTAAACAGCACTGTGCAGGTTGTGCATGTGCAGGGGGCTGTAAAAATGACAAGCTCAAAGAAGAATCAAGCCCGAGTTGGGTGGGGCTCTGAGCAACCAGATTCAGTTGGTGGGATCCCTGCCCATGGCAGGGGCTTGGGTTGAGGTGATCTTTAAATCCCTCCAACCCAAACCCTTCTGTGTTCTGAGAAAAATGAAGCACAAGCACCCACAGTTCAGACTCCTTCACATCCCCTCCACTGCAGTGCAGAGGGGACACAGATTTTCACTGCTGGAGAGGGAATTTCAGCTGCTCCAGGGGCTCTCAGAGGCAGCTCCATGACTCCTCATCAGGGGTTTGCTGTGCCAGCAGTGCATCTGTGCTGCTCTCCATCCCTTCTCCATCCCTTTTCCATCCCTCCTCCATCCCTTCCCCATCCCTTCTCCAGGGGGTCCCACAGCTCCTTCAGGGACAATGACTGACAGTGCCCCACCAGCAATTCTTAATTATTTTCCAACTTTGACAATTAATCACTAATAAGGCCTATATAATCAAACGGGATTTCAAGCTCATGGTTTAAACTCAGTTTACTGTACTTTCATAACCGTAATTTTTTTCTTTTCCTTCCCCCTAAGGCACCCTCTTCCTTGAATTCTGGGAGGTGAAGATTAGGCTGACAGATGGTATCAGCAGAAGAATGATTATGAGTTTTAAGAACCTTGATATTTTGGCTTAGTACACCATTTTTCATGCAAATACTGACATGGATATTAGCTTCCAATTAAGAAAGTATAAAACTATGCCATTCTGTTACAGTTTACATTACAATCATTTAATGTTTCATTAAAAATACTAAGAAGGGCTGCTCTGAAAGGGATAAAAATCAATGATCTATATATCACTTCTGCTGCTTTGCTCTTCTGGCACAATGTGGCAGTGAAAATGGGCTATAAATGTCCTTAAATTATTCTGTTAATCTGAGTTGCTTTCTCCATTTTTTTATTCTCTCCTTACCAAAAGATCAATTTATATCAGGACACACTACCTGGTGTTAAGGGAGTGTTAGTCAGGTAAAGTGTTAACTCTTCTGTGTTCATAGAGTATTTCCAATTTATTTCTATAGGTTAGTTATGTCTAAAGATTCACCATTTGTAATTTGGACAAGGACTGCCAGTGCAATTTAAACACCAAAACCAGCTGATTGTCCACAGATAAATGCTTTGAAATGTCCTTTGTTTACTGTTTAGTTTTGTTTTTGTGAGGAAACCTACTTTCTTGGCACTTCCATTGAATAATAACACACTCTGCTATTAGAAATAATGCTCTGATTTGTTTAACATCACCACATTCACATCAGTTTTTAAAAATAAGGAATAAATAGAATGAAATTTCCCAGTCCGATGTGAGGTAACATATGAAATAACCTACGTTTGTTATAAAAACTTTAAAATAATTCGTTTGATATGAGTATTTTTCTCTGCAAACACTATTACCTAGTTAGTTTAAAATTAAAATAAAATTTAGAATGTCCTTAAAAAGTTTTCTAATGAAATGTTTTGAAAATTTTGAAACAAGTGTCTTTAGGTCAAGAAAATTCAATATGCTATTTTTTTTTCATAAATGTCAGGGATTTAATATGCTAGATTTTGTTATTTTAACCAAGAAAGGTGTAATTCAAAAGGTTTTGACCAAGTATATGTACATTAGTTTAACTTTTTCTCACAGACAGGGAAGATGTATAAATCTCCTCCTTCTCATCATATCTATTATCAGTGAACAAAACACGATAATGAAAATTATTCCAGTCTCATGAAATTCTGGTTTTGTGAGAAACTTTGGACATGCAGCCACATTATTTAGCAAATTAATTAAGTGTTCCATGATGAGTAAACTAGGGGCAACATTGTATCTGCTGTAAACAGACACAATAAAATAATACAACTGAACCTTCTCATCACAGACTGCACTGACCCTCAGCTTACAGGACCCTCAGCTTGGGAACCATCACCTGGGCAAGTGTCACTTACCCAAACAGCTTGGTCAGTTTAAAAAGCATTTGAGGCTAAGAAACCTGTGACAATCCTCCTTCCTGCTTTGTTTCTTTTCCTTTTCTATGAAACGTGAACGTCCATCCCAACTCTGAGTCTCCTGCAGCTTCTGACTCCTGGAAAGCAGCTGCTGGATACAGGAAGGATGACAAACCTGGATGGATCAGCCTGTAAAAAAAGGTAGTGGAGGTTCTGAGTGCTGGAAAACAAACAGCTCTTCAGCTAAAAGGAGTTGCACCATTAATAGCAACAGCAGGTTGCAAGTATTGCTTACAGGTTGTCTTCTTTATTAGGAGATATCAAAACCTCCAGTGACAGACAATTCATCACTTTTCTAATCCAGTCAGCAGTAATGGAAAAATGCCAAGTCATTTTCCACAAATCTCTCTCAGCTCTCTTTAAATTTATAAAGCACCCAAGATTAGAGCACAACCTGAGTCAAAGAACATCGACTGGCCCTTAGCCGACCAAAAAATACCCGACCCTGTGCTAGAGAGGCATTGCTGAATTGTTTTAAAGGACAACAAAACATCAGTTGAGGTTTTTAATTGGAGATGCAGGGGCTTATTTGCTTTATTTCGTTTGCACATGGGTTGGTAACAAGACTGCCCTACAAGGCCACGCTTCACCATAGCTCCTAATAGCCACTGCCTTTGATATCAAAATTACTCGTAAATGCTTTAAGATTTGAAACACTGCCACAGCAACCAGTAGCCTGGCTGATTTTGCAAACTCCTCTTGTAAAATTTTCAGAGTAATGTTCATTTTTATGGTTGATTTAAAGGGTAGCATATAGTTTAATTTCTGGCAATGGCTGGAAGCTAATGCTAACAAATTCGAATTCAAAGGAGTATATTGCAGATAGGTAGCCAGCAGGACAGTTTACACAGGGAAGCAATGGATACTTACACACATAAAATCCTTATTAGTCATTTCATTCAAAGAACAAATATTTTAAATCTTTTCTACCAAAAAGTCACAATACCATCATCTCAAAAAGTATGAAAGAATCAGAACATTTTTTCTTAAGTAAAATATTTTGACATTTTTTACAACATTGTTCCGGGTTTTTTACCAGTTCCCACAATGTATCATTGGAGGTATTGTGGAACATTCCAAGAGCCATGTGGGAACAGAGCATGGACAATGCAATTACTCTGTAAAAAATAAAGAATTTGGGGATTCGTGCTACAACATTTAGAACCTCCTGTGGTTTTTTTTCTTCAAACACAAGACAGCAGTTTTACAATATCGCTTAGTACTAAGTCACCTGCTCTTTTCTGCTGGGATTCAGCCATACAGGATTCAGGCAGGGCTGTTCCTCAGCTTGGAGATAAGGATGTAATGAATACTCACTCCTTGGATCAGCCCAGTGCCAAGAGAGAGGTGAGCAATGAGTGAAAACTTCCAGTTCCTTTCCTGCCATTTATCTCACACTGTATTCTGGTAAACAAAATTCAAGGGAGAGCACATTAGAGAACAACCAGACTAATGAGCTGCAGAGATCCTTGTGTTAATGTTATCTTTTTATATTAAAAGTATGCTTTTAGCTAAATGCCTTTTCAGTTCCCTTCCTGGGCACCTAAATGAATGAAAGGGTGATAATGGCATTCTCATTATTTTAGGAACATGTTTACACCTTAACAAAAGAGCTCTTGGGGGGCACAAAAGACAGAGATGCAAGTGCTTAAACTAATAAGAAAATATTTTCTGGATCATGGTAGAAATGAAAATATGAACTGCTAACATATTCATCTCAAGGAAAAAAAACCCCAAATGATAACGAGATTTATAAAACAGCAGTCAAACTTCATCTTCCAATTGTATTTCAGTAAGTTTTATGGAAGAAACCTGCATGAAATTTTCTTGGACAGTCAGGAATTAAGGAATTTTTTTCAATACATGAAATCATAGTTTTCTTTTGTGACAAATACCATCTCTTAAAACAAAGACTCCACATACATACAGACACCAGCAACCTTGAGACACAAATCTATATAAAAATTTACGGCTCTCTGATCTTAGCCATTTTAAAGACATGCATTTTAAAGGAAAATTTAAATAAAGGTTATGCTCTGTGATACATTACATTTACTTATGAATTATGGAGCAGTCAGGTTCTGGTCTCATTTTTTCTGGACTGTTTTCAGTGCACTGTCCAGAAAGATGCAACTTCTCAAGTCTAACAGAGTAACACAGGAAAATTTCTCCCTTCAGATGGTTCTTCTCAATTTGGTATTAGGTGACTAGAGAGAAAAAAAAAAAAACCTTACCAAAAAAAATGAAAACTGTGGATGAAATGTGAAGTCAAAATTTAAAACAATGCAAAACACAGAAAATGCCAGCATTTGATCTAAGGAGCCCACAGAATTAGCATAGTGAGCATATGTTCATGTTCAAAGATAACAGACATTTTTGATAACCCTCCCTAAACTTAGCTCATCTCTGATTTACATATTCAAATGTTCCTTTTTTCTTTTTTTTTTTTGCTGTGACTTAAATCAGGGTCACCTTCATCACTCGTATAGAAATATACACACATCTTTCGTTTATATAAATGTTTAACTACAAATATTGCACCCCAATTTTTAAACAGTAAATCTGCATCAAATTGCTCATTTTCTTATCTAACAGTTTTTGTAATGTATAATTATATTTTCTTTCTCTGCATATGTGCCAAAACTCTCTTCAGAAATGTTACCTGAATCTCATTCCTCCACACCTGAGCTGATTATTTGTTGGATCTGTTTTCTCTCCATAATCTTCTCTTATAAACTCCTTAGTAAAGTCCTCCTGGACAGAAGCAATCTAGCTGCTTTAAAGTTTTTATCAGAACTGCTATATTTCCAGAAAAAAATTGGGAACTCATAATTCTAGCACAAGCCACTTCTGCTAAACATTTCTGACTGGCCTAGTATTAACCATAATAAAGATCATGTGATGTGGATAAAGAGGGTGATCTAACAGTATAAATCCCATAATTCCAATAAAAGCCTAGGCAAATGCCTAAAAAACTCCAATCACAAAATTATATCAAAACTTTGTGAAAACATCTGAAAAATGCAGATGTTTTCTTTTTTTTTTCCTTTTTATATATGGCACTTGCAGGAACCACAGCACTCATGAGAACGACACAGGAACGTCCACAATTTTACCTGTGAAGAATAAATTTTAAAAGCCTTGCCTTCCTAGGCAGCTGTGTGGTTTGCTGTGACCAGTCACCAGGGCCTGATGTAACATTTCAGCTGTGACCATTTCTGTCTGATTTTTGGCTGAAACACAAAGCTGTGTTTCCAAGCTGGCCTTTGCTGTAGACACGTTTCCATCCAGAACAAGCTGGAGACTGGTTTACTCACCTCTCCAGCTGCACTTGGAGGATAACAGCAGTCTGGAATTGGGGCCTGCCAGGGCTATGTATGGATCTAAATCCTTCTTGCAACTGATGGGAAAAGTATCTTCTTTTTTTTTTTTTGCCAAATGAGCTCTGATTAGGTAACAAAATTCTCCATCAAGATACCACAAATACTCTTATTAGCGTGGGTAGATGTCACAGAATTTGTATGAGAAAAAGCTGGACATTTAACGAGGTCAGTTTTGGAGCTGTGTTTGTGTTCCACATGTAATTACCCTCCGCAGGCCAGGGAAGCTTGCCAAGGGCACTGCTGTAGCTTTTTACAGCAGGTTATGTACTTACATTTTATATATGAATATCTAAAGGTACTTCAGGGCAGTACTGGAGAAGCAAACTGCATTAGTTGCTGTGCCAGTGGATATGCAGCTTCCACGGCTTTAAACAATGTTTTCTCTTTATTGGGAAGTTTTAAAAGCCCTGCATCCATTTTTACACTGTAGCTACACCACTAAAAACCCCAAAATGCAGCACAGAGTGTTTGAGAGTGTACATTAGCTCTGCTATCACTCATGCTCTTGGTTAACGAAATCCCCCAGGCCGTTTGTCAGTGTTATGAAGCTCCCACAGCGAGTGCAGCCAGCCATGGCATCCAATGTGCCAAGTTCTGGGTGTACCTGCCTTCCTAGAAAGGCTTGGGGCAGTGGCTGAGCTCATTATGGCGTTAGATAAGCATTTTAAGGCTTTTTGCTGGTTCCATCCTCAGTCCCTCGCACTGGCTGCTGGAGGCACTTCCATACTGCCAGGACTGAACGGGGATTAATTTGATTCTTTCCCACTGTGAATAATAGAAAATATACCACAGCATCTCCAAGTGTTATGATATCAACTGCACCTTCTGTACACGCAATAACTGGGCTTTCAGAATAAAATAACTCCTCTGTGCTTTTCCACTCCCTCCAGCTCCTGGTCCCCCAGTAGCAGAGCTTTTGCCATTGGAGTTCTTCACCTCAGCCCTCTCTTGCCCCTAATGCCATGCTCTCTGTTGGCTCCCTGGTTTCCCCCAAAGCGTGGGACCCGCAAGGATGGCTGCCCTTGCTGTGAGAGGAGAGCAGAAGAGCCATGCAGAGGGCAGCAGCACTGGGGAACTTGTTCTCCTTGACAGTTCACCCAGGGAAAGCCACTTTAGCTGAAAAGAGAGGGAGAATCAGGGACACAGGCACACTGGGGCTGGAAAAGCACAGGTTTCGTGTTCAGTTGCCTGGGAAGGTTCATGTGCAGGTTCCAGATGAGAATCATTGAATCTTTAAGCTTGGAAAAGACCTCTAAGGTCATCAGGTCCAGTTATTAACCTTAAAGGACCAGGTCCACCACTAAACCATTTGCCTAAGCACCACATCCACGCGTTTTTTGAACACTTGTTACGTGGCACAGCTACCAGAGAGGGAAATATTTTACATCAGGGTGTACCAAACAATGCTCAGCAGCTCTACAACCCATGGTTTAAGAAGACAACATCATTAAAACGAGAGGTTTATACTCAAATGAATGCTATACATTATAAGAGTGTCCCCAATGAGACAGGTCCAAAGGACTGCGCTGAGAATGGGTTAAAATTTAGCCTGGATAATGACCTCCTACTCCTACTAATCTAGTATGTGGCACAGGAATACAGCACATAAATTACAGATTTTTCTTTTCTATAAGCACAAAAGCAATAAAATGAGATATTCCCAAGCTTCCTGTGTTCATAGAAAAGAAAAACATAATTTTAAAAACAAAGACTTATATTTAAGTTCCAATTTTTCAGGCAGGTTTCAAATCTTAGAAGTGTAAAATAACAAAAAATTATCTCCCAACAAAAAGAACTTCCTTTCATTTGTTTCCCTTTTCACTTAGGTCCAGAAGCCTGCTGATGTTTCATTCATCTGCATCAAATTAAGTTCAGGTGGGAGGCTGAGTTTATTTGCTTTGTTTTCTCCTAGGGAAGCTGACCTGGTTATTGAACTTATCTCTGTGGTAAAAAACTAAACTATAACTTCCTTGGTACTGCTATTTTCCCACAGATTGCACAGTTCTGCATTCCCAGGTAATCAAAATCTGTTTATATGAAAACCTTAAGTGGGAATGTGAAATTGAAGAAAAACCTTTGTATCATTCCTGTTATGAAGACTAACTTAATTATTGTTTAATCTGATAAGTAAGCAAATACTTATTGACTCTCTAGTCATTAAATTGCCAAATAATTATATATTGAACTTAACTAGTTTAGTTGCCTTCAATCTACCAGTCTTCATTCCTCTGCAAGAGTATATCAGTCCTCATCCTTTATCTTCTAAATATTAGACATTTTGATGTTTGCCTGGTGCCACCCTATGTTCAGTGTAGAGTTTTATTACAGAAGGATGAAATGGGGCTTGCAAATATAAAATCTCCCAGGTTGCCCTCGGGTAAGTATAATACTTAAATGCAAGAGTTATTATAATGAAGGTGATAATTATCCCGTACACAAAAGGCAGGTGGAGGATGCTGCAGGAGTGCACTGCACCAGAGCTGTATTTTAGCTGCCAGGGGGGTGAGAGGTTAACTCTTGTCTTGCTGAATTCAAAGGCAGATTTGCCCCAGTGAGCTGATGAACAGGCAGCTTCTCTCCTGACACACTCGTTCCTCTGTAAACGCCAACAGTTGGACTAACTTCAAAGTTGGCTCTTTTAAGCCTTAAATACATGTTTATGCAAGCAGCCACCATTTCCTGCGCTAGGTGGGAAATGCTGCAAATGTTAGTTGAAAAAATAGCAAAAGCTCTTGCAGTTGCGCCAGCAACAGACACTTTTCAGCAGGCGTTTGATGGAGCTTTCATGTCTCATTGGTGCTGTATTTCCATGTTTTGAGGTTCCAGCAAAGTGATCAAAATATGTATATTACCTTACTTAAAAACACAACAAAACAAAGAAAAAAAAAATTGAAAAGAAACCACTAAATACGTTGAATAGTTTGCATTCTCAGCAAATTACGATTCATGATATTCCTCCCTTCGTTTTGTTCATTTTCTGGCTTCTGAAAAATAGGCATGCTGCTGCCTCAGTAATATTTACAGCACATGGTAAAACTGATTTCTCTGTGATCAAAATCCCTCAGTTTTTAGTTTCCTGCTTATTCCTAAACACAATATTGCTCTCAGTTAGGCTGCATAATAATAGCATGTCTAATAACAGCAACTTCTTGTTTGTGCTCCTCACATCACTGACATTTAGAGAATTATTTTACAATGGCATAATGGGGTTCATAGAACATTTTCAGTAACAGTAGACGGCCACGGTTTCACTCCTACCTAGTATTTCTAGTGCATTTTACATTAACTATAACTTAATAAGAAAATTATATCAATTGGAGTAGCAGTCTGTGTACTGCTTTTGCCTGGGATAGAGCTAATTTTCATGGAGCTAACACGGGGCTGCGTTTTGGATTTGTGCTGGAAAGTGTTGATAGCACAGGGATGTTTTAGTTATGGCTGAGCAGCACTCACACTACCAGGGCCTTTTCTGCCCCTTGCCCCACTCCAGCAGCAAGGGGGCGGGGGGGAGCACAAGGATTTGGGAGGGGGTACAGTGGGGACAGCTGACCACAACCAAACCAAGGGTGTCCCATACCCGATGGTGTCATGCTCATCTGGGGGAGAAGAAGCAAGGGGGCACATTCAGAGCGATGGTTTGTCTCCCCAAGCCACCCTTAGGAGTGATGGAGCCCAGCTTTCCTGGGGATGGTTGACATGGATATGGGAAGTGGGAATGAATTCCATGTTTTGTTTTGCTTGTGTGCTTTTATTTTCCCTATTAAACTGTCCTTATCTCAACCCGCGGGTTTCCTCCCTGTTACTGTTCCAATTCTCTCCTCAATCCCACTGGGGAGCAGAGGGCAGCGGATCAGTGGAACTGAGTTTCTGGCTGGTGTTGAACCACGACACCACGATAAAGTGATCCTTTCTTGAAACACAGCATGAGTATTTTCTTCATCTGTAAAAGGGGGAAGATCAATACTTAATTACCTCACGAGGAGCTGGGAGAGCTGCCTAAGGATGCCGTGCAAAGGGCTGCTGACCAGTTAAAGAGAGAGCAAATTCTGCTCTTATTTAAGATGTGTCAAAGCCTGAACACGAAGGTGTGACTTGTGCAGCCAAGCCTGTGAGACACCTCCCCTGGGCAGTGGGAGCAGTGCTTAAGCAGTGGCACTTTGGTATGGCCTTGCACAGCTGGAGGAAAGGTGTGAACACGAGGCACACGAGTGGTGTTAACCCACACTCCTCCTGTGCTGCAGCACGGGCACTGAGAGAGGTGCCACGAGTTACCCAAGGCTTCTGCTGTAACTTGGCTCTGCTGGCAGGATTTACCTTGAAATGACTTTCTGGAATAATTCCAGGTATGTCACAGTGTAATGCACATAAGAATTGGAAACAAAGCATTTGTTTAGCTGCATGGTTTATACACTGCTTTGTGTCCATAAACTAAATGAATTATTTCTTACGTGCTAAAAACGTTCAGAGTGTCTTAGATGCCATGCACACAGCAGAGTAAGGCATTATTTGAAACAAAATAAAAAATATTTGTACATATCACATTTATATACATTTTGAATTTCCTCTCTTCCTTCTTTGAAATTCTGTTTTATATTTGCAGTTGAATCATTATGCTAAATTCTCCTTGGCACACAAACTCATATCCTTTTACAAGTCAGTTGGCTGCCTTATAGTGCATCACTGTATTGGAAAATCACAGCTGGTGAGAACTGGCACATCATGGAAAAATACAGAGCATTTTACAGATATTTTAAATTCTGAAGCGGACAGTTGGGGAAAGACAGTGGAGAACCCTTGTCAAACAAAAAGTGCATATGCAGAAACTCCTCTGTGCCAAGAAAATATGGATAACTCCAGAATGCTGCCTGCAGACAGTGTACTTTAAACCCCCACTGATAAATCAGTGCGAAATCCAGACAGATCTGTGCCTTACCTTGGCACACAGTGATCACCCTCCTGCCCCATGTTCAACTAAAGTCACTGTGAAAGCTTCAGGGCACTTTCAAGTGTGGCACACTTAGGGCACACTCCAGGAGCACTGGTGGGCAATAATTGATGGTCTCATTGTGTTTCACAACAGATGGAATTTGCAGCATTTAACATCTAACAGGAGATATGGTGGAGTTATCTGTGCGTCAAAAACCTGAAACAAGTGACAAAGAAAAATGTCAGCTAAAGTCTGGTCAGAAGTATAAAAACTGAAACAAAGAAGGAAAGAATTTGGTCTGCATTGTAAGAAATCAATATTCTCTAGTGCTATTTCTTAGTGACAATTAGCAGTTGAGTTACGCTTGGAAGAGAGATGTGACAACCAAAAGCCTGGTAGAAAAAGGGTGTGACAGTGCTGGCTGTCAATACTTCTCGTCCTGTCCTTCCTACAGCCAGCAGTGACACTACCAACACCAGAAGGTAAAAGTCCTGACTCTGGCAATGCAGTCTAGAAAGACTGGGCTGGTTGCATCTATATAAAAAGTATTATAAGACCGAGGGCTCAATAAGCTGATCATTTCTGGAGAAGATGTCTTCATTCACAGTACACCTGATGGTCACTCTGCAGATCCACACAAGGACACATTGTCATTGTAATGCCTGGAATTCAGCCTCCTTCCCCAGCAATATTAAGCTTTGAAGCCACCAGGATTTATGATGATGCTTCAATGAATTTTTGGCTGAGTTTATTTTAAAAAGAGCTCTCTGACATTACTCAGCAGGAAAGCAAAGCTTCATTATTATTAAACTGCTGTGTGCCCAAGTGGCCAAGAAGGCCAAGAACATCCTAGGTCATAAGTCCACCACCTTTGGGCCAAGTAACGGCCTCCAAAGAAACAAAATCATTAACTGCCTCTGACAGAGCTCACAGCAGCTTTTCACAGACATCAGGATCAGGACACTATAAGCTAGTTAGGTACAGTCATGTTCTGTCCTGTTGAACAGAGCATTTTGATATGGAAAGCCTTTCCTTCAATGGAAAAGGCCCTGAAAATAGAAACATTCATGTGGACCATTCATTTTTAGAATAGTTAATCATAATTGATCTTTACACAATAAATAGTAAATAGGAGTTATTATTAATAATGAATAATAAGACTGAATTATAATGGTGTGTTTATTAGGCTATCAATAATTAACAGGGATTTGCCATTTATTGTAAATACTGTTGCTCTTTCTGTTGCAGCTTTGGATGACACAATTTATATGGTAATTTTATATGAAACAGCACCAATTACAGCACAGCGATTACAATAGAGTAGAAGCAAACAATGACTTTATCAGTTTTGTTAACTTTTTCACTTTATTCTTTGTCAGCCCAGCCTGCAATGTAAACATGATGTAGAGAAGGGAATAAAAAAGTTCTGTTCAAGTCTAATAACTTTGGTTGGTAATTTAACTTCCCCCAGGCAATCACATGGCAGAAATAAATACAGTGGGACAGAAATAAAGGCAGGCAGGTCAGCATAAGGATGGGGTGGAAAAAAGGATATCAGGGCTTGTTAACTGCTAATGCCACTGAAAGGAAAGGCCGAGTACCCTACCAGACAGTGTAACAGCAGTGAAAACCCAAAAAATTATTGAATTAACATATACAGGAGTTATATTGAATAGCATATTAATAAAAGTACTAAAAGGAGGAAATATGATTTCAAAATAAAGGACTTGGAAATATTTAAATATTTCAATATTTGGGAAATTTTCCGTGTGCATCAGCAACCTGTCTGAATGTTAACATTACAGATGGTGGCTATTTTCAAAGGAAAAAGATTTTCAACATGTGTTCCAAACATAAAAATTTGTGAATTAAGTAGAAGATATATGTTAGAGATAAACAGGTAGATTGCATGTGATCTAGTTAAAAAATATGTTTGTATTTTTAATCTTTGTATTACTTGAAGAGAATTGCCACTAAGCTGTCCACAGCATTTAATAGAGTCTTGAAAATTTTAGGAAAAAAACCCGTCTTTAAAAATATTTAAAAACAATTCTACAATCCTGTCAGAATGTGCAGCTTTGATATTAATAATCAGTGTTTTCAGAACTGCCTTAGATGAACCTGGGTGGCACACAGATGGCAAGTCATTTACATGATAAAAAGGAGAACTGGCCCATCTCTGGATCCCCAGGGGGTGCCGTGACCCATTAGCAGAGGAAAGACGACCTTTACTGAATAATAATTGAGAACTATTACTAAGATAATTACAAAACCAATTGACTGCCAGAAGGCCTAGACCTTGGCTCTCCAATTTATACAGCAACTGCTGGTGATCTGCCCAGAAAAAAAAGACAGGCTTAGGGTTCACAAACACCATAACCTCAACATCTGCCTGCCATCTAAAGATAATGATCTGGTATTAATTAATTTGAACAGTGCAGTCATTGCAGAGGTAAACTGCATCACAAATCAGACACTTAACATAACCTGAAGTTATCATGTTTCCATCCAGCCTGTATTAACAGGAAGAATGCTCTCAGGTAAATTAAACTGTTGCAGGTCACAACATGAAAATGAATTAAGTTAATTCTCTTTAACAGGGAACATGATTGTGGTTCTGTGCTGGATGCTGTACCAGTTAATGTGATAAAAGGCTTTTTAAAAACGTTTTGCAAAATGCTCCTATGGTATCATTTTGTAGTGCACAAACCTGCAACTGCTTTTTCAGTTTCCTTCCTCTACAGGAAGGAGAAGACAGAAGTTATTGGCCTTTGTTAATTTTCAAAAGAGAGATTTCTGGGATATTAAAGGGTATTGGTGGTGAGATACCACCAATTCTCTGTGGGGGAAATCCTCGACAGCACTAAAAATCCATGTAAGATTCTCCTGGGCTTCTTCCGTGTCTTCTGCAGGCATATGAGGTATAAAAAATACAGTCAGCACACCATATGTGTTGCTGATTGGATTTCCAAAATTATCCTCCCTTACATGTGAGGGATATTTTGAAGAAGCTTTAAAAGCAGAAGGATTTAACAACTTAGTGCCAAGCTTCACACCTGCGAGCTGATATTTAGGAATGTGGAACATCAGAAATACCTGGAACTCTAAAAAGTCATAGCTAGCCTTCCTCCTTAAGGTGGAAACAGCTGAAATTACTGTGACAAATGCTTTGGATAAAATGTTCTTTAGCTTCTTGATTTTTAACTCCGCTACTGAGTCCCATAGTTGGGATTCTTTGAGGACTCTCCACTAAAAGGAGTGTTACAGGTAGTCATTCTTCAAGGGAGATAATTTAAGTCACAGCATGAAATTTATATAAAATTCAATTCACATTTGAGACCTGTAGTAAAAAAGAGCTGCCAACACTGACAGAATGCTTGTTCTGCATGACAGAAATGCTAATAGAGACAATTTCTTACCCAAGAAGTACCTATATAATAGCATGTGGTAGAAAAAGGAGATAATGCATTCAATTTACAACAAGATGTGTGAGCTAGGATTCAAATTAATGAAGAGTTTAAAAAACTAACTGCACTCTGAGGTGAATTATCTACCCCCAAATTCAAGCATGCAAGGCAACTGGGACCTGAGAACACTTGCTCTGAACTTCAGGAGTCCCACCAGTGGCAGGTCACACCCANTTTTTTTTTTTTTTTTTTAAACGGCTCTACTTTTCAAAGGGAAGTGTTTTGGGGGAATTAAAGCACTGCTGGCATTTCTGTGGGAGTTGCCTCTTCTTCACATTGTCCTGACTGGGACAAAATCTGGATCAGGAGCAATGAGTGCATGGAGTTTGGGCTGAAAGCAACATTGACCATGAAAAGGTTCTTACAGACACACAGGTTTGGGAAAAGCCAATTGTCAATGATCTATCCACGTTCAAGTTTGGAGTGACCAAAGCATGGCATTCTCAAGACCTGTCATCAGAGCTTAGACAGGAAAGCTTTATTCTGTATAATGCCTTTGTTTACAAAGACCCTAGCTTAGAAGACAGCATAATTTTATTAAAAGTCTTTGACAATTTATTCCTGTGAGCACTCTACAGCCACAGTAATTTATTACATTTTTCTCCCTACCTGATATAAATAAAATCTGAAAAAATAGTGAATATATGAATAGATGAATATGTCTTCTAGGAGAAAGGCCATCAGTGGCAATCAGCAATAAGAAGAAGATAAAAACCCAATGAGACAAAGTGAATCAAACCAAAAAGTGTTCAAAAGAGTGGAATCACATTCTGGAAGGAAGAGCCAATGAAGGCAAATGCAGCAAGGCATAAGAAGGAAGAATGGGGATTAGGGCAGAGTAGGTGCATACATTTTGTTTTAAATCAGCACTGCAGCCATAGCTGACACTCCTCAGAAAACAATCCTCTGAGTTCCTTGATAGGGCATTTTGGACATAGATAGTTTATGGCTTAACCCCACCCCCCAATTTGTCTGAAGTCTCTCACTGTCACACATCCAGCTCAGTGCAATTTGACTTGCTCATAGACAATATGAAAAATTTAAATCAATATATGCACTGTGTCCTCAGAATCAAGAAAGCATCTTGCTCTGGGATTGGAGCTATTGCAAATGTCTGGTGGCACTTTCTACCCAGTGATTTGTGGGGAATCCGTCCACAGAGATTGACACTGAAGCCAGTCCGTTCTTTGTGGGTTACATATTTGTGCTGTAATTCATCCTAGAAAGGTTTGGGTTTTTTAAATTTCCTGTCAATCACCCTATTCCCATAAATAACCCCAGAGATATAACAGGTTTTCAAGCAGTTTTTCCTCAAAAGATTTAAGCTATAGGATGGCCCTTATGCAGGTTTTGAGTGTTGTAATTGTAGTAGAGATCAACAAAATTGGATGCTGTTCTGTCATCCTTGACTGGGCTCCTGGTGCTAATCAGGAGTTGGAAATTGCACATTCAGATGGATTTAGAGACATATAGTATGTGACAATTCAGCAAGCAGTAAAGAGCATTGTTTTGAATTCTTAAAGGTTAGTGATGCAAGCTACAGTGACTAAAGCTTTTTGAGCCCTGAAAGAAAACCAATTAGGTGTAGGAAACAAACACATTGCAGTAATGCAATCTATATTTTCATACATTTAAGGCCAGGAGAAGAGATTAGTTCATCTACACTGAGTTTTTGTTTCAGATACTTATATTCCATCCAATTACCTCTGATATTGAGCCCCCCATTAGTCGTGTTCAGCCAAAAAATAACTTTCAGAAAGTATATAGACTGCATCTGAAAGTCTCCAGAGATGACATCTACCATTTTCCTACTGCAATGTAGCCTGCCCCAAAGTTTAATTACCATCTCTGTGAAACTGAGAGAAAAAAGCAACAGCATGTGCTTTATTTCTAATTTGAAATTGCCTTGCTTTAGCTCCCAGCTACTGGTTCTTGCTATATGTTTCTTTGGTAGATTAAAGAACCCTGTAGTATTTCATGTTTTCTTCACAGAGAGGTGTTTATACAGGCTTAACTTTCTTTTTTTATAAGCTCAACAGAAATCTCCCACTGGAATGCATTTTCTCTGCCCTCCAAAACCTTCTTGTACCGCTACTTTGTACATATCCTTTTTTTTTTTTTCCTGCAGCACAGATAGCAGGAACATTCCCAATATTCTGCTATTCATCTGCAACGGTTAGAGACTTTAATATCACCATACTACTTTAAATTCTGTTTTTATCCATAATCTTAAAGGAATTTTTACCATAATGAAAACTGAGCAAATTTTGCCATTGAAATCATGAGGGAAAAGAGATGAGGCATTAAATGCAAGCCAATGTACTGAAGGAAGCCAAAATAATAGGTCAGATTTAGAGCCCAATAGGCCAACTTGCAGAGCGAGCTGTATGAGCAGCCCACACATTACAATTTTTTTCCATAGTACTGGAAAAAGGCATTACCTTCTTACAAGAAAAGTATGCATACATTTTAACAAATCATATCTTGGAAAGACCTAGAAAGGGAGAAGAAGAAAGGCACCTCAGTTTAACTTATTATGGCTATGATAGAGCCTTGTTTTTGCATTTGATATCATGGTAATAATGGTATCTTTCTGATATCCCGAGAGCTGAAGGGATGACCAAATAAATACCCTGTTCCCCTACAGCCTAATGCAGACTTTGAAGGTGGTCACAGTACTCACAATCAATTTTCATTTACTAAGACTGTTTAGAAACATGAACAGTTCAGCTTTTCCTCCCATAAATGGTTAAAATACAAAATTCCTGGGAGGGAAGGTGAGGAATTCATAGAAGCGCAACAAATTCTAAAGCTTATGAAATCACAGCTTAATTTTAATGGAATACAGTCAATTAAATAAACATCCTAGAAACACAACAAACAATGCAGGTTACAAATCTTGTTAGCTGTGAATATGTTACACATTTGTTAAGATGACCTTGGTTTGTGTGACACAAACTGCGCCAGATGGACAGCAGCCTGAGGGAATTATGTTTTCTGCCAAAGTACCAATATTCAAGTCAATTTTCATACTTACTTTCTTTTGTTCTCTTTCTTATGAATTTGGACTAACATAAGTTCTTTGTTATTCTTCATAATCACTTTTCTCCTTAGGCAGCCTTATGCTTATTGGTTTGTTATATTGGTCTCTATCTGTGCAATGATCTGTGTTTCTATGATTTCCATGGATTTATTATTCTTACAAGAATCAGCTTTGGTTCTGCGACTGTCACGCTTCATTTCTGTTAGAAATCTTAAATATCTATATATATTTCTTATGGGTTATGAGTCACACTCCACAATTATAATTCTGAGCTTATAAAAAAATGAAGTGATGTGTGACATACAAACACAACGCATAAAACATTTTTAAAAGATCCTTAGTCTACTTTTATAACCTATGACTGCACTTCTAGCTAAGCACAGCTCCCAGTCAAAGACTTAAATGCTTGGTTTTATCCCTCTCATAGCCAACAACACAATCAAGTGAAAGTAAACTAATATCTCCCCAAAATCTGACTCAGATTAAACAAAAAAAAAAGAATTAGGGATCACTTCAGGCTTATTCAGAACACAATCAAAGATCAAACAATGTGACAACCCAGCCAGTCTGCTGTGAGGTGCTTTATTTGGGGAAAATAATTTTCTGCACCTCCAAGTGCATAGGGTCCACATGAGTGCAGCCCAGTTATCTTCTATAAGCTGGCCTAATCTGAAGGTGAGAAAGTTAAAGTTTTAGGAATAGTTGAGATATGGTATGAAATATGCTTTTCATTTAGGATAATAAAACCAAGTTCACAAAAAAAAACACTGAAAAAAAGATGGCTAAAAAGGCAACAGAATCTGTAGCCGTGCCAAGCAATGTGCAAATTTAGTTTGTTCATTTGTTCGGGTGCACAGTAAGAGAAAAGCTCATCACTGTGCCAACCCTGGGGCACCTGCCTCATTCTTCTCAAGGAGCTTTGGAATCCTGTTTCTATGAAAAAACTGTGACTCACTTTTTCACTGGAATTTTTCTGCCTTTGCTGTATAAAAATACTGATTTCAGTGATTGTTCATACAACAGTCTGAGCTTTTTGAAATCAATCTTTTCTTATAATATCCAATAACAGCTTTCCCCAGCAGGCATATTTAATTTTACCAAATCCCACATCAGCTGAAGCTCAGTTCTTTCCACATATAAAGCCCAACAAAGACAAATTTCTTATTTTGTGTTCTGATTTGTGTATTGAGACCATAACTCATTCTTGACCAAGGAAGCAAACACAGAAGTCCCTTTTTTTTTTTTTCCTTCATGAAATTGACCCCAAAACTTCCTAATCACTGTAACAGCCAGTCAATAAAACCTGAACTAAACAGTTAATTTGTATTAAGTGCTGAGAAAAAAGTACATATATCACCAATATAAAGCATTTGCAAGCTCTTCTGCTTTTGTTGCTTGCACATTTGCAGAGTATTTGGGTGCTGAGATGAACTTCACTTGTTCAGGGACAACTCTCCCACAGGCATTCATGTTTCAGGGGAGCAAAATACACATTCACATAGTGCTGGACCTAACGAGGCCGAGTAACCCACACACAGCAATTGGAGGGCCACGACTGAGCTATAAAACTGGAGAAACCACTGAAAATTAATGTTTGTCTTGAGGCAATAGCTGAGGCAAATATAACCTCGTGTCATTGTGCATCCCAGGTATTGTAGGAACAGGAATCACCCAGCACAGTCTCACAGTGCAATGGTTTCCCATCTCTTTTTGCTTTCCCTGCCTTCTGCAGCACTGCACAGCCCCTAGGCAAGGCTGCTCCAGCAGGAGCTGGCTCTCCCCCAGGGGAATCCTGGTTTAAAACCCATGCAGATAGTCTTTGCTCAGTTCATGGCAAAAACACAAGTCTACAGGGTGCAATACATTCGAAAACTATAAGAAGCAAAAATTAGATGGGTTTTTTTTTGCCTTTCCGATTGTCTGCGTTGGCTCAGACTGCAGTATTGGTTACCATTTGGTTTCGGCAGGAAAGCAGCTGGAAGGTAGTTAATATTGACTGATTTTTTTGCAGTAACTTCTCATTTCACAGTTTCTGAGCACAAAATCAAGCCATTCCACTAAATATAAGATCTGATGATAAAACCCATTTAAAACAGCCTTCTGTCTGTTGAAGCAACTGTTGAAGTTAATTAAAATAAAGCACCCAACTTTTGACAGAACAAGCTGCTGGCCTCTTAAATTTTGGTTCTAGCAGGCACAAGGAGCAGATCCCAGAGACTGGCTCTGCTGCTTGGATGCAGCAGTCAGTCTCTCACACCAACATGAGGCATAAAGCACCAGGCTTGATGCTCTTACAATGGGATTTAACATGGAAGGAAAGCTCTCAGGTACCTCTGGTTGCTACGAAACCATTGACATTTTCTGTTGGAAAGTAATTTGTCCTTAGTACTAAATTAGAAAGCAAGTAAATGGTATGTGTGCAATACTGAGGACTCTGATTACTTTTGAATGGAAGGTAACACCACCTGAGCAGACCAAAAAGCTTAACATTGCATCTCCTGTAGTCCAACAGCAGCAGTGACTCTGAGATGGCCACTCTGGGGCAGGAGCTCTGTGTGCAGAAGAGCTGCCTACCTGACATCCACATATTTTTCCACCAGATGAGAATCTGGCCCAGAAATTATTAAGCACCTTCGTGTAAATTATGCAGTAGTCAAACAAAGATTTCAATAATTTCCCAAGCACCCAGTTAGGTAAGATTGCGAGATTTCTTGGAAATATAATTAAGGAAGGTTGGAAAAAGAAAGGTTAAGTTAGAAAAAGTCTTTAAGATCGAGTCCAATCATTAACCCAGCTCTGCTGGGTTTAGCCTAAACCAAGTCCCAGTAGGAAAGGAGCAGGCTGACAGGTAAATAAGGGCAAGAAGCCGAGCAGACTCTTTGGCTCAGAAAAGCCTGCTCCCGGGGACAAGCTAAGGAAACCTCATTCCAAGATCACCCCAAAGTTAATGCCATCAGCACAAAAATGGCCTTCAAAAAGAATCTTGAGAGTCCAGCACAAGTGCGATCACTCTCCTAACAAGAGCATTTCATTTTCACTTTCCTCTATGATAGGCTAATAGCTTCCCTTACAATCAGCAGCTCAGGTCACAGACCTGAGTGTAAGAATGATCCTTTCCCCAAATTAGTTATTGGCTGCTTGGGTCTCAGAACAAAATCAAGCTGTAAAGGTAATCAGGATATAATCAGGATAAACAAATAGATACTAAGATTTCCTGTGAGCAACAGGGCAGAAAGATGTGTTTGGACATTACGAACTACACCACTGAAGAATATTATTGGGTCATAAATATAACAGGACAGCATGATTTTGAAAGTTTTCTTGGGTTTACATGAATAATAATATAGAACGTTCCTTTCTATTTCTTTCTTTTGCGCATTGAATTTGGTGTGTATTACCTCCACATGAATAATGCAATATAGCAAAATTGATGGCACAGTTCTTTTGTTAAAGCAGTTATGAAATGAGAAAACAAAATCTACAAGGAAAAGTTATGAAAAAAACAACATTTCTCCAAGAATAAAAAGATGAAGTTGCCTGACCGTTTACATTTGTCTCTTGTGTCATGAATATTAGATCGGATTCTTTTTATTAATCCATTGATAGTTCCGTAAGGCAGCTCATTTTTGATAAACTCTGTCAGGGCTGCTGTAAATACAAAAAAGATTTATGAATTAATTTTCATACGTAAATGACAAAACCTTCTGATACATTTGAAATATGTGCCTCGCAGTTAAAATAGAGATATATGTGCATGCATACATATGTATTAATTTAGCATTCAGATCAGCTTGTTCTAGAACACAGCTTAACGTCAACTCCGTTTTTCTGGGGGAAAGAACAGTAAACTATAAAGGTAATTGACATTGTGGGCATACTAAAAATGAAAGAAATGGACAATCTGTGATGTGGGAATTTTGCTGGACTAAAGGTGTAGTGGGTTTTATTTCAAAAGCATTTTTGTTTTCAAGTACCAATGGGTTGTGCAGCCAGTATGCTGTGAAAACACAGATATCTGCAGCTCATTACTATTATTACTTGAATTGTCTTTATATGTACAAGTCCCAGTCATGAACCTATTAGGCTAAAAATAGCACAAAAAAGCATAAGCTCTACATCAGTCTGCAATTGAAGTGCACATGGGTAATTCTCCACAGCCCTGAATATCTGCATAAAGCCAGAAGTACTTCTAAGCTCCACGTTTCTGTCAGCAGTAAATCACAGAGCTAGTTCAGCCCCTCCATTTCCTTCCTCTGCCAGTGAGACAGGGACTGTGACGGCCCTGCCAGGACTGTCACTGCCAGCACATGCTGAAGGGCATGGAAAATCAAATTTTTCTTCATTTCCCGTGTAGCACAGCAGAGACCTGTGCACCAGTGCATCCGTGCTGACACTCCAGAAATGTAGCATCCTCCACTTTTCTGCATCTTTCAGGCATTTTACAAAGGAAACTCAGAATCATTCTTTTGGTTTTACAGATGGGAAAATCAAGGTACAAAGCCATCTAGTGACTTGCTCCAGAAGGATGGATGTCCGGTCCTTTTCATGGACCGTTAGTTAATATAATATAACACAAACTTGCATAGCCCCTTGACATGAGCATTTTTAGGTTCTACAAGTGAAAGACAGCATTAAATAGCTCACTGCTAGGGAGAAAGGTGGGGATGATACCCGTGAGGTTCAGTTCTGGATCACCTTCTTGCAATCATTGTACCTGTCTGGCACTTTGCTGTGTGCTCTGTTTATGGTGTGCTATTTGTCCTGGAACAGAAGCTGTTCATTGTGGTACCATCCACAGGAACTACTCATCAATTCATAAGAATCACAGACTAAAAAATATGAAACATCCTGTGAGAAGAAATAAAAAAGACTGAACTTCACAATCTACTGTGTGCTTCATCCCCATTGTCTGAGACCTGATTAACTTCCAAAAATACAGAGAGCAATTTAGCCACCCTTCCTGGTCTGTAGTGTGTCCTCACATTCTCTACACCAGGACACACTTTATGCTGTGAAATATTCTGTTCTGACATTGTTTTGACCTGGTTTTAACATACCTGTAACCTGTGGCTTGGTGTAGAGGGATCAGGTCAAAGGCCAGCAGAGTAATGGGATTTGTAATCCCAAAGGATCTTGTTCCATCATATGAAATTGCTTCACAATGTTCCTGCTTAGCAGCCTGCAGTCATGTACTAGAGAGCTAAGTAATACCTGAGAGTGATGTAAACCAGCTTGGCCTGCACTAAATCTGGGGTTACACTTGATGTAGTAACTCTGTGTTGTTTTAAATAACAGCGTAACACCCCTGTTACATCCTACAGAAGATCAGAAATACTCCTGTACATGAAGAGAAAGTAATAGATACACTCAATGAAAACACTTAAATACGAAAGTCAACACAAAAACTTTTAGTTGAGGTAAACTAATTTGCATTCAAATAAAAAGTTTAGATATACTAATTAAAGCATTCTTTTCTACATGTACTATGTATTTTATATCAACTGTGTCCTGAAGCCAGGCTACAAGTCTATCAATAAAGGCATTTGTCATGTGTTTACAAAATACAACCCCCAAGCTTCTTTGGATTACATGAATCCTTTTAAGGTTTTACAGAAATGTGGCATGTGTAGGCAGACATATTGACAATCCATGTCTAGGAGCATTAAAAATAAATAAGCAAGGGAAAAGATAAGTACAGAGAAGGATTTTGTACGTCCAAGTTAATGCAGCATGTCAGGGAGCTGATCTGTCCTCCACCATCCCACAGAGTGAGCCATACATTATTTCCTAGTGCTAACACAGACAACTATATCATTATGACTCTTCATTATAGTCTCAGAGAGACTTTGCCAACTGTGCATCACATTCTTTTGCTCTGAAATATATTGGCTTAAATTCCTTTAGTTGTAAAGCATGCTTATTGACACTATATTTCTTCTGTTTATTTACCTCATTACTCATTTACTTATGTTACTATTCTCATGTTAGTCTGACTTATATTGACAATTTTACCATAAAATTTTTCAAGCCCATTGTACAAACCCTTCATGTCAAGGCCTGTTCTTGCAGCTGGTTTCAAAAACTGAGCAAGAAACTCTTAGTTAATATCAGAACACTCCATAATGCAAAAGACATAAAAAGCTTGTAGAGTATATGTTAGATTAATTGCTGGGCTAAGATGATGGGGTTTGCAAAGCCCTAATCTCTTTAAAAAGACATTAATAAGTGAAAATAAATACATACAGTAAGTAATGAAATACACACTGAAAAATGTTATTTTGTGTTATCAGAAAAATTTTAGAGTTTTATAAGGAAAAAAATGGAAATAAATAGGAAAGCTATAAGAAATTAAATATAATTTGAATAAATATTACTTCCTTACTTTCTCATAATATTCATATATTTCTGTGGGCAGCTGACCAAGAAATCAGGCCCATATTTTGTTGATGTCAATAAAACTATTTGGGCTAAGTTCTGATTTAGTCCATGTCAGAATGTGGCTCACCATCAGCTTCAGCTGGGCTCCAACAATATATTTCCCAGCTGACTAAATTCAACATGTGAAATATCCTTAGGACATTGTATTATCTGCAATTGTCTGAGAGATGGAAGAGGTGAAAGTAAAGCTCTAATGAGGTTTGAGCAGGGTGGGCTCTCACTGCACCTCACTTAAACAAGGAGTTTAATTCTGAGTTTCACCGCAGCATTAAGGAATACACAAGAAAGCATATTGGTGAATTACAAAATGCATCCATCCTCTGTTCATGATGTTATTTTGCTGCTGAAGGAGCTCTAAAAGGAGCACAGAGATAGAAGAGGCTGGGAGAGCTAGAACACTTCTATTAACCTATTAACTCACAGCCCCTGAGGGCTTGTTCATCATGGTGCCTATCAAAGTGTCAGTCTTTTCTATTACCTTTTGCTTCAGAAGATGTCTGTCTGTCATTGTCATGCTCTTCCAGCAGGATTATCCATCATTTTGGGTGAAGCCAAATCATTCATTTTCATGGCTGTCGCTGTTAGCGAGTCGGGATGGGGAAAAAAAAAGTGTTTTACTCAACAAAAGATAAATGATGGAATTTCCCTCTTAATCATTTTCTTTTATTACTTAATCCAAAAGGCTGGGAGGAGGCTCTGAAGTTTATTATAGCAGCAGTCACAGGCACCATTATATTTCAGGGTGTAGCAATACGTCCTGCTTTCCAGCAGCTTATAAAACCAGCCATAAACATTAACTCCAGGCAAGAGTTTGTCACACTGCTCTTGATTCAGAGCACTGGTTGACTCCAGTGGTTAGCACTGGGATATCCCTTCCAGGGTTTGTTTTGAGTTAGGCTGAGGTAACTAGAAATCACCATGGGTTGGTGTGATGAGCTGCAGCCTTGTGCTGCTGGACCAATTGTGCCCCTCTAGGGAAGTCACCAATGCCAGTTCTGCCTAAATGTTAGGCTCAGAGCGCCTTGATCTAGGTTATTATTATGATTTCAATTGTGTCTTGTAACTAGCAAGGCAACAGAGGGCACATGCTTCTTATCAATAAAGTTTTCAAAATTAAACACTTAAAGCAAAATAATCATGTTGTTAACCCCCATCAGCCTCAGCCATAAAACAAGATGAATAGAATAATACAAGGTGAACGTTCTAGAAGTTTGGACATAATTGTTTTTGACTGTTCACTGCCTGAACACACTTTTCATTATCTTCATAGCTATTAAAGTTACCAGAAGAATTTGTAATGAAATATGTAGGTATTTCAGAAAATGTATTAAAGGCAAACAGCCCAAATTGCACCCTATTCCATATCAATGTCCTGTAAAAGTCAGTCTCACATCTTGATAATGTACAAATTGAGGGGCTTGTGTAAAGCAAAATTATGACTCTGTGCTTTTGGCTTACTCTAAATTGAATAAATCCTCCTCAGTTCTCTGTTGCTTTATATGAATCTCTCTATTGACTCTCCAATCACAGGAAACTAAGCTCCTGTTGCTGCTAATCCTTCATGGATGAGCACTAAGTTTACATATTCTCTTCCCTACCTCTGCCTTGGCTGCCTACTATTATTATTACTACAAGTTTTAGTAACTCAGTGACTCTGAGATAACTTCCGGATTTTAGATTTGGTAAAAACTGGCTGCACATTCAGAATATATTAGCCATTGATAGGCAAGAATGTTAAAACAAGATTAAAATTAGTCAGGGGCAAAATACTTGGAGTGAAAATCGTAGTTGCTGTAATTACAGGAAAAATAAAGAGTTATATCAAGGAAGAAATATCGGAGAAGCGTGACACAGCAAAGACAAACATCCTAAGCTCAGTTGTGTGAATGCCTGGCAGCAGTGTACTCTAGTCCTGGTGAATTCCTTCTACCATGTTCTGATTGAAAGACTAATGAAGTAAATGGGGAATCATCTTTTCACTTCGCTAGGATTTGGATTAGGCTGTGGCGAAGAGAAGGAGATATGGGGTAAATCCACATGGTGTCTGATGTAAATTCCTCACTCTCCCATCCAGCTGGGCTCCAGAGCTGAGCCCCATTGGCAGGGCACAGAGCCTGAGCTCGTAATGCTTGTGGAAAAGCAGTGTATTATCCTGAACTCAGAACTGCTCTGCTGCAGCCACAAGGCTCCTGGCCAGCTTGGCACTTCAACCAAACAAACATCACATCTGCCTGGGGAAGTGCTCCAACATCTGCCTGAAAAATCCCACGTAAATAAACCCATCCCTGTGCAATTACAGTCATGGAACATCCCTTACAATCTCAAATGTGACTGCACTGCAACATCCCCTAAATATTTGTACAGAACTAGAGCTCAAAAAATAATTACTTGGCTAATTCTTGATAGTCTGGAGATGATGTCTTATTACTCTGCAATGTCAATTGCTCAAGTACTACTAAAGACAACACTTGAGAAACATTGAGTGTCTTCTCCTAATCACACTCCTAAGAGCTGCATTTGTCAGTGATGTCCATAAGTGGTTCCAGGAAAATTGTGCTAACCTAATAAAACCCTATGTCAAATCCCACAGAACACTTGAAAATCAACCGATGCTTTTAAAATGCAAAATTTGGATTTTTGAATTGAAACTTGTACTTTTTACATGCTCGGACTCTCTTCCCTGCCGAAGAATGTGTATATTCAATATGACAAATGTTTATTCTAGGGCATCACCAAAGGATCTGTAAAGGTTCTTATTTTGAAGGTGCTGATTATACAGCCTGTGATCTCAGCATCCTGGTCCTTTCACCTTCCCCTCTTTGGAGGGTAAGGAGCATTTTTTCCCTACAGACATCCACAGGCACCTGAAGGGATTCATCTTATGCTTTTGAACCCCATGAGCACCAGAAACCTCCTGCAGTGCCATGTATTTTCTGGGAGGAAGACCACTACATCCTCCCTTTCCTAATTACATTTTTTTAATAGATTCTGAGAAATTTTGGAATGCTTCGAGTCTTTCTAAATTCCTTGTTTTCCTTACTTTTGCCTCAGTAACAGATCTCAATATGCCTCAGTAATACCTACACAATAAAACATTCACCAAAATTATTATCCAGTTTTAAGATTACAATCAAGGACAATAAAGCAATATGCTGCAGGACTAGGGTAGAAACAGCTCCATTGACTCATCAGGTGAGCCATACCCCTGACAAGCAGCACAAAATGAAGATTCACCTAAATTCTCCAAAATCATTGCCAATCCTGCCTAAAAAAGCATAATTTCCATCTCCAGCTTTGGGTTGACAATCCCAGACACAGAATTCTACCACAAGGCACTAGAATCTGGTCTGCTCTTAGTTGATATAGTAACAATATTCACAACAGTAGTAATTTGTGCTCACTGATATGCAAAGAGAGCAGAAACAGTGTGGGATAAACGCTGGGTGAAGTGCTGGTATCTGTACCCATCCTGGCCCAGGTGCAGTCAGCCCCAGTGTCTGTGCACAGGATCTTCCCACAGTTCTGGTTCCAGCCTCTGCACACCCAGAGACAGCTCAGATCCACCCACCCCACACACATCATGTGCAACTAAAGCCATTTCTCTCTCCACCTTTAGCCTCACATAAAAAAAAAAGGACACAGCGGGTTTTCTAGGAATCTATTTTTCTTGCCAGTGAAGTAATAGATTTTGGACTGTATCTGGGATAAATGTCAGGAAATTCCTCTCAAAACTTTTCATACAATCTGTTCAATTCTCTTTAAAACGTAGAGGGAAAAATCTCAAGGGAAGCTGCCTTGAGTCAGGGGTATATATTGGGAGGACACCAAGGACTCACATTTGGAGGACACCAAGTCCACCTTGCAGTGCTATGATCCTACAGCACCTCGAGAAAATCAACTGCTCATCAAAAAAGGAATTCCCATCTGTAGCCACAGCAAAACAGGAAAGTGTTACACTTCCATTTACCAGACACATCCCACACATGTGAAGATCGCAGATGGTAACGTTTCAATCAAATATAGGTGTTCTGGGTATTTGCTGCTACAGAGTAAATAAAAATCATATTAAAGTAGACAAAAGAAGCTGACAAGGAAAGTATTAAACTTAAGCAAACCCAGCAATGATGGTAGAAATGGATGTGGATTCTGATTTTCTGGATTAATTCAGTGGTTCCTACAATCCAGGGGAAAAAAAAAGAGGCAATTCATGAGTAGCTTCAAAAGACACCAATTCCATAAAGAAAACTCATGGGTTTTTAACTGCAGTTCATAAAAACAAGGGACTATAGTCATTCACTTATCTTTTGAAACTGCTGGTTAGAATGAGAGCAGGGATGGATATGGCCAGAAGGGTCTAATTTAAATAATACTTTAAAGAAATCAAGATTTATTTCCCGTAAGTAGAAGAGATGCCTTTTCCTTGTGATGCCTCTTATTTTAAATGCTGATTCAGTCAAGTTCATGAACAACAGGCAGCTGAACTAGCAAACTTTTCCTTTAATTATGAGTACAAAGTCAGTTGTTCACTGTCAGAAAGTTAATTACAATTAGAGACACTGAACATCAGTGGAACATAATTTCCCTTTGCTGTTCTAAACAGGTGTAACAAAGGAAGCAGAACTTGCATTTTACAAATATGCCTGAAACTGAGTTTGTCCCTGATCAAAAAACAGGGAGACTTGATCCCCTTTCTCACCCCATCCCTCAAAAGGGTTTGAGTAAAAAATGGGAAATCAGAAGAAACAATGCTCTGAGCCATGCCTCATTCTCTCATACCCTGTATAGGTGACACAGGGTCACCTATATATCCCTTTTCCAGGTCTGAAAAAACATGACAGCCTCTGGAGAAACCCATGTCCCCATGGATGGGCCTCTGAGACGGAGCAGGGAATCTTTTCTCCTGCCTTTAATTTTTCAGCTGAGAAGCAGCAATTGGGACACAGCATCAGCACAAGCAAACTTCCAGTATTTATGTAAATGAGAGCAGCAGCTATTGAACAGGCTGTGAGGAGTTTATAAGAGCACAATCAGAACAATTAAATGCCTGATGTGGCACGCAGGATGGGGTATCTGTACACGTTTATCAGCGCACGCCTGAGCAGCCACGCTCCCATCTCTGACAAATCACCCATCACTGAGCAGTGCCAGAGCTCAGCCCACTCGAGCTGATAATGGGGGCTGGAAAAATGTGCCCCAGGGAGTCACCTTCTGAGCAGACTGTGAAAAATCTCTATAAAAATTAAGGGAATGGGAGGGAACTCTGCACGAGTCGTGTTCCTTCAGCTTCTCCAAAGCAAATTAGAGCTCTTGCTCCCTGCCTTCAAGGGAGTTTTGCTCTTCTGTTTCAAAGTTCCTTTGAGCTAGTCTCAATAGTGCAGTTCTTTGAAGAAGGCTCTAAAACACTGCCCTTTATAAGTGAAAATAGAAAGCTGTATATTAAATTATTTTCAACAAAAAACTCAGCTTAGCATGGTCTTCTCCTTCTCACCACAATATTCTACTTTCTTGTCAATAGTATCTGGTTTTATTTCCTTTCTTCTGCTCTAAACTATTTTATTTCTGTGGTGTTGCTATATAGTAGCCCTAGTTATATTTTACTGTCATACATTTTTACTACATCGCATAACACTCTAGAAAATAATTTTATACAACACTAGGGTGTATCTGCATGTAATACTTAGATTAGGTTTTCCCTCTCATTGTGTATTCTGCCTCCAGCACTGTGCAATGCACAGGGGTTGTCAATGGGAGGATTTCCACTGACTTAACTGAGAGCTGGAGAATGCCTCTAACTGCTGAATATGAACTTTGTTTTATAGAATTTTGCCCAGCTCTAACGAATTTAATTTAAAAAACCCCAAACCAAAAAGCAAACAGCAAACAAATTCCCTCTACTCTTCAGGTAAGGTACAACGTTTTCTTTTTTTTAAATATAGATTTACTTTCAACATTGTTGATGTACTGATGGCAAGGGAGGATTAAAAATAAAATAACTTCCTTTCCTCCCACCACCCTCCCACACATTTTATAAACAGGTAGCAACTACTGTAAATTTCTGTCATTTTTCAAGTAAAAAAGGATAACATCCTAGAGCAGAAAATTCTCCATTTAGTTTGTTCCAGCTGTGACAGCTCTTGTTTTTAACTTAGAGGACTTCCAGTTTAATAAACCTTGACAAAAAAGACCTGGTCTTTTTGATCACTATATAATGCATAGCTATAGGTAAATCTGTGTATCTATATAGATACACTGATGGGTGAGTCCCTGCACTGATGTATTTATATGCACATCTATTTATACATTTTTATCCTGATCTCACACAAATTTAAACTCTTTCCATTGTGATACAACTTTTTTTTATTTGTTAAAAAAACAGTAAAAAATGGTTGCCAAAACAGTTTACAGTAAAAGGAGGAAAAGCAACAACTACAGCAGTCACCTAAGTTGGGACCAGCTTTTTAACAAATAAAAAAGTGGACTTTTTCAGACTTCTCCACTACTATAAGTATGACTTACAGCTAAGAATATTTTCTAGCTGTCAGACTCCAACCTGTTATTTGCTGCTGTGGAGAATTTTTCTGTCAGCCTCCCTGTCTGCTTTTCAGGGGGTTACTAAAGAAAGGTGGAATGGGAGGTAAGACAGATCTTTACCTTTGTAAAGTAAGTTATTTTTCATAATTCTAAAAATAAAAATTCTCCCTAGGACAGACACTTAACTGTCTCCATCTCAGTTGCAGTTGAAAGTTATGCAGTTGTGTGCCAGCAATATCCTAATACTGCAAAGTCACCATATAAACCAAAGACCTGGGATGAACAGACCCACCAAAATCCTAATACGTGCACTTTTTTTGGTAGTGACAAGCCAACTGTGACTGCAGTGACAAAAGCAGATCTAGAAGGTGGAGAATAACGGCAGATTTGTTTCCTGCGGGCAGAAAGATCAGGTCACTATCAGAGACACCGGGCAGAAGAAAGAACCAGCTGCAGTCTAAGCTCAGAGCACCATGTCATACAGTACAGAGGGTGTGTATTGGTATGAAAGAATTGTGTGTGAGCTGGGAGTGGTGTGGGATGAAATACACAAACACCAGATTTGACAACTCGCAAGGGCATGGCAGGAGGGAGAGGATCAGTAACAGATGGTGGGAGCAGCATCCTGGTGTGTTAGAGCTGAAATGGAGCTACTGTGCACTCATAGACAGGAGAAAAAAACCTGTGTCTAATGGTCTTTGCCTTTTCTTTATCTTCCAATCAGCCCCTGCACCTCACACAGGCTGTTCACAGCAGCAGAGCCTTCTGATGGAATTCAACAGGTAAAAAACCTGAACAAGCACCCAGCATTAACAGAGAAGGAACCCTGTTAGGACAAGAGCCTCACGCCACAAACACACAGCAATGCAGAGCCAGGGCACAGGAACCACTTCACACGGGGAGGGACAAAAGAAGCATCTCCACTAACAGAGCAGGATCCTGGGCATACTCATCTTTTTGCTTCCTGAAACAGGGACCTCTAGAGCCACAAAGGAGATCACCTTCTGCCTTGCAATCATGCAGGGCCAGATGAGGATAACTCACTCATAACTTCAAGGACTACTGGAGAAAACAAGGACACCACGCTGAAAGCAAGATGCTGGAGTGGGTCCCATGAATCCACTGTGATTTACCCTATGAACTAAATAAAAACACTGCTAAGGGCAAAAATAAAGAATTAAAAACCAAAACCTTGGGCCTTGAGCAAACCTTACAGATAAAAAGCACACAACTTGATTTTGGATAATAACACATCCCCCATTCTCCTCCCTCCTTCATTAACCTTTATTCTTTTTTTATTAGCAGTCTTGGCACCGTGGTGCTGAACTGAGCCCAGCAGGCTGCCCAGGCAATGACATTTCAGAGATTGGCAGAGCAGCACAGTCCACGTCAATTTAACACTATCTTGAGTTTTTTAACTTCACAGCAGGAGGAAAACTGGCCTGTTCCTCTGGTACCTTTGAGAGGGAGATGAACAAAAATGGTAGTGGGGGGTGGGAGCATGACAGGGAGACAAGAAACTTAATTAGAAAGAGAAAACAGACTGGAAAATATACCACTGACATTTTGATAATCTGGAAAGCAGACATCACATCTTAAGCAAAACATTAGATTATACATTATTTTCTCTCTAAACAGTGTCCTTGTGGAGACTATAGGAAAATAAGCTGAAGGCTTTTGGCCGCTACATCTTCCTCTTTCACTGAACATTAGCAAAGTCTGTGACAGGTTACTTTAGACACAGACAGGCATAGGACAGGAAAGGACCAGAAGAATTCTCTGAGTCCATCCCTTCACCCCAAGACTAAAATTATCATTAAATGCCATCCAGTCTATCAATATAATACTGATGAACCAGCCATGAAAAATACTCAACTGCCCTTAAACTGCATCTGTCAAACAACCAAGCTCTCTGTATTCAGCTGGAGACAAAAGCTTTGTCAAAAGACTGTAGGGAAATTAAAAATGTAATCTCTTGTTTAGGGTTTTGACTGGTCTGATAGAAATAACAACAGAGTAATAACTATTACAATTGTGTAATATTTATATAATCAAAGGACTCATCTCAGGTATACAAACTTAACAAATTCCCATGAACAACCAGGAAATCTGTGGCAAAGTCAAGCATTCAATTTGGATCTCACTAAATTCCAGGGGAGTTGTTTCCTCAATACTACTGTGTAAAGGAATAAAACCAAATCCTGTGTAGGTATGTTTCATTTAAAGATTCAATCAGAGTTATTATGGCTGGAAATACAACGATCAGGACAAGCTGTGGTGCCTGTTGTCTACAATACGAAAAATAATAACTATGTTTTAAAATATTAAGTTAATTTGAACTTCCATTATGTCTTATAAAGTCCCAACAGTAAAAGAAAAATGAGAGAGGGGAGGAAGAAAAAAAGACAATATTAATCCAGTCAAATGCAGTAATAACTGGAAAAGACGTATTCTCCCTCAGGCCTCTGTTTAAAGTTCACCCGATTCTTCCTATGGAGAACATATGATTGTGAGGCGAAGATGGAAAACCCTCTCAATAGTAAGATCAAATTGAAGAGGGTGGTGAAAATATAATATCAATGTTCTATAAGCATTTAAATAAAAAAATATTTCAATACCAACAAACATGAACTTGAAAGGTTGAATCTTAAAAGTCATTCACATAATAGAGTGTTCAAAGACCGAGTATTGGCCATCTCATTTTGCAAACACATTTGCACTATGAATGAAAAAATCTTGCTTTTAAAATAATTAATTGTGTTGCATTGCATGTTTTCATTTTAATTGATAGTCCAGTAGTATGTCTACTTTTCCCTTTTCTTCCAAAACAGAATTGCTTAAGCAGACACAAGTTAAACTCAGCTCTTTTGATTAGCAAAAGCTTTTGCCTCCAGTGTTCACTAATTGCTTCCTTGTAATGCAGAGAAGGAATGATATCTTTTTGCATGTAAGAGTTCTGGCTTAATTAATTCTTTAAGTGAATTTTCAGTATGTTTTTAGAAAATACTACAGAAATAAGGTATTTTCTGTCTATAGAATTTACACGTATTTGATATTATAAATGGTTTAGACCTAAGGATGGTTTCTGTGGCACTGTTGACCTAGAACCGAGTGAGACCTTGAAAAGATTTTCTGCATGGTGCCACACTCCAAAAAGAAATGAGGCAAACCAACATCCCAAACTTTGAAAGTGGAGTCTTAGTAAACAGTTCAGCGCAAGATCCCATACTGCATAAACCTTTTCTGTGCCTTACTTTAGGGGGGGGATAAATTCTGTATGTGAACCAGAAAGGTGTTGGAGGGAGCAGGTTCCAATTCAGAACAACCTGAGAACAAGGACTGTAAAATGTGTTCCACGTATTTAATAGATGCAACGTGACAGAGTGTCTGCATTTATCCTGACCACTGGGTATGGAATAAGCTATTGAGTCCTCTGAATCTCAGTTGGGATTTATTAAGTCAGAGGCCAGACCTGGCCATAAGACTTTTCAATGTTTTTTTCCCTGGATAGGAAAGAAAAAATGAATACAACACCTCACTGGTTAAACAGCTCATTGGCCAGTAGAAGAGCAAATCGTTCTTTCAGTCATTTTAATCTGCTTCAAAAGCATGTGTTCATCCTAGAACCCTTGAGCTCTCTATTTCCTCTTACCCTTCAAAGGATATTTCTTGTTAAGGTTTATTTGCTGTTCACCAATAATTTTTCCTTGCATCAGAAAGAATGGCTGCACTTTACCAAATGGCAAACATTCTTCTCAGAGGGATAACAGCTTTCATTCCCATCCTCTCTTTCAAAATCCAGAGATGGAAATGCAGAATTGCTTTTCCTGGGGGTTGTCTAACAGTGCAGCAAGGATGTAAATGAAGAGCCACATTTCTCAATTGTCCTGAACACACCAGCTGCAGCTCCATTTTCTACTCTGATATCCAAATTACAGCCTTGTAGAAGCCATGTTGTTTTAACACCTCCTCCTCTCCTGTGGGCTCAGCAACACACACCATATTCCAGCAAACTGCTGGACCAGTGCTTCAGAGATAAACAAAACGGCTAACCAAAGACACTCCATCCTATTAGGCTGTGCTGATAATGCCAACTATCAAGTTTGCCATAATTACTGCATTGCTTCTTTATACAACCCTAATTTGTCATTCTTTATTGTATTTTTCCTGCTTGTACTAGATCACATCTCCTCTAGGATGAATGCCACCTGCTCCCTCCTGTCTCAGCAGGACAGAAGCTTGTCCCCAGCGAGGAACTGGAACAATGAAGATTCAAGAAGAAGAATATTTTTGGAGAAAAATGCTTTAGAAGAGACAATGGTGTCAGTATAAATGAAGAACTAGCAACTTACACAGGGAGAAAGACTGTAAAAATCAGTAAACACGTGAGAGGAATTCAGTTGAAGAATCAGAACCAGCACACAGACCCTGACCCAAACTCTTGTGGCATTGTCATTGATAGCTCCTGTTGTCACCAGGCTGTGAACAACGAGTGCACAAGGCACAGCTGGATTCAGTGAGGCTCTAAAGTCTCTCTGAAACCCTTCTTATGGCACGAAAGAAACAGAAAAATCAGCATCATTAACAACTGATTAGGGGTTGTAGGTTTATACAGACAGCCTGCATACATGGACACATTTCTCATTTCACATCTTTGACACTTAATATTGGCTTTCATACATCAATAAATCCCCCCTGTATACACATGAAAATCACCAAAATCATTACAAGAATCTTTAAATAGACTGAAATCTCTGCCGAGCTATTAAGGCAGAAATAACAATGCAAGCTCTTACTTCTGCTAGACAAAGCAAACCATCTGATTGTAAAAAAAAATACCACCTTCACTTTATATGAAGAGACTACAATGAGAGAAAGGAGCAAATGTAACTTGTCTGAGAGCCCAGAAGGTGTGCACAGGAGGTGCTGAGCCCCATGTGAACAGAGGACACTGCCCAATCCTGCAGTGCCTGGGGGCTTCTCTCAGTTTAAATCTACAGGACAAACAGGCTGAATGGTCAGAGCCCACAGGGACAGCACACTTGATCTGCAATACAGAACAACGAAACATTAAATAAATATTCCAGTTGTTAACTAGAAGAAGCAAAAAGCAGTTTAAAAAGATAAATTTTCCTTAATTATTCTTCAGGTGATATTTGACTGAGCTGCCTAAGCTGTTTCCTACAGCATCCATTCCCCCAAATTCCTTATCCTCAGGGAGAGAAAAAGTTTCATGCTCGAATTCCAAACTCAGGATGCCAGTTGCACTCCTTTCTCTTGGTTTCTAAACATGTCTGCTTTTGTAAATGTTTCATGTTTAGGTTTGAACAAGCCAATCCTAGCTGTAGACCAGTTAATGAGCCAGAGTTCTGTAAATATTCCCCAACATGTTTTCTTTCCTGAGGAAAACCCCAATGCCAAAGGCTTTCATGCCATCATTATCTATGGGAAAGGTGGAGCAGGACACCAAACATGTTCACCTAACTGAAAGGTGGAGATCATAATTTTCAAATAACATCTGCTTGTTCTTCTCTGCTGCTGCTGTGGCTACAGCTCTGCTTTGTCCAGGCACACTGCCCCAGTTCCCCCAGCCAACTTCTCTGTCACTGCCCATGCTTTTCATTTGAGCTATTGAGCCACAAAAGGGTTATTTTGCCGTTTGTAAACCCTCTTGCAAGTGTTCAACCTGCTGCAGGAGCAAGGTGTTTAGCTGCCTTGATCTTGTGGGGGAGAGTCTCCAAGCTGCCAGACAGTGTTCTCTCATCCATCTGCTCTGTCAGCCCTTCCTGGGAGGGCAGGGCACGGGTGGAGTCTCCAGCCCAGCAAAGAGCTGCACCCATTTATTTACTGCTTTAAGCATATGAACCCCACAGAGATAGACCCAGGGTTTCTCTTGATGCCTAAAGAGGCCAACCTAGACAGGAGTAAGGGAATAAAGGTGGATATTTATTGGAAAGGCCTTCAGAGGCACACCCTGGGCAGGCCAAAGGCTACATCCAAGATGGACCCCGAGTCTCGAGTTCTTCACACTTTTATAGCTTTGGTCCATTTGCATCTCAACCCAATTGCACCAATTAAACTCTAGCTAATGATGGAATTTCCCCTCAGCTTGTCCCCCTTCTCAAGATGCTGGGTTACACATTTTGGGCCTGGGCCGGGCTGGGTGTCCTTGGAGAGCAGCCTGGAGAGGCTTTGTTCTGTCTGTCTCAGCATGAGAGAGCAGCAGCTCCCAGGCTCCAGGACACTGCAGAGTTACACACTGGGAATGCAGAATTTGAAAAATATAAAAGCTAAAACGTAAGGCATCACTCCAAATGCTCCCCCCATGAAAACACAGGAAGGGTACAGTCAATGGGAACCCTTGGGAGCACCCCTCACACGCTCCTGTGTGACTCACCTGTTTACCCACTCACAACCTGTGTGTTTCTGCAGCAAGCACAACATCAGCCTCTTTATGTGCTGTAAAACCAGAGTCCTCTGGAGCACCTACAGACTTGGCTACAGTCCCCTGTCTCTTTTCCCAAAGATGCATGAGGAATAAATGATGGATTCAACACAAGGAGTATCAGTTGATAAAGAAATCTCTTTCCACAAAGACTCCTGCAGACAAAACCTTGTTTATAAAAACCCATTACAAAAAATACGCTTTGTGGAAATTTTTTTTATGCATGCTCAAGGGTGCAGAGTACCTCACCACGTGAAAACAATCCTGCAGTTCGTGTATATATTTACATTTATCAAGGTGTGATATCCCAAAGCCCTGGAGTCTGGAGTTCCTGTTCTACTAAGCAGAACAAATCCAGCATCCCTTAGTGAATCTGTGGCCTCAAACTCCCTCATACAAATGGTCTTGAAAATTCTAGTGTAAAAACATGATATAATACAGATGAAAGAGATTTCAAAAAGGTTTTCAAAAGCCAATACTTAGGCTAACCAAACCACAGCTAATAGTTATGGGAATCCTACATCAAGCACTCCATTGAAGAAGAGAAATATACTGTTTTGGATTCTGAAAGAACAATAGTTATTTATGTAAATTTGGACTGCAGTAATTATTTTTACATACTATCATATACTTGTTCCATACTTATGGCTACTTACTCCCTTTAGAGATTCCAGTAATTGAGTTATTTTGTAAAACAGACCTTTAACTTTTTTGGCTAATTCTAAAATAAGTGTCTGAATGACAGAGGAATATGATTATGTTGGTAGAATACACTGTTCTCTGCTTCCCCAAAGCAATGACTTCTACTGCTAGCAGAGACTAAATAAATGAGATGGAAGGATGGAGAGTGCTTACACCTATTTTAACTAATTTCCAAGTAAGCTTCATGTTGGAAGTTGGGTTTCCAGGGAAATGAGCAACCTACTACAAAGCCAGGTCATTCTTATTTCAGATGGAATGTTTGCAAAATAGCTGTAAATACAAATTAAGTTACAAAATAAGTATAAATACATCTGTGCATGTTATTTTAGGAGCTAGTGAAATTCAATAGCTCAGATTGTATTCAACACAGAAAATATTTCAGTAAAGGAACTAAACTTAAAGCTTCCTGTGTGCAAAACTGCTCCCATCTAAAAATATCCCATTCCATACAGAGACCATAGAATAAGTTACATCTCGAGAGATACTGCTGAGGATGTGGCAAATGCTGCTGTACAAAGCCCCATTTGAAAACAGAAGCAGCAATAATTCTCTGAATACCTTACAGGTATGCAGAGCCTCTCAGGTGCATTCCAGACCCATTTCCCTTACTTTCACCAAGGACCATCTGTCTAAAAATGCCCCTATATAGGAGTGATACACAGTCTCAGCCTATCATTTACTACAACATACCACAGGAATAAGAGAGCAGCAACTCACAGGAGAGGGAAAATGCAACTGTTCAGAGAAGGAAATAAAGGCAGAGATTCCACCTCTGGTAAGAAAATCCCTGGCAGGAGACTACAAAATAATAGAGAATACAACAAAGACAATCTGTGAATAGGGAGGGGACACCCTATTTGCAGTTTCTGAGAAGCATTGGATTACCTGAACAAAGTTAGATGCTCAAGATCTCTCCACTGCCTTTGGCAGGAGGGGAGAACTTCCAGGAATGAAAAGTTAAGCTTGTTCCAGGAAGGGGGAAAACCAACTTTTTGAAGCCAAACATAGCTTAAACTCTCCTAAGAGACATCAGACACAATGGCCTGAAAGCAAAAACTGTGGGGTGAGGTCCTGTGACCCCCAGAGGCAGGAGATGGGAGTGACCCATCCTGTCAGCCTTCCCTGGCCCCAGCAGCTGGGAGTGCCTGAATTTACCAAGTCAGCAGCAAAAATAACTCTCCTTTAAAAAGTCTCTGTGGAACATTTTAATTAGTTTGGTCTTATGGCTTGTCTAAAATGCTCCTGATAGCACAGTGTACACTAAAGCAGTGTTATGAATGCCTAAAAATATAAAATCTAATTATGGTAGCTCTGCAACCAGAGTAATGAGAAGCGAGTGTGACTGATAAGAAGTGAGACAGGCTAACGAGCTGAACCACTGTAGTTCAAAGGAAAACAGAGGTCTAAAGGAAGCACCTGTGGTATTGCTTGGGGGAAGATATGTGGGCTAGGAAATATGAATGTACAGCATTTAAAAAGATACGGTACGAACTGAATACACAACATTGCTAATTATTAGAACAGATACTTAGCATATGGGTAAAATAGGTTGTTAACAAGGATGTGTAAGACTGGAGATGATTGCTAAGAAAAGTACAGCTGATGTAGTGAATAAGAAATTACCTGCTGTAGATAAGAGAAAGCTGTGACTCCAACTGCTTGGCTTCATTCTGCTGGACAGGCCACCAAGCACAGCATTGTCTCTGAGTAGTTGTTATTCTGCCTGAGCAATTTCACTTGCAACTCATGGAGTGGCCAGCGAGGCAGAGCTGCCAGGGTCACAGACAGGAAAGGAGAAGCCAAAGCAGACATCCTCTGACATGAATGAGAAACAGGAACAGAGGGACACCACTGATGATTTTGCCTTCCTTTTGTACGGAACATACTCTATCAGATCAGTTAATGCACCCACAGCTGCAACACATTTCCTGCTGGGCTGTCAGCATCTGACCTGACCCTTTGCAGAAATACTTGCCACCAAACAAGACAGTGCCCAGTGAAATAGCAGTGAGTTTTCTGTATTCATCCAGACTTTTCCAAGATCATCAATTTATACTCCGTGAGAAACAGTGAAAGCAAAGCATTTAGTAAGAGCTTTCTTGTTCTACTGTGCACCCAAATCTCTGTAGTAGAAAACAGCACTCCCTTATACAGAAGATGGCAAAAGCACAGGAATGTTCCCACTGTTCTGCTACAACCAGCACCTCACAGCAAGTTTTGTGGCTGCATGTCTGGGCCTAAGAAAGACACCTCAGAACCTAACCTCCTGTAGAGTTATAGAATCATTTGGGTTGGAAAGGACCTTAAAAATCATCTCATTCCAATGCCCTGCCATGGGCAGGGACACATTTCACTATCCCAGGTTGCTCCAAGCCCTGTCCAACCTGGCCTGAAACACTTCCAGGAATGGAGCAACCCCAAATTCTCCGGACAACCTGTTCCTTCTCCCCTTGGATTGTTTCTATGTGGTTAAAATACACAAGCAAGGGGACTCTTTTCTATGTACATAGAGCACTGGGGGGATGGAATGAAACATGGATGATTCTTGATGAGATTTCCTTTGCTCAGTTTCTCCAATTTGCATTAAAAATAATGATTTTTCCTGTTCTTACTGGTCTCCCGAAATGTTTCTCACAAATTATATAATCAAGTAATAAAGAGTAAATAGATATTTGTTTTAATTCTCAGGTTGTAATGATGAAGAACTTAACCTTACCACGTATCAAAGCTGTAGACACAGTCCTATTTAACAATATTCAGTAACTTACTTTCTTACCCTGCTGCCTCCACACCAGTATTTTTATCTCAGTGCTGATTTTCCAATCTGTCTAGGCTGTCATTCAAGACATGGGGAATACCAGAAATGGTGCATTTGGATCTGACAGTACCACAGACTGTTTTTTAAAAATACTCAAGGAAGACTTTACGGCATTGTTTGAAAATATTAAATTTCCATAGGGGTCAATAGAGGTGCTTCCCGTATGCAATTTATTCACTAGTAAGTTTCATGGGTTTTATGAGACTATTCACCTTCCTGGTTAATAGAAAATCTGTACTTGCCATGGCAACCCCTATATCAGATGGCTCTACAGCAATACTCTGGAAATAAACCATAGATTTTTTCAGTCTTCATAATCGATCTGGTCATAAATGTCACAGTAACTTGTCATTAAACTCTCCCCTCTAGCAACTCTAGTAGTTGTTTGATCCTTGCTGCCTCTCTGTCACTCTCTTCCCTGGGCACAGCTGCATAGTTCTGCATGCAGCCTTTCCCCAAAGCTGTCACTTGCCAGCGGTGTCAATCCTCAGCGAGACACGATCGGGGAGCTGATGACAACAGGCAGCTCCACACACACCTGCTGGTTAGAGCAGTGATCCCTTCCAGACAGCTCTGGTAACCAAGTGCAAGCCAAGATGGGGAAAAAAAAAATAAAGGGGGAAATAGTGCAGTTTAATAGCAGGCTAAATTATTTGTCTGCGCTCCTCATGCGCCTCCTTGGGTTTCATTTCAGGTTCACCAGCTGACAGTGGGAGATGCTGTCTCGCACCAGCAGCGTTTGAAAGCAGTGCCCTGTGCTGAGTGAATTGGGGAGATGTGGTGGAATTCAAATTTCATCAGCTCCTGACTGTCATGAGACTCCCAGTGCATTGTAGGCCTAATTCTTGCTGCCTTGCACTCTGCATTGCAATCGGAAACGTGGGTGTAAAACGCTATCACATCAAAATTAGTAATGCATTGACATCAACTGCAGAGGGGGAAAAATGCCAACAGAAGGGGAAATATTGAAACATCAGAACTAAGCATGTATTTTGAACATATTTTTTGTAATCTGGAAATACAATCAGATAGAGATGACATTTTGCTAAGGGTGAAAGTTAAAAGTCAGTACAAAAAAGGGTGAAAAAAATATTTAAAATTACCTGAATGAACTGGGAGCTAAATGATTAGTTTATGCAATTCATTTAGGAAAAAAAATATAAGGTAATGGTACTGCAGAACACTGCACAAAAATGAAATATATTTGTTATAAGAGCACACGCTACACAACACTGAATAAGAAAATGAGGAAGTTATGGTGGGTCACACCCTAAAAGCTTCTGAAATGTATGTAGTACACTTCAATCTTCCAAAAGCTGTGTAGCAGAAGTCAAACAGATTTCATCTGCATATCTGGGGTACTGATTAAAGTCCGGACTGCTAGACGCATATAAGTATTAGCAAACTCTTTATGCAAAATGCTAGATTCATCTCATCTGATTCTTTTCCACATTATTTTCAATATACAGCAGTGCTGTGTTACCAACTGCAGCACAGTTGTTCTGGAGCCAAGCCAGAGAAATTCAGGAGGGAATCAGATCCATTGTGTTACCACTGCCCTCTCTACAGACAACTCATCATACTTACATTAATTAAAAGAAAGATTATTAAATATGTAAAATTTTAAATTTCCTTTACTATGTTTAGACCAGTAGTAGTGAAACTGCCCAAGGTTCACAGTATTTAGAAGAAAGACACTTTCCAATGACAGAAAATGAAAAAGTTCCCAGCTGGAGAGCCTTGACTTTGTTTGGATCTTATAATTTAAGGAATCATTTTCTAAAATTACCTCTTGTACAGTAAAATGACAATGATTAGGCTTGCTATCTTCCAGTCTCCTGCTGTGCAAAACATTCACTCAGTGGGCTCAGGATAAAAAAGTAGCTGCTTTACAAATAATAACACAGCTTAACTATCATTTAATAGCTTCGAAAACATCATACTAGTTACAAACCCTTTGGAATGAGGAAAATTCATTTCAGCATCTCAGTTGTTGTCATGTTTAATCACTTTCTAATGCTGGTGGCTGTTTTGGTTTGTTTCTTTGTTTTTAATTGCTGGAAATTTTTAATTCCTGGTTCAAGCAACTTAATTTCACAGTTTTTAGATTAATCAGTGATCACTTGAGGGGAAAAAAATGATTGAAGTTCATCAGGATGTAGTGTGGAGAATCAATGTAATTTTGCAGAAAAGCATTTTGATTCTACCTTCCTGGCTTTAAACTCTATCACTTGAATGTAATATTGGGAGAATTGTCTGGGTACATGACTTTCAAGGATTCTTTGCTTAATTTCCAGAGCTGATCTTCACTGCCAGAACTAAGGCTGTGTCAGCTCTAGGGCTGGTGTGCTTAAAGGGTAGGAAAATAACTCTCTCGTTAGAACAAAAGTCATCTCCTGGCTCCCAGTTTTCATTTACACTCCAGGGAAATTTGCCTGCCCATCTCCTCTGACTGCCTTGTGCACTAATGTCTCCTTTTGGAAATATTAAAGTACTTGCACATCATTTTGCTGAAGAAACGCTGAGAAAACTGTTAGCAGGAATTCAAACGCAACGTGAGAGTGCGAGCTACTTCTGAGAAAAAATAAATCTGTGAAGAGATGCTGTTCTCTGTTTTCTGTCCGGAATTTCCACGTACGGCTGGCAGAATATCTTGATGGTCATGCTGAGACCATGGATGGTGCTGCCAGAGGGGTCTGTGGTACCCAGTGTGGCACGGGCAGGGTGCAGGAGAGCACCAGGACTGCCCTCACCAACACACCCTGGCTGCTCAGATTGACGAGAGAGAAGCCAAGAGCTTTAGAAACTTTCATAAATATAAACTTCAGCCTTCAATAAGTCAGGCAGGCAAACCAATAGGGTTCCTTTCACCCCTATTTGAATGCAAATCAAGTGTTTGACCCAATAAATAATTGTGATTTCCCATTTCCTACACGCTGAGGGAGCCAGTGCTTCCTACCCTATTAAATGAGGTTGTGTTTAGGGAACCTCTATCCAACAGCTGGGAAAGGGGATTTATCAGGGTCATTCAGTCATCTCCTCAGCATTTTTTCAACCATAGTATTTTACCACTGCGTTTTTATTTTACTGTCTCTCTAAGTAAAGGAGAAAATAAAAGATATTTTCTCGTGGTTTTAGAACGGCATTTTTTTTCTTTATATATAAATACAATCTTACCTGGGCTTATTTGCAGGACCAGCTCTGAATTCAAGGTCTATCCAGACATTATTTAGACACCCAACAATAAATCCCTGATTCTAAACTTCTATGTATGTGCAGGGCCTTTACATTAGCTGTAATCCAACCAGCAATAAAAATAATCATAAATCACTTCTGTGAGCACAAAAGTACTGAGAACAATTTTAAAGGTGCCGAAACTCTCAGATCCAATTCTCATACTAAAGCCTTCCATCACAGGTAGGGCATCCCTAGCCTATAATTAAAAGTGCCCACATATCTCCTCACACCATCAGCCTCCCTCAGTCTATCCACCAGCAGCAATCCTTTTTCCGTGTTTTAACACTGCTGTTAGACAAGATTATCTATATCAAGGCAGTCTTTGTTCACACCTCACCAAATACAGCAGCAGGTTCAGCAAGGCAGTAATGCATATGAGACACTGACTCATTCTGAATTATCCTTTGTTAGATAACTTAGCACAGAATCCTCAGTGGACCCTTTTCCAAACAAATTTCTGAGCTGAAACATACCTGGGGATGCTCAAACTCAGAACTGGAGCATTCCATGTAGTAGAGAGGAATGTGAAGGCATTAATGTTTTATTTAGTCTGAAATGAGTTGTATCAGCTGCAGCTGCAGTGACATCAACATCTTTGATTCTTATCTCCCTTTCAATGGCTGTGAACTGGTTCATTTCTACTGCTCTACTCTGATTTGATATTTATCTGATCTAGGTCAGAATCTGGCCTAGTGGGATCTTATGAAACGTAAAGCAGCCCAGAATTTGCCCCTGACTTGTTTATCTTTCTCATGCCACTGAAAAGATGCTTATCTTTAGTCAATATATTTCACATTTCTGTAATTTTAATTCATAATTTTAGAGCTTGTCATTGTCATTTCTAACAGCTTGTCCCCCAAAATGCTTTAGCTATTTTGACACTATTATACTGTTGTTATCTTGATGAACTCTTACATCTTATGTTATTGGTTTTATAAAACATGAGGCAAATGGTTGTGACTTGATACTGAGAAAAGCCTGAAAGCATCAAAACAAGTGCAAGGAATTAGCTCTGTCATGGAAAATAAAAGCTGTCACCCTTTGCTCCAGAATTACCTGTAATCCCTAAACTAGAAAAACCCAGCATATCCATCCCAGTGGGGAAAAAAAAAAATTGAGCATCTAAAGAACAAAATAGAATCCTGCATCTCTAGTTAGTTCCCTGTTCATTTCTGAGTTTATATATGCTCAAGGGACTATTTCAGTGTTAAAACATAACTCACTGAAGACACAGGAGATAAAAGAAGCTGAAACATTTTGATGGAATATTTCTCAAAGGGAAAATTTGTTTTTGAAAGTCTCTTTTTAAGCCTTCTTTAAACCTTTAGGTCCTGTGCATTGTGCTTTTCCGTAATTTTTTCCCCATTTTGATTTTCACTGCTGTTTTTACAGGGTGTGAACTCTCTCGAGCATTTCAGATCTGCCTTCTTTCATCTTTTCTAACCCCGGGGGCTTAAAACTCTGGAAAGTAAAAAAATATTAAAAAAATAAAACTGGAGATAGACAGAGGAACAAAAAAGGCCACAGGGTGTCTTGAAGAAGGTGGGAAAATAGATTATTATAGAAGAAAGAGAAAAGGGGTAATTCCAAGAGAAGTGTGCAGTTACCCACCGTTTTCATCATCCAAAAGCAAAGTATTTAAGGGCAAAAGTCAGATGAAATCATGACTCTGAGGTTGTTTGGATAGTGAATACATTTTTATAGACCCATGAAGAGTTTCTGCTGTTCCATCTTTTGTGCCTCTAAACCACAAATCTCCATATAACCCCCAAACAAAAAAATATAACCCTTCATTATCATTCACATTTTATTTACGTGAATTTATTCATTTAATTGCGCAAGAACAGCCATAATCACCTGGCTGGTTGGGAAACTAATGTGAACTGAGTCCCACATCCCTGTGGTTTTGGTATCTTCTCTCTGGGACTCTGAGTCTGGGTTCTCTGGCTCACACTCCTCTGCTTCAGCTGGAAATCCAGAAGCCCTGGCTTTACTCAGATGCTGAATTTTGGCTCTCAGTTCCATGGTGAAAAGCTGCAGACCCAGGGATTTTGTTACAAAAAGCAGCACTCTGGGATTGCTGCCTCCATGCTGGAAGCCAAGAAGAGGCCTTGAGGGTCTGCAGCCCCTCTTTAGATAAAGATGCTGGATTTTAAGGTTACCCTATCCTGCAAGGCTCAAGGAATCCTAATTCACACAGGAACAAACAAGGAAAAGGAAAATTATGGTATTAGAATATTTTTGAAATTGTTTTCCCCGGTAGTCTTTTCAAAATACCATAACTTCTAATAGGAAAGAAGAGTTTTTAGGAACTTTAGTTAAAATTGACTAAAATTCAAAAGGCCTAAGGTTCAAAAATCATTTGTTACTGCAGCCATCAACTGCTCCTGCTCTTCAGCAATCAGTTTCACTGCAGGTTACTGATACACTGCCTTGATTAAGCTAATGATGAAATGGAGATAGTTTCTTTTTTTGCCTGTATACTCAACTGTAGAAGGAACACGTGATAGCTGTAAATTACTTATTACTTGGAGGGGAGGGGATGGCAATCAGTAACTGCACAGTTTGTACAGATTACTCTCCTCTGCTTTGCTAAGGTCTAATGCGGGCAATATTTGATTATTTGACAGATCATTTCAAATGTGACTGTGCAAAAACTATGCAAGACTCATTATGGTTGAAACAGCGCGTAAGCTCTATCAAATTAGCTTTAGGACCACAGCATGAGAAAACTAACTTAGGTCTTTCATTATAAGAGTAAAGCAGACTTTCAAAATAGGAAAATTCAGTAGTAATAACCAACAGTTTAAGAGATATTCTCTTCTTGCAAACAGACAAATGTCAAAAAGGGATGCACAGAACAGGTAGAAACTGTAGAAAGCCTATCTTTTTTATAAATTTTATCTCTTTTATAAATTTTGAGCCATCAGCAAACACCAGAAGAGCAGAAGCTTTTGCACATGCCACACCCTGATGCACAAAAGTCACTGCTCATTTTTGTAGGGCTCCTTGTGCCCCCTGCTTTCCCACACTGGATGTTTGGGCAGGGCCCATCCCTGAGAGTGGGACCACCTCTCCTCCCAGTAAATTCAGAAATGCAACATGGAACACGTTCCCCAGCTAAGGAAGACAAGGAAAGCAGCAGCCCTCAGTCTGAAACTCCCATGGAACAGCTTTTATGCACGAAAAAGTGATTCCTCTTAGGGTCAGTTTGCTCCTTAGAAACCAGACATAACCAATTTTAATTCCCAAGTTTTATAATGAAGAACAGATAATGGATAATTCTGGACTAATTCTGCTAAGAGTTTGTGTAACTCAGTGTCTCACTTCCATATACTAATAAATAATGACTAACAGCATCTAACTAACCAAGAGGAAAGAGGACAAATAAGTCACAAAGATATCCAGGTTCATTTTCAAATTCCATCAAAAACAACTATAATGGCACCTCCATTTAGCCAATGACATAAATATTGTAAATTACAGAATTATATTTGTTCATTATTTCTGTTCTGCACGGTACCAGTAAAAGCAAACCAGCTTTTCTTATTTAGAATAGCTTAAAAATTCTAATTGCCTACGGTAGTTAGATCTGAAGGTCTTTCAGGCAACATATTACTTGAATTCTCAGAAAACAGTGACATTTTTCACAAATAATGGAAATCTGAATGAATGTATAGGTTATAAATCAAAATATTTGCAGTCATTCTCTCAAATATGTTGTAAGTACGTTAGGGCTATAATTCCAGAATATGCTCACAAAAATCCATAAATAAATAAATAAACCTGGTAAAAAAAAATTCAGACTAATTAATTCCAGTTGAAAAAAATGTTTCAGGACACATTCATGATTTAGTCACCAAGAACACTGTGATTTTTAAAGAATCATTCAGGATAATGAAGAAAGTCACAGATTTTCATTATTACAATTTCTAAATGGAATATCCTTGGGTTCAATGCTGATTTACTTTTTAAAATTTTGATTAATTTATCCCGGAAAAAAAATTTCCATATTACCTGGCACAACAGTTTGCAAAAAGAATTAAAATTTTCGTGATAATTTCAGACTGAAATGGCTGAATATCACAAGCACACAGAATTGTAATTTTTTTGCAGCAAGTCAATTCAAGATAAATTAAAAATAGATTTCAGTCTGAAATCATACAGAAGATTAAATGAGCAGGTGAAGGGCAACAAGCACCATTGAGCTGCCTCCTCCTCACCGAGGACCTGGGCATGAGAGTGACCAAAGAGATTTTCAGGAGTTTCTCTTCCCATATCTGCTGGAAGCGGTGCCCCTCTGAAGAACAGAAATACTCCCATGTTCTGTGTCTTCCTGACCCACTTTTTTTTGACATGATGCCAATTTTTCAGTGTAAAATAATGGGGGATGAGGGAAAGGGAAAGAAAACAAGCCCTTCTACTTCAGTGCAAGGCTTTCAGGGAGATTTAGCATGAATATTTCATGCTCACAGTCTCATCTATATGCTCAGCTTCCTAGCTGACACTATAGTTTCCATGATGTCCTTATAAAAATGGAAATGAAGAGCACAAATATAAAACCTCGTGAACTTACTTGGTGCAAGTGCTGCAAAAGGAAACCTACTCCTGAATTAAGTTTACAAAAAGAAATGATGAATTTCAGTAACATTTAAGATAAAAAAAGGCCAATCCAACAGCATGTTTAGTTTGGGATCAAAACTGAGAGTTTTAGAGATTTGACTTAAAAAAAAAAAACAAAACAAAACAAAAAAACCATCAAAACTTCATCAAAAATTGCATAAAAACAACCAACAAGACCTTCAGTTTAACATTTCTGTAAAAGAGCCTGTCTTTATTGCCCCTACATATTTTTTCTGCTCTGTGTAAAACACAGTTTGATCTTGGATAACCTGGACAGAAATGAACTTTGACCTGACTGAATCAAGCCTTTATAGTATGTACAAAAATCAATATATTCCATTTAGCTAATAGGAAAATACAGCTGTGCTAAAAAATACAGACAATATCAACCAGCAAACACATCCATGTATATAATGCAGAGCTCTGACCAAAAATATTAACTCAGATTTAATTAACACATACTAATGCTTGTATCTGTCTCTGATTTTTCACAGGAAGCATCGCAGAATATAATTAATGTTCTAAAAATAGATGCAAGTTCAGAACACCATTATCTTGAACAATTTAATTGGTCTTACCATTCTATGAAATAGAGTGAAATGCCATTTTTTAAAATAAGTTTAAGAATGAAAGACTCTCTTTCCAAATCTAATTATAGATATTTTAAAGGTGAGGCAAAGCGAAGCAGAGATAACACCTGTATTGGAATAAAATATCCCTATTGGTGTATTCAGCTCACAGTAATTATCAAACGAGATGACTTCTCGATAAATGGTTAACAGAATGAAAAAACCTGAATATTCTTATTGCAGATGTTTCACTGTAACAATTTAACATGTCAGTCTCAATCTGACCTCGAAATTAGTGGGACAGATCCTGAAATCAAAGCTCTCTGCCACCAGGATGAGCAGTGCAAATACAACCAGAGGATATCCCAGAGCTCTGCCTGGTTTTGCCTCTGCTGTGCCAGGATAGATCTGTGGGTGCTCTCTCTTTACCACCCTCTCCTGAGAAAATTATTGCACCCAAGACTGTCAAGCCCTGGTCTTGCCAAGCCACACCCAACACCGGAGTGATGATTTATCCACAACGCTATTCTACGTCTGGCCAGTGAAATAACACACTGTTCTTTTCAAATCCCTCTGAACTGGTGTTTTGGCTCCAGTAGTGAAGGAACAATAACTGCATTAGAATTTTCCACCAGAAATTGTATACTCGTTCTTTTCTTCAAAATACTTCAAGCTACTGGAGTGCCTGTAAAATGGATTGTCCTTGAGAGATGAAAATGGACACATAAGCATGGTGTGGTAAGAGAAACACAAAGAAATGTTCTATAATCTAAGATGGAGATAATATTCCTGCGGCACCATACCTGGTCTGTGCAATTTTTTCTGAGAAATTGGAATAATTAAGGAAATTTCTTCTGTGGTGTCATATTTAAAATAAAAGTCAGAAGTAGGTGAGCTCCTGATCGTAAAGAGTTCTTCAGGCAAAGGCAGAACAATATTCGGATTTTGAAAACATCAGCCTTTTATGTTTAGATGTATTTTGCGTGGATAATTGATTATTAAATTGGGCATACAGGGATGCTTCATCATTTGATGCCTTGAAAAATCCTCTTTTCTAGCTCAATTAAAAATTATGTTGGTTGATAAAAGAACAATTTATCAAATTCTAGTGGTTCACGCTGAGCAGGTTGTCATATCAGATTATTTTAGAAGGGCCTCTGTCATTTTAGGGCATCAAAACCTCTGTGTCCACAACACACAGACTGAACACTTGAGTGAAATATTCTCATAATGCCATATGGATTCTAGAAATCAGCCTTTGCAGGGCTGTGTCTGATGCTTGACACCATAAATTCACATTCAGTTGACCTTGGGGTTTCATTTTGTCTAGAACTGAGTTTGGCTCACTGACATGAAAAGAGACAAGCCACCATCCTGAAAGGAAGAGCAGAAAAAGCAGCAGAGGTGTCCTCTTCATGTCCCCGCTTCTGCCGAATGTAATTACCTTGAGACNGAAAAAAAAAAAAGAAAAATCCCAAAAGATCTGTGAATCCCTGAGGCTTTTTGGCTTACAAGTGCTTTGATTTATTAAAAGTTATGCACATTTACATGCAAAAGTTCATATTACGGCTCCAGGTAAGCTGAGGTCAAGTTGCTTGGGAAGAAATTTGCACCTAAATGAAGCAGCCTTTCAGCCTGACAAAGATGAAGACATTCAGCATTGACATTTCCCCAGTGGGTCTGGGATCAGCAGTGAGGGGAGAGGCAGTGCCGTTTCCAGGTGCCAGGACTGCTCACAAAAGCGAAGGCAACTTTCTGAGCAAACACTTTCAGTAGAGCAAGGGGGAAAAGCAAACACAGCCAGCAACAAAATCCTGACCCACCAAAACATCATCCCATAGGCTGTAGCAAGACCAGAGTATCCAAATCTTACCTGAAGGAGGGCACAGAAGAGCAGAGGGAAAAAAACCCAACTCCTTTGTGTAGGGACTGAATAACTAGCACCATATATTAACAAATAACAGCTTTGAAAATGATTTTGCTTTTAGGAGAGGCATGCAGAAGACTGAGAGGAAAGGGAGAGTGGGAACAGAAGGACCAAAGTATATACTGTACTAAACCAGAAATCACAAAAGCAGCCTCTGACCAATATATTGTCTTTAGAAAACTCCAATAATCTCTTTAAGTGACTATTTATTTCCTCTCTTGATTGCTTAGTTCAATAGACAGAGTACTGTGTGCCAGATAAAACTGTCTCCCACATATCCCTCCTATTAGACAAGAAAAGGAAACACAAGGAAAGGGAACAGCAGTATAATGTATGATTTGTATAAAAATGAAAACAGGCTTTAAAAGACACACCAACAAAACTGAGATTAAGGAAAAATTCATCGTTGTCTGAATAATCAGATCTTTAGTGACCATTTGGCAAACTGTGATACCAGGAGGGTTCCCAAAACACTTCCCTGGGAAAGTGGGTGCTCTTATTCAGCAAGGGGTGATCCTGGCTCACAGTGAGCTGAAGCATTTTGTGTGTGCTTGCAGTGCAGGTCCATGGCAGGGTGAGGGACAGACCCTGCACTCCCATTCCACAGCACTTTTCAGGGACAATGTGCACACCTTTTACCAAAACACTGCTGACAATTAGGGGTCCCCAGTGAACCACAATTTCTTTATACAATCGTAGCATACTTATGAAAGGTATCTCAGATAAAAATGTTTTTTCCCCCAGCAACCTGAAGCCTCATTGCATCATTTGCACCCAAAAAAAGGCACACAGTACCCAGCTAGTTTTTATATTAGCTCAGTATCTGCATTAGAGTCACCCAGACTGCACCAATGGGTTTTTCCATATAATATTAGCTCCATATTTAGACCTAAGCTGCTCAGTAATATTGTAACGTGATAAATCAATATTGTGCCCCATACCACAACTCAGCATAAACAAAGCTTTAAAAATACTGTCTTACTCTAACTACAGTCTCTCATGATACTGTTAGAGGACATAGAAGAAAAACATAGGCGAAAGGACAGCATTTTTTGTTGTAAATTATCTTATCACAGCTCCGCTGTAAATCTGGGAGCTGTACATATTTGTTACACCTGAAAACTGTGAGAAGGAAGCTGTACAGTGCCTCACATCATCTCTTACCATCAGTTACTAACAATGCATATCATTCTGACAATGGGCTGGCTGAAGCTGTGATACTGTACCTCATTATCACTCAGAAGTCTCCTGAATTACCTTCAAGATGTGCACGAGGAGTCACAGAGCACGCTGGTAATTATTTGTGCCACAGCAGTGTGGTGTGTTTTACAAGGGACAGTCAAGGACTCATGCAGAATACCTGAAAGGACTTGTTTTGATGTGTTGCCAGTTTAGTTGAATTTAAGAACACACACAGGTAAAGAAAAAAGGTTCAATTATCCTATAGGGATTTTATTCTATGCTGTGAGAAGATGTGTAATTAGATTCTTGCAACGCCTGACTACACTTTTGGATTTTCCAATTTAGGTTTGATTATGTGATGATTAATAAAATTTCAAATTTCAGTCCTGATGTTCCTCCATAGTTTGCAAGTAGGAACAATTTCCATGACTGCAGAAAACCTCAGCTCCTCCTGAGGAGGTGCGATCACTCCACAGGATTAGGAAAGCAATGCTGCTCACACCCTGCACTGAAAGCAGCTGTACAGGAACTGTCAGGATCACAATCCTCGCTGTTCATAACCTCTCTTCAGTCTGTAAAAGTGACTCACAGCTCTAAAGCATGCTTCTAGCTTCATTCTGCTAGTGGATGTTCCTTCCTGCATGCTGGAGATGCTCAGGAGACACAAACCTTTGCCTGAGAATTGTTCCCACTACAAATGTCCCACCGAGTAACCTCCGTGCAGACCTAGAGGGAAGCAGCTGCTGCCCTGCACCAGATGAGCCACAGCCTTCAGAGAAGGAGATCCCTGCTCTAAGGAGCAGCCTTTGGGGCACCCTTATCCACACCACATCAGGAAAATAATAAACTGGTAGTCCAAGAGCAGACAGTTGAAAAATCAGGCTAAGATAACTTATGACTCCAACCACTACACAACCCTCATTAAATTCACACAGCCAAGGCTGGCTTGGGAGCACCAAAGGATTTAATGTACAGCAAAGGACATATTCCAGCCATAAATACATAAGACAGATGAAAAAAGGACAATCCAGTTAAGGTAGGATGTGCAGAGTGCTGGAGAAAAGATGGTTTCAAAAAAACTAAATGAGCTTTCAGCAAAATTTGAGAGGGGAAGTGGTAGACAGGGAGTAGACAAGAGAAATACTGTGAGATAATGATTAATACCAAGGCCTCAAATCAGTAAGAATGGTTCAAGGGAGCGTAAAATTCAAACAGATGAATTTATCTGATTTTTGGTCCTCAGTCTGTGTGAATCATGGAAAACAACATAAATTTGACATGGAGAGAAGCAGCTGTACACCAGGACTTTAGATGGACAGAAGGAAGACTGGAGGCAAGTCACTGCCCATTCCATCATCTCTCCAGTAGTGTCCTACTTTTTACAATGTAAAAAAAGCAGCATTTACTGGAGTAGATGACAAAAAGAATCTGAATTTTCAGCAGCAAAACAAAGCACTGGAAAGGCTGGATGAAACACAGGGAGACAGCATGGTTCAGCTTTGTTAAGGAATGTACTAGACAGAACTGAGAATATCCTTACACTCATATGTTGCTCTAGTGAGCTATGTTGCTTTCATAATTGCAACTAATTTAGGCACTGGGATGTGCAGTCTGAAATGTCTGCTTATCACCACCCATCAAAGCCTCTTCCCCTGTTCCCTGGAGCCTGGCTGCAAGGCTCAGTGCAAAGTTTACCTCCAAGCCAAAGTCAAGGGAAAAGAAAGTCCCACTGTGCTGTGAAGAAGAGCAGCAGATCATTCCTTCTTTAAAACAAGCACTGCTTTATGCTGGGTGCTGTGGCTTTGTTTTCAAATTTACCCAATCACCACAGAAAAGAACAATTAGGAAAACCTTTCAACTCAGAAAATCGAGCACAAGCAACAAGTTTTTGGACATTACCACAGGTTAAATTTAGTTTTCCAAGAGACTTCATAACTTCAGTTGTATTATTTTTTCCTCTTCATAATATTTACAAGGCTCTTGCAATGGTGCCAGACTTCCACCTGTGCCACCTACATGCCAACAGAGATTTGAAATGTGAAGGATGGGAATGGAGCATGGCAGAGACACTTGCTTCATGCCAGGTGTAACTGCTGTGGAAGAAACATGTGGCAAAGCAAGAATGAGATTCAATTCACCAACTGTCAAAGTATTTGCTAAGGAACACACAGATGAACATAAACATCCAGCAACATCCCTGAAACTTGCGATGCTTGGAATGGCAATGTAACATTAGCAAAAAACAACAAAGCAAAAGCATAAAAGGCAAATCCTCCCTACTGTGTTACCTCTTTCAGAAGACTAGTTCTCATTATGTTGAGCCTTCTGTTCTCAAATTCGGAACCTGAAAAAGTTATTTTGTGTATAAAGAAAGAAAAAGGGACTGTGTTTTTCAGCTTAAAGATGATGAATGCATCATTTGCTGTTAGAGGTAATGAGGATTTCAGTTGCTTTTGGCCCCTGTAGGATTTTCTGAGCTTTGCCAAAGTGAACAAACAACAATCTATATTAATGAACAACTCCAAAGGCTTGGGTAAGATGCATAGCTCACATTCACATGGAATTCACTATTGTATCACCATAAATCATACATGTTGTGTGTAACAGATTTAGGTGGCAAACAGATGTGCTCTAATGCAATTTTAGCTGTGTCTGTACCATAATTCTGCAGGAAGAAAGCAGAAGCCTTTGGCTGAAGGACAGGTTGATGCACCTTCACCTCCGAAAGTCACTGTAGCACACACCCTGCTCCTCCTCAGCATGGCTGCAGCTTCCCTTGGCAGTGGAGGAGATGCAGGCAGGGCACAGACTGCCTTTGGAAAGCTCAGCACGTGCAGTGCCCTGCACGGGGTCTGCAAAGGCACCCAGCCCATGCCAGGGAAGGTTTCTCCCAGTGGGAGATGATCCCTTCTGCTGCAGCATTTCTGTCGCAGCTGCAGGGGTTGCAGGCTCGTGTAGCCAGAGCTCTGTGGCACAAGGCACGTGCGAAACACCTTGCAAAGAACGCAGCCTGCTTTGCACAAAGTGCAACACAACACCATGGCTGGATATGCTTTACATTACCCTTCATGGGAACTGGTGAATGGAAAAGACATTAATATTGCCTGTGTACACACTCACGCACAAGAATACTCTTACGAAACAAGGTGTAACACAGCAGCAGCAGCTCCCAGACAAACCAGGAGCTGTGGCTGCTTTTGCACAGAGCTGAGTGAACCTGTTTGAAAAGGAGAGAGCCAAGGGCCTGAGGAGAGGAGAAAGCCAAGGACGTTGGAAAATGCAGCAGTTGGAATGAGGCCCAAAGCAAACTTCCATGAGATGATTTCCAGCATAATCACCACCTGAAAGATGAATGATGAGCAGAACCCCACCTCCTCCTGCATTCAGAGGAACAATGCTTTGTCCCTGCAAGAGTGTTACCCCCTGTGGTAAGCAGGTGGGGAAACACCCAGGCACCAAGGTTCAGCACAAATTTTTATAACTAAAATAATCCTGTAGCTCCTGCCTTTATGCTGGTAGCGGTGTTTAAGAGCGGGTATGAAATACACATGTCCAAAATACATCCATGCAAGACACTGCAACTTCCCAATTCCCCATCCTCCTGCCTGGTGGGGTGCAGTTTCTTCAGCCTGCAAACAGCACATGAATCTTTCATCTGACCGTTCTCTGGTTATGCCACATCCAGAACTGAATTCTACCAACAGTGGGATGAGATCAGCCACCTGAGAAAGGGCAGCGGTGCACCTAACAGAGTAAAAGCCAGTGACTTAAAAAAGGTGAAATAAAACTATTATCCAAATAAACAAAGTCTTCCCCAGAGAGAGAAAGGCAGAATTCTGATGTAATGATAGCTCCTCATGCACATTGCTCTTGAACTGAGTCCTTGCATGACAGGCAAACAGATACCTTGGAAGCAAATCAAGCCCAGAATACTCCTCTTTTTTTTTTTTAACAACACTTATTTTGCATAGTACCACGAGAAAAAATTATGTCCCACTGCTGTCCCTCTATTTTCATGTGATCAACTGGAGTTTTTTATTCTGGGGAGGGGAACAGAAGGAGCAGGAGGTGGCTGACGGGTTAGTAATTTACAGATCCATATTTCTTTTATACTGCAAGTATGTTCCATTTGTTCTGAAAATATGTAACAATCTAAAATGGGGACAATTTTAATGAATTGGATTCATAATATTTCATATCTTGCTGCCAGACTCTTAGTCAATCAAACTAATGCTATAAAGGAACAGCCAACAGCCAATTTTGACATCCTTTAAGCAGGTCAGTTATAAGCCAATTAGCTCTACCTACTTGGTCTCCAAGGTCTGAATAAAATATAGCCCATTTTGATTAGAAGAACTACTTCCACCAGTGTGCACAGGTCTTAAAATAGACTGCAAAAATACTGAAAGCCCCATGGAATTTTTAGAGGAAGTCTCGATCCTACTGAAGTCAATTACTGTAATACAATTTCTCCTGACTTCTTGCAGATTACGAGAGCTCCCAGATTCACACAGTGTCATTCCAGTTTTATTGGATAGCAGAAAAACTAAGTGCTGCATTCACCAGAGCCCTTCCATCTGCCAAATGCAACTTTTCTGCAATGTAAGACAAATTGAAAGCATCAATCCTGAATTCCAGCAAAATTCCTGGAGAACTAACTTCAGCAAAAGGAAATCAATCAAGATTGCATTTACATGCACCTCACATTAATCCCTCCTGTTTATTTCAACACAACTTTCACATTATTAATAACTGTCAGATCCTCCTTGACTGGTTTGACAAGAAATGCAGTTATTAGAACTGGGTTAAACAACACTCATCAAATTACTTCCAAAATGAACTTTTCATTAACTTGAACTTATACATTTTATTAATTAGTAAATTTTTTTCTTGTTAATTGTGTGACGTTTAAGAGCTGAGAAATATATGGATGTTTCTTTTCCTGAGAATATCTGTTTTACATTTCTTAAAAAAATGGGTGGATTTTTTATTATTTGTCCCACTCCCCAATCAAATATAATCATATTCTTTGGAATCACACTGATGAGTAGGGAGTGCTAGAAAATTCTTGTTTTATATGGAGTCACACAAATGCCTTGCAAAAATATTCTTGTCATTCACTGCATTATATACCTCATGTAGACTGAGCTTCAGAACAGCAGATCTGAGTTAAAAAACACCAGCTCCACAACAATAAAAACCAAACAACAAAAAAGCCCCCCACAAAAACCAAACCAAACAGAAAAAACTCCACCAACACCTAAAATCTCCAGCAGCATAGAGAGAATTTGGCTTAATTTGTTGAAAAAACTCCAAACTGGGCAGATCCTTAGAAACTAAATTGCATCTGAAATCTTACTCGCATCTTCCGATTATCCTAATACACTAAAAAAGACTCTGCACGTAACATATAGGCAATAAGTCAGATTTTTGTTTGTTTTCTTTGTTTCTGCATAACCAAAATCCACAAATAACAGAACTTTTTGAAACCACACCAGCACCAAATCCATTCTATTTTGTTTCACCATGTTTGCTACTGTAATCATACAGTCAGTGAAAAAATTAGGAGGAAAGGGGTGAAAAATAAAGGGGAAAAAAAAGAAATAAAGAGAAAGAGGTATGGCTGGTAGTCCAAGGGTACAAGAAGCAGCAGCCCAGGATTCAGAACCATCTAGAACTGCCAAAAAACCACATTATGAAAAGCTAGAGGGGCCTGACACCCAGCTATTGGGAATGGCACAGGCCATATGAAGCCAGATGGATTCCAGCCAGGTTGGCCTGGCCAAATGCACAAAGATACAACATGAGTTTGAATCCAGCCTAAGAGGATTTCATTGACAGGAACTGGAATTAAGATCATACAGAACAGCAAAAATGTAATATTGAGGCTTGTAAAATTTATTCATGCTCAGGAATGTAAACAAGCTCTTCTAGAGTAATTTAAAACAGAGATATAACTGTTTCTTACTGTGAATAAAGAAATATTGAAATCCCTTACCAAGGAACAAAAATATAACTTCCTTGATTTAATGGTTAATTATCCTGCACCTAATTATTAAAATTCTTGATAACTGATGCAGTAGAAGTAATTGTATCTGTTTTCTGAAAATAAAAATCTGCCATAAACATTTTCTGTAATACACTACTTTTTCAATTTTGGATGATTGCCTGTCCTGTGCCCATTACCCTCCTGCATTTCCACTGAGCTGTAATTAGAGTTGAAGTATGTCTTGATTTGCTTATTAAACATCATAAGTGATTTTAAAAAAAGTGTCATAATTTTAAATATGCAGGAAACTGCATTTAACTTATTTCACAAAACATAGTATTAAATCAAGTCGTGTATTTTTTAAGACAAAATTTCTGATCATTTTAAGGTAGAAATTAATTTTTTACTGACGCTGGGAAAAGTCTGAGCTATTCTTGAAACTGAACCTAGGGAGCAAAGGGGATGTCAGCTACAGGAGGGCATATGTGTAATTTGCAAGGTGCTTGTACTCTAATGGGTACATAATAGGTGGAATGGCTGGAAGTTGTTCACACAGGAATGATCATTATTTCCATCCCAGAAGGACTTGCTTCAGAAACTTATCCTGCCTGTCTACACCAGCACGTTTCGTTTACAGCACTTATTTACCTTGAGGATAAAACTAAAATCACTTGCAAGCCATCTATATGGATATAAATGCGTACATATTCTAATTCTTCCTCCCTGCTATGGAAATGTAAGAAATGTATGCACTGGATTTTTTCTCAGCAGGAGAATTTTTGACATCTCACTAATAGCTTTTTGGTAATGTCAGAGCAAGGGATCTGTGGAGAAGGAGACTTAATACAGGTGGCCTTTTTTTCTAAAAGGTTATTCATTAAAGAGAAGTGCAACCTAAATGTTTGTGCATTTTTCATTGAAGAATCTTTCATAAGCCATTATTTCCTTTTTCTTACAAACAGGTGTCATAGCATCATTTCATTACATAACCAGCTTTTCTCTACTCACACACACTCAACAGATATTGTAATTGCTGGTTACGGGGCTAATACAGAAAAAAAATAATCCTGGAATCAGAGACATGACTTAAAAGGAAATATTTCACATGAAGGCAAAGTGACATAACATTTAAAATTTGATGTTTCAAATTAGATATCCAGTCCCTCTACCTATGAAGTGTTATGCAAATGTTGAAGCGAACAGCACTAATCAGTATAAAATTAAATATCCCTAGCTTTTGCAGAACTGGGGTTGTGTTCCATTGTTACATAACTCCATAAATTACTTGCTTTTTGACAGTCCTTAAGTCACTTATTTTAGTATCTGAATGTAGCTACAGGCACATAAATTTGAAAGTGTGATAATAGATTACCTAAGGCCAGACAGTGAATCAATGTCTCAGTCGGAAGAGGAAACCAGGAATCCCAAGTACCTGTTGAAAGACAAGGTGACACTGCTCAGTGTAGAGAAAAAATGTTTCATTTGCAGCCCATGCAAATATAAAGCAATTATGCTCCCCAAACTGGAATTCTCTCCTTGAGATAATCTTAAACACATTGTGTATTCCTTTACCATCATTCTTAGAGAGGTAGCTGTGGAAGGATTAAAAGCACAGAAAGCCAAACCTGAAACTCAAAGCATTCTTCACTACGATTAAATCACTAATTGCTTCTTGCAGTGGTCCTAATTACATTATAAATAAGACTATGTACAGGATCAGCTGAATTACTTAAACAGTTTAATTACCCTGAAAAATGCTTATAAGTCTATAGGAAGCCAACAAAGTGGCTTTGTAATTAGTGCGGAAAGTTAAAGTTGTGCCAAAATAACCCCCCATATAGAAAATTTCATATTTAGAATAAATGTGGTGCAAAACTTTGGGGGTGTTGAGGTGAGGGCAGGTTATGAACTACTTTTTACTATTATGAACTGCAGAAAAGCTCTTTTAAAGAGTTCAGTCCCTCTTTCCCCACCACTGCAACAATTATTCCCCCAGCAAGCATCAATGGAACCAGGAAACCAGAGAGCTGGGAAGTAGGTGGGAGGGAATCTAAAAGCTTCAAGGACCCTGAAACCTACCTACATGAGAAATTTGTCAAAGGTTCAGTGGGTTTCCACATGCTTCAGTTTCAATGAAGCTTTTTTTTCAACAGAGGCCCAAGCCTTCAGAAAATTTCCAGCCAGATTAACAAGAGCTGCTTCTTGCTTTTCAGACAGAATATAAAGTCACTTTAAGAATATTTAAAACTGCTGTGGCTCATTGTCTTCAGCTGGGGCAATGTGAACTGTGAAGTGTTAAAACCTGGTCACTGCCTAAGCCTCAGCAATGAACTTCCATGAGAACTCGGGCACTATTTCTTTGGTAGGATGAAAAAAGAAAAAAAAAAAAAAGAAAAAGGCATTTCCCACTTCTGCATATCCCAAATGTTTCTAGCCCCCTTTGGGTCTGAAATTGCTCATTCTCAAGTCAGACCTGTGACCCTATATTTTGACACCCGTGATTCCTGACAGCATCTGGTGTTCCCACTACCAGGAAATATTTCTGGAAGTGGAAATGAGTAAGACTTACTTAAGATGCCAAAAGACCTTTTTTGGCATTCACAAAACATCTCAAATAAGTGGAACAACAGCAATTTTTACATAATACTGAAACACTATTTCTTTTTTATGTGCTACATTATGTATTTCCATTGGTATCTGATAACAGCTAGCGAGTTTGGTAAGCAAACTAAATACCAAGTCTTTACAGAATTCAGTAGGCTCTCGATACATCCCAGGAGAGATGTGGAAAATAATGCTTCACCTTCTAGAAAACCTAATGCAGTCTGCAAGGTAGGACGTTCCAGGTACGATCCCTGCATTCCAAAGCAGCACATTTGCACATGAGGCATCACCGCCGATACAGCACGAGCAGCCTCAAGGTTAAACAACCCCGACGCTGAGAGTTGAGGCAACAGCTATGAATTACAGCTGGAGCCAAGCTGCACTTCTCTGGAAGTGAACTGATGACCCTCACAAACACAGAGCGCTGAAACAAATCAATCTTGGAATAATAATACTGTTCCTGCAATTTCTAAACTTCTCTGAATTCATTGTGGATAAATTTTCTTCTCATAGAGTCAATGAAAAAGGACTCGCCTTGTTATCTTGGAAGAAGAAAGGAATTAAGTTCTCTTGGAAATTATGTCTCTTACCACCTTTGGAAAGTGTAGGCAGACTGAAGAAAAACAGTGCACAGTGTTAATCAGTGCCTGACCAGGAGCAAAAGCAACATCATCCTTCTCAGGTGGGAATAAAAATCTAAAAACATTATACAGTGACAAAATATAAATAGAGAAACATAAGATGCTCTGAGGGCTGGAACACCTCTGCTGTGGACACAGGCTGGGAGAGCTGGGGTTGTTCACCTGGAGAGGAGAAGGCTCTGGGAAAACCTTATAGCACCTTCCAATACCCAAAGGGGGATACAAGAGAGCCAGAGGGACTTTTGACAAAGACATGTAGTGATAGGACAAAGGGGTTTCAAACTGACAGAGCGCAGGTTTAGATTAGATATCAGGAAGAAATTCTTTCCTGTGAGCGTGGTGAGGCCTGAGAGATCCACGTGCGTGCTGAATTTAGCCTTTTTAAATGTGCTAATTTCCAGTTTAGAGCAGCAAACAAATTGGATGGCTCATATTTGAACACTTCCCCTTAAGAGATTTGTCAGGTTTGGACTGAGTCCTCAGAATACAGTGGGACTCCCACCAGTGTAAGCTGCATGTGCAAACTGAAGGCAGCTCATGGTCCTGTGAGATAAACTGTTTGCCCTTTTATATCTTGCAGAACATAGTTAAAAAAAAAAAAAAAAAATTCTCCTTTGCTTATTGCAATCCAAAACTGCAGTGTCCATAACACTTGAGTCACGTCTTGTTGCTAATCCTATTTATAATTCCATACAATCAGAAGTCCTATTTTAATGATTCTACTTTGATAACATCCAAACTTCTTGACCTCAGGCATGAGATAGTGAAGTATCTCAAACATATCTGAATGCTCCAAGGCACCATGTACTTCAGAAAGCCCAGGGGAAAGTGATATTCGGGTGATGAGAGTGGCTCACGTGGGAGCCCACCATTCCCTAGAACATAAAGGTAAAGGCAGAGCTGGACCTTAAGGCAAACCAGATAATTTGCACTCCCTGTAAGTTCTTTTCCTCCAAAAAAACCCCAAAAAAACCAACAACAAAAAAACCAACAGACAACCCAAACCAAAAATAGATCTTCATTGCCAATAAAATGTAGTTGTCAATGGAGGCTTGTGCTAGATGCAGCCACCAACCAAGTGCACTGGAACTGTTTCAGAGCAGTCACCTGCCCTGCTCAGCAGGAGCACACCCACAAGCCTGACAGTGGGAAATACAGAAAGCAGCAAAGAAAAAGACATATTAATAAATCCTTCATCCTGTTAATTCTGGTAGATATCCAGTAGAAATGTGGAAACCCAAGACTAAATTTGGTTATAAAGACTGCCTTCTATATCCTAGACAAATATCTAAAGGCTAACACATATACTTGTATTTTTTGAAAGCAGCTTTGTGTGGTCTCAGGAGATTGCAGCATTTAAACGTGGAGCATTTAGCTTTACAACTAAAAGTCAGAACAGGTCATGTCCACAGAGCCCAGTTTTCAGAAAAACAGGTATTCAGCGCTTCCACTAAATGAGGCACAGTTCAAAGTATCAGATCCCAGCCATTGGTAGGCATGTCAGGAAATCCTGGCCTAAATATTCATCAAGGTAACTATGGGTCTGCTCCATTATGATTCAGTATCTGGTGCCTTTTCCACCCATCAGAAGGAACGTTCAAAATGTCACCTAAGTGAAATTAGTTTCGAACAATTTGGAAACTGTGGAGAACAGCTTGAGTGACTTGGAGGAGCGGGGATCCTGTTTTTAAATGTGATGACTGCAGTTGCCATTTGTCCTCTAGATCTTCCATTCAAACCCAAAGTCAGTCATACAGTGGGCTTCTGTGGTGTGGGCTCTGACCTACACATATCTCAAATGCCAGACATCTTAAACAGCAACACGATTTCATGAACAGCAAGAATCCAGATAAATTTACGTTAACTTCAGATAAAATCCTCTTATAAGCCAAACACCAGCTCTTATGGGATTTGTTCATCGCCATTGCCAGAATGTCCTGTAACATGCACCCTGACTCTGGCTGTGCAAGCTAAATTTGCTGTGATTAGTAGGGCTGAAAGAAAAACGACTGCACTAATATTCAAGCTGTTTGAAGAGAGGTTTACTGCCCCCAAAAGAATAATTTAATTATAACACACCATTTTCTTTAGATCTACATATAAAAGAGTTAATTTGCCTAAGCGTGCACCAATGGGGCTAATGGATAAAGGTTTTTATTAGGGATGTGCCAAATGGTTCAATAGTTATTTGAATACTGTAGAGACCTCTCAAACATGTAGCTTTGGTGTGCAATAATTCTGTTCAATTAATGGGTTTATTTCCTTCACAGATATTCTTTCAGAAGTGCTCCATCATCCATGCAGTGCTGTTCAGAGACAAGTTGCAAACGTTTTCTCTTTACTGGTAAGTTCTAAGGACATGATGCTGTTCTTTCACAGTGCTGTACTTGATACAGGAAGAAACCTGCAGAGGAATACATAAAAAATGCTGTAGAAATTCTCTTTGGACCCGAGTTAATTGGTGATAATAATATTGCTGCAACCAAAGAAATCACATCAGCTTTCAAACAGTCTCTAGCACTCTTTTCTCCACTTCAGCTCTGCGTGGCAGAAGGTGGCACACTCAGCATCCCTTCCAGCATTAGCTCCCACAGACAGCCATTAATATGGCTCTAAATCTCCTAAAGCAAATGCAGCTCTGGTATCTGTGCATTACTGCTGAAACGACACACCTCCACGTTAATCTGAAGTTTTAACAGCTATCAGTAAAAAACTTTTCATTTTCTTCAACAATTAGCAACATAAAGGAGGTGATGTGGACATCTAGCCAGCGAAAGTCAGTACCTCCACTATGGTGTTTTGGTTTCTTTGTTTTTCCCCTCCTTTTATTCCTTATTTCTCCATTTCTGAGAGTTTGGGTCTTTTTCTCCTGCTACAAGCACAACACAGGAGGGCAGAAGTCATGAATACAAAAGAGCATAAACATTACAACATTTACACGGTGATATTTTTACAGAGGCCAAATGATTGCCTCATGACATCTCCAGAACTTCCAGAGGTTACACGAGTCAGGGTCATGAGAGAGTTTTTGCTTTCTTTAGCTATCCAGGGCAGAAAGAGCAAGGTGCCTCCTTTGTGGACCTTTCCTCTCGTAATGAACTTTGCAACTTGAGATGGAGGAAAAAGTACACAGGTTCTGGAGAGTGAAACTAATCAAAACAATACTTCTGAAATAGTTTCCCTAAATTATGTGATAAGAAGACGTAGACAGGGCTTTGTCCTGTTTACCCTTCCTAGTAAGGATCTTTTATTTCCTAAACAACAAGGGCATCATATTTAAACACAGCAACTCTTTCAGCAGTTGGAATTGAATACCATTGAATACATTGACCTTTACAAAGATTTAAAAATAACCTTGAATGTTGTCTTGCATTAGCTTTCATTATTATTCGATTGCATCTGATGAGCTGGCAGTAATTTCCACTTCTGGTTGCTATTGTTTCTGTGGAACAAACACCTTCTCATATCCACAGGGCAAACTATATATGGAAAAGTGCACAAAAATCTCCCTGATAAAATTCAGAGAAAACATGTCAGTGCAGTCACTGTCTGGGGCACTGGTCAGAGCAGCATCTCATTCACCCACCATCAATACAATTTAAACAAATTTCTGCTAATTTCTCCTATTTTTGTCCTCACGCCACCCAATATTTTTAAGAGAATTTATTTAATCAGAGACGTATTTTCTACATACACGGAATTCAGCTGCATGCTTCTGGAAAAAAAAAAAACAAAACCAGAAACAAAACAAACAGCTGAAAATTAGCATAAATTAAATCCTTTCAAGATTTATTGTTTTTAGGGAGACATACAACACAGGTTTTCCTTTCGTCCACATTTGCATGGGTAACACCTGTTTTCTCACCTTCATTTTACTTGCACTACATCACATCAAAGTAAGTTTACAAGTGAGTGAAATATATTTCTCTGACCTACTTGTTAGTCCCTTAAATACCTCCAAGGACCAAGGACCAAACAAACTGATTATTTTAAAAAACAAAACACAGGGTAAGAATGTCCACTGCTCTCATTCCACCAACAGCCTCAGTGATTTAAAAAACCAGATGTGTATCTCAAACAAATGGTAACTCCCCTCCAATGGCAATTCCCACTCAGATATCCCACCTTTCTTGGACAGATGTTCAAGTATCTGCCAGGAAGATGACAAGTCCTGCACAGCTGAAATGTGATTAGCAATAAGGAGCCTCAAACAGTCTTTCTTGGCATCCTCCCTGGTACTTTGCTCCTTACAAGCATTACAGTAAGATATAAGAAAAGCTTTTAGTTATATTTTTAATGTTATACTGCTACCACTGTTATGAGGCACTGTCATTTTTTTTGAGTAAACTAGACTCTCTGTGGAGAAATACTTGGTAGGAAAATGCAGCTTCATTGACATGAATCTGTTCACAGCTGCATTTTAAATCCATGATGAAAGGTGTGATAAATAAACATTTTTTTAAAAATGAAAAAAAAAATGCCAGTTTTTTCCATTCTCTGCTCTTTTGCTTGTAACTTTTAAGTAAAAACAAAAGGTGGAAAGCACTGGTTTTCTTTACCTGATAATGTATGTTGCAAGGATGCAAATGATGGTTCCAAAGTTATATTTACCTTTCTGGTGTAAACAAAGTAAAGTAATTGCAAGAAAATAGATTTTCCTCTACCCACACAGTCTAAGTTCTGAATTTGGTATGACTCTTGCAAACAACCCGAGTGATCTGCACTAAGACCTTAGTAGATCCCCCAGGTTTAGTCTTGAATCAACACAGATATTTTCTTATTTACCCACATTCTCAAAGAGGAGAACTTCAAATATAAGTAAACATTCATTTTTATAAACTGCTTGTATTAATAATTCATTACACTGCCATCAGTGACTTAATAATTCCTTTTAAACTCTTATTGTGATGATGTGAAGCTAGTAATAAAAGCCTTTTTCCTGCCAACAGTGCTCAGAAAAATAATTACTCTTTCTCCTGGTAGCACCCAGGCCTCAATATTCCATGTGGGGAGGAATTTTTGCTTAATACCTGGCGTGCAAGAAAACATGCAACAGCCAGGTGGGAGAAAGCCTTTCTGCAAAAGTCCCTTTCCTATATTCAATTTCCATTGAATAATGATCCCACTGGAGTGCAAAATGTTCTGTTCTTTGCAGCTACAAAATAAATTGGGAAACAAATGCTTTGTTAGAGGAGGAACTCTTTCAATTGATGCCAGTTACACTGAAGAGCCATCTTTGCCCCACTGGTTTTATTATTATGTCAAATACTCATAGAGGTATAAACAATTCTCCTTAACTTCTCAAAATGCACAATCAAGACTGGCAGCAACTTGCAACAAAGCAAAAGGGCCATATATGTCATTATTTGCATTCTCTGCCAGGTACAATTCAGGCTTAAGCTCTCCAAAGGGCAATTGCTGCTGTTGTTTTGCCCGACAACCCCATTCCTAGGTTCTGTCAGTAATGCAAGGCCTCATTCCTAAACGTGCTATTTCTTTTTATTCTGCAAACACAACATTACCGTTTTCATAAATAAGTCTTTAGGTTTCACTTATATTTAACTGGAAGGGGTTTATACAATATTTTCCAGGTTATAACCCTAGGTTACTGGTATACAGAATAATGTCCTAGCTGAACATGTAGAAGTCATGTGACTGAGGACACTTGCAATTCTAACAAAATTTTCAAAATTATTTTGTGCTGAACAGTTTCTATACCAGGAATGGTTAAATACTGTTCCAGGGGACAACAAGAGGAATATAGGCTTGCAGATTTGTCTTACAGTGAAAGCGTTTTGCACTATGCAGGGCTCCAAACACATGTATCAGTTTTGATAAGGCACAGGCAGCATGGGAAGAGAGGTGACTGCTGTCTCTTGTATCTGTTGCTGTTTTCCTTGCTGCCTATGCAACATCTCCAAAAATATGTGTGTGTGTGTAAGGCTCTATCCACAAAGCCGTATTTTGACAGAGATAATGTACAAAGCAGCATAACGCTAGAAAACTCATCTAGGCTGTGCTTCATCTGAGACTCCAGCTCATCTATATGCTAATTCGGACGGGATGTAAGTTGGATTCTTCCGAAGACCGTGCCCCTAATATCCTTTTAGCACATAATTTAATATTATGTTTTGGGGACAGGCAGTAAAAGTTAGTGCGCTGTGTTGTTCTGTAAATCCACTGACTGCTTCTTTCAGGGATATTGCAGCAAGCCGTGGCTTTTCAGCTGAAAGGACAGCGAGGTCTGTCAGCCTGAGCTGGCTCATTGTGCCACTGAGCCACACACACAACGCTGAAGAGCATTAAATAGCACTTCACAGATGCTAATATGGAATAATAAATGGCATGGCACAAAGGTATGAGGAAGTGTCTATTTTTACACTGGCAATTGAACCACTTATCACTGAAAAGGCCATTATTTGCATGTGAAACTTACTCTCTAACACTTGTTGTAACTACTGAATTCTAGGCACCCGTAGCTTAGGGGAAAAAAAAAAAGTAAAGAAAAAATAGCACAAATTTTTGAACTCTAAAGAGTCAAAGAACATGAAGTATTTACTACACATGGAAAAAAAAGAAAAAAAGAAGCTATTAATGTGTACATCCACTTCATGACAAAAAATTTCTACAAAGATGCTCATTGTAGCATCATTTTTTAATAGTATTGTATGTATTTCTTATGGATTCCTTGTACAGATAACCTACAAAGACTACAAAGACTTTTATCAAATGTTTTTTATGGAGTTAAATTTTGCTTTTTTAAATTTTTTAAGAATTATTTTAGTGCTTTAAAAGCAAAGTTGTTTACGGAAGAACATGAACCCTGCGGTTCAGAACTGTATCCTTCAATTCTTTTTGTAGGATCTCAAGCTGCATTTAAAAGATTCAAAGACAAAAAAAGCACAGTCATTTTTATGAACTTATTTAGTTTTCATCAGTTTCTGAAAGCATAAAATAACGAGTTCAATGTGTATATCATAATAGCTTGCCATAAATGAAATCAAGCTTGAAATCCCTACATGATGAAAAGTGTAATAAATAACTCATTAAAAGGTGATAGACAAAGGAATTTATACATATTTTGGCTCTTCTTATGCTATCTAACAAGCTGTATTGACTGCATATCTCAGGAAGCCAAACTCAGTTAAGCTATAATAAAAATAACATTAACTTTTTCTCTCCCCAGCAACACCAGAGTAATGAACACAAACACTGAAGGATCAGATCCCTTTTTACACACAGCCTCAAATAACCTGTAGCGAAACTCAAACCATAGAAATTGTCAGCTGCCAGCCCCACAGCTTGGGGCCAGTGCTGACAGGTACCATAAACCAATAAACAACATCCCTCAGTGCTAAACCAGAATCAGTGCATCTGCATCTACGTCCTGCAATACTTGACAAAAAAATCGGGAATGGGAGCTAAACTGATGTTAATCACAATTTAAGAGTTCATGCAAGTTTGAGGAAACAAAAGGTTTCCAATTCCTTCAAAACCTTGCCTGGATTTCTGTATTCAAGGAAGTAGGAGGTTTGAAGTTAGTGGGTTTGTCTCTTGGTGGTAGAGAACGTTTGAGCAGAACTCTTCAAAAGAACAGAAAGTTGCTGCACAAGTCAGAAGGCCAGGAAAAAATACCTGCAATAGTGACAAGGGGTACAAATCATAATGCTTTTATTGATGTTTCATATGCTGCCTCTTCTGTTAGAATATGGTTTTAGGCACATTTTGGTTGCTTTACAGAGCCAGACTGATAGAGTTAGAACTTTCCTAAGAGGATCTATCAGTACCATTGATCCTGAATGACTACCTGCTGCCAGTTGCAAATATTACCATACAAGCCTTCTTATCAAAGCAAATGTATCAAAAGAATATTCAGGATCAATTGTGATGATGAGTTAAAATGCTGATGGGAAAAATTCAACCTTTTCTTCCACCAAGGAGAGAGAGTCTTGTAGGGTAAATGAAGTAAATGCTGCAATTTTTGACCCAAAAATAAAAATGATCAGGATTCAAATATGCATATCTGGTAGGGAGTTTTACAAGAGCAGAATCAGCATAATTCAGAGTAAACCTGATGTTGGCAGCTGGTACAACCACTTTAAATCACTGTAGCAAAATACAGCACCCTTGAGAACTATCCATGAGGTACCCCAGCCAAAGGTACACCCGACAAAAAGGTCTAAACCCTGAATTTCTGACACTGACTTATTGCCAACATGCCAATTATAGCAGTTACTGGCTAATAAACACTATGTAATCAATTCAAATACTATGTCGACAGAAAAAGGAAGTTAAAGTGTTTCACCTAGGAGTTATTTCCTTCTCATGGCAGTTTCTGTGAGCTTCACTTTGTGAATATGAATCTGAAAGATAAATTCTTGAAAATATCTGCAAAGGTTAAAATCCATATCTTGTGAGAAATAAAAAAAAAACCAACCAAAAAACAACAACAACAAACCACTAGCCGGTCAATATCAAAGACTAGATATAGCAAATGAATTAAATATAAGGAAAGGAAAGTCAAATGTTAGCTTCAATGCATGGGCCAAACCTCCAGGCTGATATAAACTCATAAAGCAAAAGTTTTTGTGCAGAGAAAGGCAAGTATTTCAATAACACTCAAAATAATTTTACCATAAGCATTTGTAGCCAATCCACCTTATTCAACAAATTTCAAGAATTTCATTGACCTGTATTATTGCTCATGGCTTGATTACAGCAGAACATGTATCAGATTAAGGAATATTAAAGGAATAAGACCATTCATAAATGCAGTTAATCGGGACAAAGAAAGAGATATTCTGGAGCAGTGCTTTGTATTGATAAATATCCTCTCAAATTGTTGATGGATGTCCCACTAGAGGACCAGTCTTTCCCCCGTGACAGGAATCTCTGAAACCAAAATAATCAAAGCGTGAAATAAATCCTGGACGTTGGATACAGGTTTACCACAGGGAAGAGCCCACACAAGGTTTTGTCTCAAATATGATCTATAGCCAAAGTTATAAAGTAATGATCCTGTGATATTTCCCAGTCAAAGCAGAAGAAAGGAAAAAGAATAAGATTTCACTGCCTACATTACCCAGATATGTGTGTGAAGACACAGCAACTTTTTAAGTGTGAGCGCTGTTCAAAGGCGCTCACTGCATCTTGGCGGAGCACTCGAGTCAAACAGAATGCAGCAACACTAAAGAGCAGGCTATAAATAGGACACTAACAAAAACTGTAAGGATTTCCAGTGGCAGAGAGTAATTTTTCTCTAAGCCTTTCTCATATCAAAGTTGAATTCAGCTCTGCATTTGAGAAGAAGATGACAGAGTTCACAAAAGCAGGTGCACTGCATCTTCACAGGAACCTTGCAGAGCGGGCCACGTGAAGCTGGTAGACACATTAAAATGAAGAATAGGTCTGAGCTTCAAAGGGAAGAGAATCACTCTCAGATTTACAATAATACTGTCATATAACATCATATTTAAAGAAGACAGCATAAAAGGAATCAAAATACATTTCTTGAAGTATAATAGGCTTTATTCTTTCAGCTTGGATGTGGAAAAAAATGGAAATAGAAGAGGCATATGACACAAAACTTTCACTGGCTTGGGGAAGGTGGTCTACCAGTTTTGAAAACTTTTCTCTGGCTGAGAAAATTTAAGATATGCATTTATCAAAGTAACTCTGAACACAGCTTTGAGTCCATGGAGTTTGCTTCAAACACAAGAGACACTTTTAAGTTACCAGTGCACCGTGTTGCTTATCCACACGAAGACTTACTACAAAGCCCAAGAGAGAGCTGCTGTTACCTCCTACCTGAGTGCGGCTGATTAAGCATGTCCTTGACAGAAATTGTCTCTCTAAGTGACTTTTAGCTTCCAGGAACTTAACCAAACTAAGAAGTCATCCAACAGGCAAGGGGGTAGGACAAAGAAATGAGAGTTCTTTCAATTTTCTTCAAACCTAACTCTTCAAGAGAGGTTTGGTAACCCCAGGGAACAAAAACATGAAGTCAAATGGTTGTACATTGCAGTACTCCTCATCTACACTGCTCTTCTCATCTTTCTGGAGTCACAGGCTGAGATATAACCATACCAGAAAGATAGGAAGCATCCACTGGTGTGCCCAGTTTATCCTTTTCTTTCCTTCTCTCTAGCAAGTGCACTGCAAGGTAGACTGTCACACACTGTAGGAGAAACAGAGGATCAAGGACTTTTGTATTAAGGTGTGAAGTGACTGCAGTCACACAGAATCCTCTGTGAACAATGTCATGAGTGCTGCCTGTGTCTAAACAGCTCAGAGAAGAGCTATTTTCAGAGGTATTCATTATTATTGTGTTTTTTCCCAGGTCACACCGGGAATATGTCTATTTTAGGCAACTGATACTTTATTCAACCTGGTTTAAAGTGGTTATTTTGAATGTTTTTTTTTTTTCCCACTTACTCTCTATTGATAAGACATGTACAAACCTAAGGGCTGTGAAGAAATATGGTTCTGCCAATTACCTTGGCATGAATAGCTACTTTGAACATCCCAAGATAGTGGACCAGTCAAAAGATGTATTTTGACAACTACCCTGCATGTGACCTGCATAGGCAGAAAAGTCTTTCAATTTGTGAAGTCTAATACCCAGCACAGAGGAGAAAAACAACAGAACTGGACAAATTAGCAAGATACATGTGAAATGACCAAAGAAAGCTTTTTAATTAAAAAGCTAACCTGCTGATTGACTTGATCTTATCTTGATTCTTCAGTTCGACACTTCGCTCAAGAGGGACATTTTTAGATGCTCTTCCATCTCTATTTAGGTTAGAAACCTGTTTTCTTGATTCATCGAGGCATCTGATATATCAGATTTAATATAGGCCAAACTTTGTTGCAAACCCATGTCAGAATGCAGAACCCTATCTGGGGTAATGAAATTTCTCCAGCTCTTTTTTAATTCTCTGCGTGCAAACAGCAGTCACCAAATTTCAGCCATTTCAGTGGTGGCTGCATTTTCTACACTGGTGTTATTGTCACAGTTCTATGTAAGGGGTGTCCTGCAGGTTTTTATTATGTCTAATGTCCCTTTATGTCCCAAGCGTTTTTTAATTTAATGGAACAATTTTAAAAATAATTTGTAAGCTTGTGTGTTAGTTTTAAAAGTTAACTTCTTTTTTGTTTGTTGGTTAGTGTTTTTTTCAAAATCGAACAAAAAATAGAGGACAAGGACAGACTTGATGCAGATTCTTTGTGGATAATGGGGGTTTCACATAAAAATCTCACTAAAAAGAGTTTTAGTTACTGTTGTGGGATTTTAATTTCTTTTTCCTTTAGTCCACCCACGTTCATTGCAGTTAATTTCTTTAAACTTAACCTTGAGGAATCATTTGTTAGGAAGTGAATAAACTCTTCCTAGCTATGAGGGGGACTAATGTTTTCACTGATATTTTCCAGTTAAAATACTGCAGAACAACCTACACCAAAGCAGTAAAATCACGTAAGTGCACCAGTAGAAACGAGCAGGACACCAGGTAAAGCCTCATTTGAATTCAGATATAAAGTCTTGAAAAATAAAGTCTTTGTCCCTGTTTAGCCCTAGTGTAACAGAAATCAGGTTGAATTGTACTCTGAACCTAAAAACCCAAGTGATACAGAGACTATTTTAATTATAAACAAAGTATGCAATGCTAAGGAATTGTAATCTGATAAGGTCATGGGCTCTTTCTGCATTGGAAAAAAACCAATAAAAGAAGCAATTTTTTATCTTTGAGGTAATTTGTCAAATACATTAAATTAGAACAATGTGGTTTTTTATTACCTCTTGCTTTTAGTGTACCAGAGTTTTATTATATTCAAATCTTTTGAGTCATAAAGATTGGAGATAAATATACATAACAGAATAGTATTACCATATTATCTCAAAAACAAATAAGCATTTATTTTCATTTTCCTTTTCATTCCACCATTTTTTCTTCTTTAATCCAGTAAAGAAGCTGTAGAAAGATGTCTGCTCCTGTAAATATCTCATTTCTCTATCCCCAACAGATTTTGTGTAATCCTGAAACAACAGCTACTTCTGGTAAGAAACAGAATGACTAACAAATTATAAACATAATAAAACTATGCAGTAGTAGAAAAAAGATATGATGTATTTTTTCCTTGGGTCCCCAGGGCTTTTCTGTTAAAAAGAAAAGAAAAAAAAAAAAAAAGACAAAAGACAAAATAAACAAACAAAAAGCCCTGTTTGCTTTGCAACCAAATAAAGGAAAAAATACTGAACTACATGTTCAGTGTCTGAAATTAACAAAGGTCACTTAGCAGCTGACCTAAACAATCCTTAAAAAAACCCTAAAACCAAATAGCTGGGTAGCCAATCCATGTACCTATAATAACAGACAAGCCAAGGTGCATCCTCTGGTTATTTCTGAAAAATACCAGATTTTTGCTCTTACTGGAAGATGCTAATGGCCACTATCAAGGAAATCTGTGATCAATAAATATTGTTAGAGACCAGTTAAACTCAATTAGGTGTGCTAAGAACTCCTTCAAGGTCCAGAAGAACAATGAATTCTCCTTACAGGACAGAGAGACTAAAACACCAGGACAGGTTAATATTTTTCCTCTCTTTGGTACCCTGTATCCAGGTTATAATGTCTATGGCATGCCTTCAGATTCCATCTTTTTCTCCTCACAATCACACCTCCCCCATGCAAAAATCCTCCTGCTCAATTCAGGATCTGTTCCTGTTCCATGGAAGTGCTTTAGCTGCTTTAATCTTCCCATGCCACCATTTTGCAGAGTGGCTACAGATGGATCAAGGCCTGAGTGACAGGAAACACACGGGAACCTTTCATTCCCTTCTTGCCCTTTTTCATCTCTTTTTGAAGATTATATCAACTACTGCTGTCTCCTGAAACCTGCACTGCATGTTGTTAGGGAAACTCACACACATTCCTTAAGCCAGTAGAAAACCACCGCTGACACGAGGGTAATTAGGGGTGGATTTACATTGAACAAAAAAGAATTCATAAGGAAAGATGTTCAAGCATAGTTGGAGCTTACAGACCATACAGAGTGCAAAAATCACCTGCCTAGACATATCTGAGGGTCAAAAAATGAGCAGATAGAGGGGAAAAAGCTGTCAAAGATAGTTCAAATGAAGATACATAGAGAAATTAACAGAAGAGCAGACCTGAGCCTGGAAACCTTCCCCAGTCACTTCCCTGAGTGTGAAAGGAACAAGAAACAAAATCTGCAGAACTTTGTGCTATCAACCTCCTGTCACCAAAGCATCTCCAAATAACTCACAAATTCAGAGCCATTGCTCCCACTCCTTTGAAACAGCACAATATCTATTTCCCCCTCCATTTTAGAGATAAGGGAAACAATGCATGGACAGACTGAAGCCAACTCAAAGAACCTGAAAACATGCTGTTACCCATGCATTTAACCTCTTTAATGATAAGAAGTCTCAGGCAAGAAGTGTCTAGTTCAGTTTTCCAATCACATCATGTGCTTGATATAAACAAAGTTATAAAAGCCCTGCTGATTCATATCACAGAGGTGATTCCTAGCCAAGGGAATAGTTTCTCGTGATGCAAATGGCACGACCTGCACAAAACTGAAAACCAGGGCTCCTCCTGGCAAGGCAGCCTCAACTGTTTTAGTAAAGCAGTGAACCAATTTCCTGAAGAAAGTTGTTTTCCGGTTTATAAGACCAATCTTTAAATGATATCTGAGTTTGCAGATGGAAAATGTATACACATATACTTTTAATCTTGGTGGGTTTTTTTGGTCAAGGCTAAAATTTTCAAAAATGTCATGGATTTACACAGTCATATGTAGATATATTTAGATGAAAGACCATGTGCAGTCATTTATATGTGAATTTCTGCATTTGTTTAAGTAACATTCTGCTACTGTGTTCCAGAAAGCAGTTATGTTTCTGTTGCTTCCATGGAAAATCTAGTGTTTCTTCAATGCAGTTGACTGCTGGAACTAAATTTATAGAAGTGGGCTGCTTGTCACCACAGTGCATAACAAACAATGCAGTTTCCTACCTTCCCAGTGCTTGATAGTCAATACCTGATTTAAGCCTTGATACTCCAGTCTGTAGTCAGATTGTCTTTTAGAGCAATTGTGCAGAAAATCATTGAGAAAAATGGTTTCCTCTTCCATATACATAGTCTTTGCCACCAGAGGTCAACAATTAGTATACAGATCTATTATTAATTTTAATTAATTTCTAGAAAAAATATTTGTGAATATGATTATTCACAATTTATGAGCTGATACTTAAAACCTGTGAGGTAGCCCATTTGACATACCTCATAAATTACACAGTACATTATTAGCTCATGAGAGGAGAGCATATGACTTGGAATAGATTGTGTGAAGGGCCATATATATGAATTTGAAATTCATCCTCTATTAATATTCCCTAATTAGTTAAAACTTGCTGCGTATGCATTTCCCTGCCAGCAAAATCATGGAACATATGCAAAAAAGCAAAAACAAAGAGGGTGATAGCAGTTTCAAAGCAAAACCTTTTGAAATTCAAATCATTATTTGTGGAGAGAGAAAAAACCCAAAAAATCACAATACTCAATTGCCCTGTAGATGGAGAGATGGAAAAAGGCAGGGAGGATGGTGACTTGCAATGTCTGAGGGACGTGCAATGGCTTCACAGTTGACACATATTGAGTCACAATTAGAAGTAAGTTTGTCATTCCCAGTCTCTCTCCTAACACCACAAAATTGCTGTTTCTTCCTACTACATGCAAGAAGAACACAGATATCCAATTACTGCTAATTGGTTTTGGTTTTTCATGCATAGTTAATGCAACCTTATTTATACAGGGCAACCAACTCCCTTCAGGTATACCTAATTTCCTGTAGCATTCACATAATACATCGTTAATTTTAAATCCATAAAATGCATTGCATCCTCAGATGATACAAGAGTCATCCTACCAGATGAAATTAACCCTTCCCCCAAATATTACGTTTCAGTAAATGTTTAAATAGGCATTTTCTCTTTTCATCCAAGATAACTTCATTATGGTGCTTAGGGTTGTGGGGACAGGTGCATCAGACAAAACCCATCAGAGAAACACACCAGGCAGCAATAATGAACAGAGGCCAAAGAATCAATGAGGCTGGAAAAGACCTCTGAGATCTTCGAGTCCCACCTATGACCAAACACCACCTTGTCAACCAGACCATGGTACAAAGTGCCACATCCAATCTTTCCTAAACACCTCCAGATGCTGAGCTACGGCCTAAGACCTACCACAGAAATGAAATAGGACACACAGAAATCTGTCTTGTATTTCCTTGGATGTTTTGTGTGAACAGACATCTGAATTCTTGAGCTGTAAGTGCTTTTTGGTAAGTACAGGTGTTTGAGTGCACTTTTGTCAGCTCTTTTTACTTCATTGTACAAAACCTCCTGAACCCTTCTATGCTGAGGATGGGAGGCAGAACCTCTCTGCACTCTTCTCCTGCAGCATTTCAGAACAAACTGGAAAGCAGGAGAGCTAATCAAAACATTTGTATTCAATGCCTGCATTTAAAACTTCATGCATTTCATCTGATCACTGTTTATTCTTCTAATATGTATTCATTGATATGCCCTCTGGAAATATTTCATTTTCCTACTCCAGAAATCTAAATCCACTGATAGCTGCATGCATCTGACAGCCCAGATGAACTCTAGAAATTCAATGTCTGGGGAAGTTCTGAGAGCAGCATTTACCCAAGTGGCCATCAGATCACAGTTCAGGACAAGATTAGACCATGCCAGTTTGATTCTGCCAGTGTCAAACTACTGAGGTGTCTAGGAGAGCACTGGGAGATGAGAAAGCACTCCCCAGAACAGCAGACAAACCTTCCCCCAGCTGTCTTGGGGGCAGTGCTCCACAACTCCCTGTACAAGCAGCTGAAGCTACACCTTTCTCCCCCAAGAGGACAGCTTTCAGTACAGGAGATTCAGACCCCTGACAAGTCAAATTAGGGTAAAACAAACTCCTACTCTCTCTGCCACGCAGCCCTGACTCCTTCTCTTGCAGTCTCACATTCCCAGGAAGCTCTAGTCCCTGATGGTGCTGCTGTCCACCTCGTGCCCTGCCCGAGCTGCTCAGTCTTGGGCTCCCCAGGACATGACAAGATGCTCTTGGAAAAAGCTCCTTCCCACTGCCCTGCAGAAAGAACAGCTGAGACAAGAGACTGCAAGGCAGTTTTCTTTGTTCCACCTGGCCTTATTTACTCTTTCAAACGTGCCACCAAACAGTCATATTAAACTTCAGAAAAACCAATTAGGCTCTCAGTCACGTGGCATAAATCAGAAGTCATACCATATAAAGAAATGCTATTAAATCAGCAGAGAGGGCAAAGGCAGAGGCAAACTCAAAGGTAGCAGCTGCACTGGCCACCTGAAAACATGATTTTAATTTTGTTTCTGCTCAGCTATAGACTTGGCTCCCTCTGAGAAATGTTGGCTCAGTGTACAAATGTCAGTGGTCTCCACTCCCCAGTTCCTTTTGGTGTATGCTTTCCAATCCAAGCAGATACCTGCTCATTTAACTCATTTAATGCAAATTAGTCCTTGCAAGTACAGTGGCTTATTCAGAAAAATAATAAAATTTGAAAATGTAGTCCTATGCAGCTTGCAGTTGTAAGGCACAGGATATTTTTATTTTAATGTTCTTAAAGATGAGCATGATGGTTCACAGAATTATTCTTTTTCTAATTTCTAACCCACTGATCCCATGCCCAGAAAGTACTTCCGTAACATAAGGTCCCATACTTCTTTCTCTCTGGGGAAATATAATAGTTTGTCCAAAGAACAACAGTTTGTTAATTATTTCACCATTTATCATCTATGTAGCACTCTCCCCTCCCTTGTGGTCAATAGCACTGTCAGGGAGACCCAGCTTAATTGAGTAGATATTGACAATCCCTTTATCCGAACTGAGGCATGTAGAAGTAATTTTCAAGCACTGTTGATGGCGTTTGGGTGATTAACATCTCCAGGACTCTTTCAAAACCTCATCTTTATTTTCCCTGACAGACTTCACTGGGATGAAATGAGGACATACAGATCCTACCTTCAGTTCTACTGTTGCCGTGCTCATCTCCTCATGCACACTGATCCTTTAATTCTGCAGCGTGAGGACATTTGAAAATGAAATTAAAAAGTCAAAAACATTGGTCTGTGGGAACCTCTACTACTAGAACTGATTGTTCACAACAATTGCACAACATCAATCCAAGGTGTGCTGTTTTGAGGAGCCTGATCTCCAAACAAACTTTGTTCCTTTGCTTCTCTGCCATCAAACATGTGACCCCTCCAGACCACAGGATATCCCCGTTCTGGCATGAGTTCTGCAGAGCTTTGCTGGCCACTCTCTCTGGGCAGTGTTGGGCTGTACAACAAACACTGGGGTACAAGCATTACTCAACCTCGTGCACCCTTTAGGTGTTGAATAAGGAGCCCCTGCCAAAGCACTTCTATGTTATTAGTGGTCTCCAACTTATTTTACATTGAGCCTCAGCAAAGAAAGAGGAAGTGAAACATTTTTAAAAAACAAAACCACAGGTTTAGCTAAAGAAGTCTAAGACAGAGGTCTTCCCTTTGTGTTACTACACACCCTTGGGGCTCCTGCCACCTACCTGCCTGAGACTTTGTTCTGATCCTTTCTGATTTCCCTGCCCTGTTATTTATTGTGCAGATCTCACCTGTCAGTCCAAGTGCCTTTCTCTTTTTGCACCCATGAGTTCACAACAAAAAACAGCATAAATGTCCCCCATGAGAGTCACTTTCTCCTACCAGGAATCACCTGTCGCTCTAGTGGAAAACATTTTGTGGAGAGTGACATCCCACTTCCCTGCCATCCCTCCACCAGGGAGAGGGAACTGTCAGGCTGCCTGCCTGTAGGCAGTGAGCTCAGAAGGGCTGCCTGTTGCACGTGCAGAATGGAATGAAAGACAGAGCCAATGGTGACAAGGTGAAAGGTACAACAGGGATACAGTCCCCAGCTGCCCTCTGATAACACTGATGCACCCAGCTTTGCTTTGTGTCCTTGCAAGTGTCTGGCATGGGTGGACAAGTACTAGCATGAGCTGCTGCAGGCCTTAGTCTCATTTAAATCAATACATCCTTAAAACTGCATCTCCTCACAAAGAAATACTGGAATGACAGAATAGTTCAAGGTGGAAGGGACCTTTTAAAGGTCATCAAGTCCAATCCCCCTGGAAGAAGCAGGGACATCTCAGAGCCCTGGCCAACCTGACTTTGAATGTTTCCAGGAACGGGGCATCTACCACCTCTTTGGGCAACCTGTGGCATTGTTTCACCACCCTCATTGTAAAAAACTTCTTTCTTATGTCTAATCTAAATGGATTCACCTTCAGTTTAAACCATTACCCCTTGTCCTATCAAAGAGAGAAGATACCACGTCAGCTCATTGCTGCCTACTGAAAATCAGCCACAGTGGAGTTGCTCCAGAGCTAAGCTGTCCTGACAAAGCAATATGAGCAAATAATTAACCAGCTTTTATTAAGCCGTGTGTTTCAGCAGCATTTTCTACTCTTGTGTGGCACTAATCAAGAGCCAGGGCAGGGAATGTCAATGAACTCCAGACTCAAGAGACCTGTTAGCATTTGAATGTGTGAACCAGCCTCTGAATTTCCCAGTTTCATGTTCAGTGACTCTTGGTGGCACAGGTCCAACTGATGTGCAATTCCACTGACTGCAACTGTTCCTGTGGATTTATCCTGGGGAGGTGTTTTGTGCAAAAGGATTAACTCAGGGGAACTTTCCCCTGAAACTAGTGGAATAGAAGAAATGGTGACATGGAAATCCTATTAGTGGTTCCTGCTATTATTAACAAGATAAAGCCAACCACTTTCTAATAATCTGTTTGCTAAAACCCAATGGTTGTTTCTCCCCTGGTTCACATGGGCACTGATCCATGTGGGGATCATGGAGCACATTAATCCTGTCTTGGAGCAGGGGTTGTTCCCAGGTGTTTTCTATTCTGCAGCTTCCAGGTGGGCAAGGTGAAGACCCCAGGTAGTTCCAGGAGGAGGTGTCTAATTCATGGCAGTGAGTAGAAGTCAGCAGTGAGCTGTGGAAACACAGAGTCTGCTCCAGAAATTCAGAGCAACAACCCACCCACCAGCAGACTGCCCTGTGTGTGGGACCAGCTGATGCTGTGATGTCAGGGAGTGAAACAGTTCCATTTACATTAACAGATACAGTATTTTTTCTGAAGTGGCATTTGGAATACAAAATATCATCAGTAAAAATGTGCATAGATAACTAAAACCTTTTATGAAACACAACGTTCTGCATTTTTGAAATGTCACAGAGGAACCCTTTAAAAAATAAAAAAATAAAGCAAGTAATGACAATAAGCTTTCTTCATTATACTGAAATTGAATCTACAAATACTTAAAACATCTGCTTTGGTCTGTAACATTTATTTTCCAAACAGTCTTAGATGCCAGAAAGAGTTCTTAAAGGTTTTCTGGGATAGAAACCAGCAAACTAGAAAAGCATAGCCATGTGCATTTAATTGTAAGTTATGCACTTTAAAATATGCATTTTCAAACAGATCTTGGAACACTTTACATTGTTGATACTATTAAAAAACGAATATAAATGAAAACGGCACTATATATAAAGGATTTTTGCCAGCCACTATTAATATTTAAAAACCATGTGTGGAGTTTTATTAACTTGAATAAGGACTCTTTTTTAAAACTTCATTTGCATAAATTAAACATTCCCTTGCTATTATAGATATTTTTCCTTTTTCTGCTTTAGTTGTCTGATTATCCAAAAGAAAAAAAAAAAAGGAAAAAAAAGAAAAAAGAAAAAAAGGGGGTGATGGGCTTCAGGGTAGATAGATTTCCTGCAGACAAATTCTAATAGGCCTTCCAGATATATAGCATCTTGTTAAAAATTCATGCAGGCCAGAATACTAGAAGGTCAGAAAATGTCTTTGAAATTCTGCCAGAGCTCTTTTTGATAATTCATTCAGGTTTTAAAAGGGAAAATTCCTCATTAAAAAGAACCTAATGCTTATTAATTTATACTCCTAAGGCAGAGGCTGAATATTAAGCGGTGGACTCTGTTAATCCATTTATTAAATACCAAAGACCATATGTTTTCACCCTGTGTCCTTGCTTATTGATTAATTGCCTTAGACCTGTATGGGTAAAAGCAGAATAAAGCAAGTCTCTAGACACTTTCCCAAACAGGTGGAAACTGTAGCGCTCTTTTGTGTAGCATACACCTTACAGAACTCAATCTCCTCTGCCTTCAGGTACACGTCTGTAAGCTGCTGGATCTGGCTGCATAAAAGGTCCCCTTTGCTGAAAGTTATCATTTTGTGCCACAGGGTAAGTAAAATACCTCCTACAGCACTGATTTCTGCTTTCCTGGTGAGCACATTACTGGACGCGAAGGAACAGAAAGGCTTCTCCACGCTCCAGACACAAACAAAAACTTCTCTGCTCTAGGCTGGCCCAGAGCGAGGATCTGAGCACTTTCCCCACTCTCACAGCTATTTCCAAGAACCCTATTCAACTGCAGAGTTCCAAGCACAGCTCAGACATGTCCTGGTTTTGGCTGGGATAAACTAAATTGTCTGCTTAGAAATGCTTACCCCCAGTGAATGACTTTTCAGTTCCCCACGCTGTGACAGTGAGCAGGTGGACAAGAAGATTTTCACGGCCAGGACAGCTGACTGGAACTGGCCAAAGGGACATTCCATACCACAGACCACCAGTGTATAAACAATGGGGAGTTGGCCAGAAGCCATCGATTGCTGCTCTGGACTGGGCTGGGGGTTGGTCAGGGAGTGGTGAACAACTGTCAGGTGTTATTTCTCTCTCTTCCTTTCATTAAAATTGTTATTATCATTATTAGCATTAGCATAATTATTATTTTTTTCTTATCTCACAGCTAGCAAGCAACCTCCATTCTGCCCAGAATCCAAATATTACCAAAGCAGAAGGCACCAAAAGCAATAGAAATGCTGAAGTTTTCAGCAAATCTGTGTTTTACTGGAGTATTTTGCCATAAGGTTTGGTACATGTACATCTTCCAGGAAAAAATGGGAATGAGAGAAGAAGAAAGGCAGGATTATGTTCCCTTTGTAGTGGTGTGGAAGATGACTGAAAGATGACTTGGCTCAAGAAGAGTCAAGACCTAACTATGATTCTTTTTCTGAAATCTAATGAACGTAAAAGTGAAACATTTTCATTTCTTATGACTAACTTCTCCCCTTTCCCAAAACTGAGGATAAGAATTAAAAGAGGAAGATTTCAGGTACATTAAGATGTTCATGTCAAGAATGACTACTGACATGGAGAAGTATGACATTAGAGAGCAGAAGTGCTTTCCAAGAAATTCAATCTCCCTTCATCAAAAAAAGGAAAAAATAAATAGAAGCTTGTGAGCAAAGAGCCAAACCACAGACCACAATCATAATGAACACCTTCAAGATCATCAAGTAATTCTGGTTTACATCACCTTGCAGAAAGCAGAATAACATAAAAGCAGCAAGCACTGGCATAGGCTGGCTTGGCAAACCTCTTTCCCTGACTGCAGAGGGGAAAAGCCCCTTGTGGAGTGGGTATCCCCAATCACTCTGTATCTGTGATTGTCAGAAGATTTCAAGCCAGAATTGTGCAGTTAACGAGAAAATGATTACTCTTTTTGCCTTTTGAAGATCAGGTAATGTTTATCTTACTGCTAATTTTCAGTTGCCTGCTAACATGGCTTGGAAGTTCACAGAGACTTTTGCTTCTTTCCTAAGTGCTTCAGCAGTCAGCAGACAACTAAGGAGCTGGCAGATGAGTACTGGCAGAGTTGAAACGACATGTACGGGGGAAAAAACCTGTGTAGCAACAAAGTGAGGAAAATCCACAACAAAAAAAAGCACCTGTAACCAACACTGAATGAGGGCACTTCAAATGGACACAGCAGAGAGGACTTTAAGGTGTTTTTCTTCTTGTACAAGGGCTGCTGTGTGCAGTCACTGCTGCTTCTGCTAATTCTTGCTGCTCCCTCTGTTGTGCCAGTACAACTATTTGTGTGACTGTGAAGTGAATCAGATCAGGGAATTGGTCCAAGTTAAAAATAACCTAGGGGGAAAAAAAAAAAAAAAAAAGNAAAAAAAAAAAGAAGAAAAAAAAATAGAAGAAAAACTCAAAGCAGCTGCCACTGGAGCCAAAAAGAAATGTCAGGCAAGTCACAGCCTTGCCAGGGTCTCTCCAGAGCCACAGTTCCAGGACAGTTAGATTGGCACTGCATCTGAGACCTCCAGCCTGCACAGACAGCAGCACACCAGCCTGTCCTAGCACAGGGACATGATGGACATAGGCAAGAGCAGGATCTGAAAACCTGCCCAAAACACCAACATTGGGAGTTGGGGATATAAACACACGAACACAAGGTGTTAAACCATAATTTGAGATGGACAGAGCATGGACAGTGCAAATCTCACTGCTGCTCACACTTCAGTGATTCAGATAGCTGAGGTGCAGATCTGCTGTTTCAAGTTGGACTTCCAGCCACCACCAAACAGCCACCTCAGGGTGCTCTTCTCACAAGCAGGATTTTCAAGAATCAAAACCAAATCAACTACACCCCACATACACCAGGACATCCTCAGTGTTCCTCAGGTTATGGGGTGGAAGAATGTTCTGCATGTAACCATTCAGAACCTGCATGGTAAAGGCAGAATATTTGTCACTAGGGTGTAACTCTTGCCAGTGAAAATGAAACCCAGGATCAGTTTCAGTGATTCTTGCAGGCAGAATGGCCTCACTCCTCACCAAGCTGAGGTCTACTTTACATGTTAATGTCATAATTCTCTGGGAATACAGCAAAGCCTCTTCCTGCTTATAACATGATCTTCAGCGTGGCATTTAGTGGCAGTCACCAGCTCAGCACAGCACAGCACAGATAAGTTGTGGAATTTATTGCACATTTTCTGAGCTCAGCAGACAAAGCCTTCCTGCTGGACAGTGCTGAAAATACCCAAAACCCATCTATAACATAAGCTGAATGGCTTCCTTGTGAATGAAAAGAATTTATTAAGATTGTATCATACAGAATCTATTTGGTGACTGTCTCTGTGGTGTAGATAACAGTTCCTGATGATAATAAGCTCAGCCTTAAATGCACACATGCCATGATCATGCTGTGTAAGTTTAAAAATGCTACTTGTCTGCCTGCCTGTTTAGCTGGCAGCTCTACCCACCAGGAACAAAAATGATTTAAAACCCAGATGCTGAGCAATTTGAGATGCAGAAGCACCCTACAGTGAAGCAATTATTGCCTTGGAGGGTCTTATTATCCTCATCATGACATGAATTCCACACAAAGTAAACATGCTTTCATTGTTATGTATTTCCCAAACTGCAGCATTGTAAAGAAAAGTTTTGAAAGGAGTTTCTCATCCTTAAATTTAAATCTCAGCAACATGTCTCCTTACTAAGACAGACAAATGATACCTGTTATTTTCCTGACATATTATGTGTATTCCCCCTCCCCAGCTCCACTGGTTTAAGGAGAATAGAGCCTCCAGGACTTTTATAGCCATTTTAAACCAACTTCATGCCAACTGTCTTATGGAATAGATTTCAGAATAAAGCAAAACATTATTTTCATCATAGAACAATGCACTTGTGTAGCACTATCATCTTACCAATGCACTCTACTGTATACTTGTTTCCCAGTGCTAATTAAAATGTATAGAGACAAGCATCCCCTTGAATGAACTAAACCCCAATGACTGCAGACCTGGCACCTTTGGCACCATCTGATCATACCCAGGTCGCCTGACCATAACTCAGAAATGCAGTTTTCAGGTATTTACAGCAAAGCAAGGACATGGATTAGCAAAGTGCTGCATGCATGTTTAGAAATGTATAGAATTCCTTTAAGAAAACTGCAGGGCCCCATATTCTTCTTGAATGATACCGAAAACCTTTGCCAAGTCATTCCAAACTTAAAGATTAATTGACAGTGTTGTTTAATCCATACATTGATCACTCTGTGTCCTTCTGGGCAATGCATAAGGGACAGCCATTTAGTTTTGGACTTTGCTTATTTCACAATACAGCAAGTACCTAAAATAGGAAAATACTGAAGTACTAGCTCTGTATGGAAGCACATGTGCAAATTGTGTTGAATAAAAGGCTTATTCCCTTCTACTTTCAGCAACCAGCTGCTTCCTACATTCTTAAGACCAAAACCACACAGAATAAAGGGAAAATAAACCTGAAGACATTAGTTTGTGTATGAAGTGAATGGGCATTACGATAAATAATAATTGCAGTAGTTAGCGCTTAGGTCTGTATTTTACCTGAAAACAACTGAGGCTTTTAAGGCTACTTTTTTTTTTTCCCCCTAAACTACACAATAAATTCCAGAATAGTTTTTGAGATCATTCCTTTTCCTGAGAGGACACAAATTCACAAGACCTCTTTTGTAGGTGCATGCCCCTAACCATTATGCTGTTACATATCTCAGTTACTGCAGACACACTGGGGTCAGTATCAATTCTTCCTGCAGAAGATATTCCACTAAGCATGACAGTCACAAAGAGGAGGGAAGACTGAGTAACTATAAAGACTCCTTGCTACCAAGGTAGAAAATAAGATTCCTAGTTTCTGATGCAGCTGCTCACTCCATTGCACAAAGACAGGTTCAACTGAAAGAGAAAAAGCTGCACCTAGGATATGATATTGCAGATTCATTTAGCAATTTGGGAATTCTGGGAAACGGGAGTGTAAATTCCATCCTACAAAACAAGCAGCATAATTAGTTAGATTTTAATTAAATAGGATTCAACCTGAATTCTCAAATAGATTCAGATCAGAAAAAAAAATTAACTATTCTAGAAAAATATTTGCTTATATGCACCTGAAATTTGAATCTGTAATTTTTTCATTTGTTAACTCTGCCCAGATACATCAGCTGGAATCTGTAGGTTTCACAGCAGTGCAAACACCATGCTCTGAGTAGGGCACTGCATTGTCCCATGCCTGTGCCTTTGCCTCAAGTGTGAGCCAGGAGTAGTTACTCTGATAGAAGAGCTCCTGTGACTTAGGAAATTTAGAGAGAAAAATCAATTCAGCTATTTAAATTCAGGGACATCTCTTTATTGTAAAGAGCAGCAATAAATTTAAGAACATACAATATTTTAACCGTTATAGATGAATGTATGAAACTATGTTGTTGGCAGTCAATTCTGAGCTTCAAATATTTCCATTTTCTTATCAGCTGAATCCCAAGATCAGCCAAGTCCTCCACTTGATCAGAATCAACAATCTGACTACTGAGAAAGTGCACAGAGCATTTTATTACTCAAGTGAAGCAAATGATCTGATCTTTCCATGGTGCACATTCATCAGCACCAGGAAGGAGGATGGATGATAGGAGCACTCTCCAGAATGCTTCACTTCTGCTGTCAAGCTGCAGCATATTCTGCTTTATCAAGATACTTAGCTCTTAATAAATGCCTAATAAGAACAAAATCAGTCCTGTTATTACAGTTAATGGGTTTTGTTGATGCCAGTGGAGAGCAGGAATATGATTGTAATTTCAGGCTGAAAAATTCGGAACTGAAATGAATGCTGGCTGCTCTGCAGCAACCACAAAGGCACAGCATCCTTCCCTCCAAGGTGTCCTGGTGCATGCACACTGGGGCTCCAGACAGTGCAGGTTAAATAAGCAGCACTGCTTAAAGCAAGGACAGCACAAATTGTTCATTATCTGGGTAATACTAACCAATTTTTATATGTGAGAAAACAACAAAAAAGATTTTGTAGATGACCTTGTAACTGCTAAATATCCTCTTTAATGTTCAGCCATGAGTTGCCCAGTGTCTGCCTCTAATTTGTTGGGAATAGCCAACAAAATATTTAGGGCTCTTCAGGAAGTCAAGGCAAGAGAACACTGACGTACAGCTCCCGAATATGGCTTTCAACACAAAGGAAAATAAGTTAACATTGTAAAAAGGAGAATTGAAGCACAGAGTTACTCAATAAATTCTCCCCACTCACATCACAAATGAAATCACCTGACAGCAAGGTTACTGAGACCGAACTTTCTCCTCTGCATCACCTTTCATGCACACGTGTCCATCTGCCAAACCTGGAGCTGGCATGTGCACCATCTGTGCTCAGCACAGCAGGGAGCTGAGTCTCCCTGGTTCTACAGAGGATTATAAAATTAACACAGGGACAGAGCCTACACTGCCCAAGGAAAGAACCACCATGGGTTTTGTTTCTTTATGCTCCCACAGTCAATCATCATATCTCCTACCAGAGGCAGGGCATAAATCTGAAATTCTTTTCGTATAGTTGTTCCAACACGTCTGTACAGTTACTCCACTCATGTTCAGTTGTGGAATTATTTAGTAGACCTTTGTTAAACTAATTTATTCACACGTAACTTCCCACCGTTGGCACCTGTGATTATTTTGGTCCAATGTATCTTGCTGCTTTTGCTTTTGGTTTATTGTCAGCTCAGACTTACAGGTATAGCAATTGATTTGTCTTACCTCTTTTCTGTCTTTCATGCCCTAATTTTCAATTAATGCCTATTCATTAGTACTTTTTCTCCATTAAAAATCCACAGGCTTTTTTTGTTGGTGACTTTTATTGGCCTGCCATAAAGAAGGCTCTGCTTTTTACATGTCAGCCAGGCCTGATTTTGTATTACTTCTGGCAGCAATAACTAAGCATGTGACACGGCCTTTGTGTGACTGATGGGTGTCGTGTGGCACAGGTACGAGGCAGAGGTGAAAGGGGAAGGAAACAGAGAAAAATATTGGTCCTCTCTGTTTAATACCTACACATAACAGAGTCATAGCATGGAGCACAAAGAATGGAACCCTGCACCTATCCACCATTATCTCTGGCAGAAGCCTAAGTACAGATCTGCCATTCATTTACCCTGCTCCCACTCCTGTTTAATTGCAATCCAAGATTGTGTGCAGCACACTTGCCTGAACAATATGTGGAGAACAAAAGCTAATGAAAGCTAGATGAGAGTGCTCAGAAAAAAAAAAAACCAGTGGTGAGAAAAAAATTGCATGGTGGGAATAAAAACCATCTGTTTAGGAAAATTAAAAGAAATAAATGCCAAAATGGCTCAATTCCATAGTCAAATTGATATATGTTAGCTAGAGATCAGCACTTGTTCATACTTCTCATTGCAACAAATGTTAGGTAACATAATGTATTTTTATTTTCTATCGTTGACCTCTGGGGCAGTTAAATGTCACAATGCTTTGTGCAAGCTAAGAATACCTCTTCTGGACAGTCTCTGCAGCTAAACTGGTGCAGAGTAACTTTTTGAATGATAGTAACCTTGCTTTGAGTCTGACCTGTTAAATTTATTCAACACAAAGTGTTAAAAACACATTTTGTGCAGGAAAAAAATCGTTGCTGGGTGGTGAAAGGAAGGAGGTCTAAGAACTCTTGTGACAGGTCACCAGATGGAGCGAGGACACTCCGAGCCAGGGCTGTGCTGCATTCTCACACCGTAACTGAGAGGGACAGCTAAATGATAGATGCCTTGGCTGAGCATCAAGATGAGCTGTTGTTCTCTCAGGAGATCAACAAAAGACCATCAGGCATTCTCTGACAGTGGAAGCTGCATGATCAAAATGCAGTTTAAGATGTTAATCAGAAAATGGAACAATAAACCAAAGCACAGCAGTTCCTTTCACTCTTGCTGCCTCTGCAGCCTACAAGAGCTTTGCCACTGATTTCAAAAAGAGCCAGACCAGGTAATTATAATGCTTGTGGCTTACAAAGCCCTCTACCTTGATGAACAAAGCTCCTCAAAGTGAAGCACTTCAGGGACTTTTCTACAGCCTCCTTCTACAAAAGAATTTATTTTATAGAATTGGCACATTTTTTATTAAAAAAAACACTAAAAAACACATGAAAATGAAAGAGTCAAAAACAAACATTTCAAGGACCTTACATCATTTTGTACTAGTCTATAAAGCTTCACAGCAACAACAGAGAAATCACCTCTTTTAAACTATAGCATTATTACTCTTTTATATATAGCTCTGTAGTAAGGGAGTCAAACATGAAAAAAGGCTTTTTTAAAATTTCTGTTTTAATTATTATTCTACAAAGAACCTTATTCAGAGAAGCCTGCAAGTAGAAAAGATCCTTCAGGTTAAGAGTAAGTCTCATCTTTGACTTGAATAGAAGTTAAAGAGATTCCTAAAGTTAAACGTGATCTTAAGCACTGCCTTAAACTAGTGGCTTATGAAGCACTGTCTCTGTTTAGTGATTTTTTTCTGGTTCTACCCTGAATCCACCAAGATGTACACAAGCACCTATGTCTCAGCATATTCATTAGGCATATCAGACTTGGGAACTTTCTAAAAGGTTAGAAAAAACTCAGGGCAATTTGATAACACAGGTAAACCTGTAACATATGTAAAGCTGGCCTTACTAATGTGAGGATATTTAAGAAAACTTTACTCAAGTAGGGGCAAAACAAGGCTATTGGAAGCAGAATGAAATCCTGTTCTTGCATTTTGCCAATCTCAGACAAAGGCAAAAGCCAGTTTTGAGATCATAAATCCAAGAAAATCAGCAAACATTTTTATTTCAATTCTACATCTGCGTAGTCAATTGGAACATTTTCTCTCCCCAGGGACTACACAGGCTATAGAACCATGACTTTCCTTGAATTTGCTTCTTTGGCCAAGTAGGACGAGATGAGAGAGCAAAGACTGAATGGAGCTACAATAAAATTTAGAATAGATGACCAAGAGATACATCCTTGGGCGGATTCAGCACCTGAGAGTGCCAACGAAGGGGTTTTAATGATGTGGCAATTTTTGACACAAGTGCAGCTTCACTTCCAGAAGGATGATGTGTTACCCTAAGTAGGAAACAAAACTCTGCAAAAGTCTAGCATTCTTGTGGTGCATCTCTCATATCTTCTACTCCTTTGTGTCCAACATCAAATAACTTTGAAAATCTGGGTGTTTGAAAAAAATAAATTAAACCTCTGGGAACCTGTCTGGCTAGGACACACATTTAGAACTGCAAAAACTGCCAGCCACAGGGACCTCACTGGAAGGCTGAATTTAGGACTGAATTTACAGAGGGACTCCAGTGAAGACAGCAGAGCAAGTTCAATGCCATATTGTATGTGGATACATCCAAAATCCCTCATTAGCTATCAAATACATGTCAGAATAATCTGTGCAAAATTATGGCCCTAGTAGAAAGGGATGAAGTGTGGGTAAGTGTTCATAAATCAGATGCAGAAATGAAAATTAAAATTGTAAATTTTAACCTGGCACATCCTGGATTTACAAAAGCTATCAAAATACAGCCATCTCTTTTCATTGGGTTGGTTTAACTGTGTGCCTTTAAAGGCAGGAAGAAATGATGCAAGTAAATTTCTCTTTAGGATTTACTTAAATTAATATAGCAACCTCTATATCTACATACTTATATTTGTAATTTACTACAAAATTCCTTAATTTCTCATTACTACAAGCATGAATGTGAAAATAAATATTAATATCCCAAAAAGAGTTTCAGACCGGATGTAATGATTCCTGTGGAGCTATTAACTTTCATCATTTCCATAAATTCAGTCTCCATGCAATGAGCACTTTATGAAAGGGCATTTAATTGCCTGATAAGATATAGTGGCTCCTCTGCATCAATAATAAAGTCAATAATCTGCATTTTTTAAACCTCTCTAAATATCCATTGATGCAATAGGTTGTTGCAGTACTAAAGTCCTCCAGGCCCACTGGATCACTAATATAAAATGTTTGAAGCCATTAAATATACATTTAACATGATAGAATTTTATGAGTCTATTGGAGGTCAATGCTGTAAAATTATACCTCTAGAAATCCTCCTCAGAAAGTAATTTATGGCATAAAATATGTTTATTAAAAGTCCCTGACTACAGATTTATGTGATTTTATGTGAAGACTGCAATTGAATATGCTTGGGGACCAGTCCTGAGAACACTTTCCATGAAGTTCAGAGCTTATTACCCTACATAATCCCTCCTGGACTTAATTGAAATACTCCCAAGAGTAAAGTTACTCATAGTCAAGCGTATTTGTAGCTTCATGTCCTTAAACTTGTTTCCACAGCTCTCCCTCTGACTCACTGTGTGATCTACCAAGCCATTAGATTAGCAGTGCTTATCTGAGAAAGGGAACCATTTAATGGGTAAAAGGTAAGAGAAAATGTATGTTTGCAATGTACTTAGGTGCACAGCTCTGTTGGTACTAATTGTTGCTATTTCTGCAGCTCCAGTTTTATTAATCAGCTATGGCAGTGGTAGTGAGCTATTCAAGAATGAAAAACATTCTCAGACCAAGTAAGATATTGAAATCTCTTTGGATCATACCTCAAAAAAATCAAAAATTCCTCCCATCCTATGCCCTAAACACCTTCCTAAGATGAAAAAAAAAAAAAAATTAGTCATGCAAGGCTATTTCTAGAATATTTTCAGTGCAATGCAATATTTATGAAAAAGTATTGCTTTTCTGCTGAAAATATTTACAAAAATTCCCCACCCCTCTCCATACCACTGTAAAAAATGTCCCAAAAGTCCCTCCTTCTGTGCCACTGGAGCAGTTGGTTATTACTGCACACAGCAAAGAGCAAAAGCCATTAATGAACTGCTTAATACTGTTTTCATTTATGTGCTTGTATAAAGGTTGGAAGGAAATGGATAACTTTTATGTTAATTTAAGATGCAGCTCGGAGTGTGTACTAAGGAACTGAAACATTCTCACCACCATGGCATGGCAGAAAGCTGACATCACATTAAATTAATGAAGGGTTTATCATCAGCTAATCTTGCAAGCTGGTTAAAGAGGTGCAGTTGGGCACCCAGGCAGGGAATGGTCCCACTTTGTCATGTGTGGACATCACTGTCCCAACTTTAGGAAGGAAAACCAACACTCATCCTGGAGGACTGCCCATCTCCTAATCTCCCTCCCACTTGTGGCTCAAGAAAACTCCTTAAAGGTGAAGTTTTGGGAAAGAAATAAATATGGCTACATCTCCCCACTATAACAGCAGAGGATTTACATATCTGTGTAGGCTTTTGCTCATTCTAAAATCAAATTCTTTTGTGATACAAGAATTTTTTTAAGCACTGAGGCCCATCTGCATGGCTTGCCAGCACATTAGTAGGATGATATAAGGGATATCAGGATGATAAAGGGATTTTTGAGCTCTTTTAAGGCATATACAAACATACACCTTTTTCTTGTATTTCTCTGTATCTGTCTTGAACCCTACTATTATGCTGTGAGTACTTAGGTGATAACTATTAAAGATCTGCCGAGGAAAAACAAGACAAAAATGCAGCTATCAGTACACCATATTTTAGTAGCAAAATTTTTACTACCGGAGAAAAGCACCTGTGAATCTTGCTCATTCTGGACTCCTGACTATGTATTTATTTACTACATTTTTGGGGGGTTACCAGTCGCCAGGCAACAGCAACAAAAATACCACACTAAGCTAAGTGAAGTTGAGCCAAGCCTTGGTTAGAACATAAAAACATGGTTTTGATAACGTGGTGTTCTTACAAACATTTTGAACTTCTATTGGGAAGTTTCCTCTCTAAATGAATATGACTTTTCCACATCAGTATCTTGCAAATAAGAGATTTTGGAAGAATAATACTGCAGACCTTAAGAGCAGATTTTATTTTAATATAGAGAAAAACCTTCAGGTGTGGTACTTGGCACAGCTGTGTTGACTTCAGCTGATTCCCAGCACAGTCTCTGGGCTGTCCTGTCCTGACAGTGGAGGTGGGATGTGTGCTATCTCTGAATCTCCAACCTGCACACTGTGACAGCAGCTCTTGGCCCTCCACTGAGCCTCTCTGACACTGAATTTTATGGAAGGCCCATCTAATTAATGCCCCACAAAACCTCCAGTCTTTTCTGTATTCATACCTTCTCCTTCCCCTCAAAGCTGTTGGCAAAGTCCTCAGTGGATTCATCATAAAACATAACTTATTACCACAAGCTAGAAAAGGATTTTCAAAGGATTTGTGCTGTTACCTGATAAAGGATTTGGGAGACTGTAAGTCTTACCTTATTTATGTACCACACTGGGCAGGAGGAGCTGGGTTAGCACACAGTTCAGCATGGGCATGTACCATAATGAAATCTTCGCCTTTAGGCAAAGACAAGAACTAAAAGGGGGACATTCAGGGATTAAATTGCTCCAGCCACAAGCCAACATCTATTAGGACCAGGAGTACAGAATTTGCTACAACGACCAAAATGTAAAAAAAAGAAAAAAAAAATACCATATTTTACTTTTAAATCAAAGCTAAAATGGAAAACAAGTTTGCCAGCAATGCAGGAGTGACTGCTTAGGTGTAAAGTCATTGCTGTGGATGAAAGAAGGGGTTACTGAGCTTGCTTCATTCCCAGCATTTTCTTATGGTTCTGCTTTGAGGGGTGGAGCTGCAGAGGAAAGGGATTTTCAATTACTGTTCAATTATTGCAGGTTTATCGTGTGGTGGTCCAGCACTCAGGATAACTTTGGGTCTAAATGCTGTTAGTGACCATACCCAACCCAGCCCTGTGCCCAGGCCTTGGACACCAGACAGATTTCTGACTGCACCTCCAGAACAGAGAACAGCACTCCAGAGCACTTGTTAAGGAAGCTCTTACTTTAAAGCTGCTATAATTATTCCATAAACTCAGTTGTACTCTGTACATAGATCTCAGCAGATCCACGTGCAGATTGCACTCTGCTCTTTTCGTGTGAGCCTTGGAACGTGTTCAGTGCCAGATGTGATTGAGCTTTCTGGGAACTGGATTTACTGCTGTGACTAGGAGGAGAAAAATACAGTACCAGTGCTGAAATTCCATCATATTTTTCCTGCTAATCCCTGTGTTATTTTCCAGAAGCAAGAAATCTTATAATGTGAAGGTATTAAATCTATATATTGTATACCTGGCCTTACATTTTACTACTTATTTGTGACATTTATTAATTCTTACATTAAAGATACAAAGCTACATTTACACATAGAAATTGAAGGCACAGAGCATTTGCAATATGGTGAGAGTTTTTTGTTTACCTTTTGTTTTTAATTGTCCCAAATACCCTGTCTCTGGGTACCTGGGGAACTAGTGGTCCTGCCCCCTGGATGAACTACACCTTTGAGAAACTGAAGATGGGAGCAGGTAGCACCTTCTTTTGTATGGTCATGCTGAAATTCAAAGAAATTCCTCTCACAGAAAGAAATCCCCCTTTAGGAAAATAAGTGATTTATGCCAGCACCGGTTAGGAGAAACTAAGAGCACCGAAAACAACAGAAGAAGAAAAAAACTCACCACAGGGATTCTTGAAATTTCTGAACTTTCACGCATTTTTTTGGCGGCATAAATTGTTTGTCTGTGAAAACAGGGCACAGCAAATAGCACAGTACAACACCAATTGCCTGGCACTGTGCTATTGCTCCCTGGGTACGGCTCTTTCCTTTCATATCTTTCTGGAGCTCTGTACTAACTTTATATACACACACTAAGACACAAAGAAACTAAGAAATCTGTATTTTGCTGCTGTCTTGTATGTTGTATATGTTGGAACATGGATTTTGTTATTTTTTTCAATGGTATTTACTGCACTTAAAATTTGGCTGAAAGCAAAACCAGGAATAAAACAAATATGGGCCTTGATTCTTTTTTTTTTACTTGCATTGATAAAACAAGATGTTTAATTTCCTTGACTTCAGAAAAACTGTTACTTATTTATATTGGCATAAAAGGGAAGAGAACTACTATTGTAATAATGAGCAGAATCTGTATTGACAACTAGCATATGAAAGAACTCAGTGGTGCAGGACAATCATATCTTACAAAAATGAAGATAAGAATCACAGTAATTGGGAATGTGTTAAGATTTTGCTTTCTTTCACAGCCAGAATTTTGTAGCTCAGCAAAGCTGTTGGTCAGCACTGATGGCAGAGCAGTGACAAAGTCAGCTTTAGTGCTTGGGATCTGAGCAAACCTCTGCTCTGGCCACAACTCCTCTGTTCCCTGAGAACAAAGAGATTGTCGTGTCACAGCCTGCTCTGATGTAAATTACAATTTACATCAATTTACTATGCAGCAGTTGGTTGCAAATTTAGTTTTTTAAGAAGCAGAACTAGGATGGAAAACATTTTCAACACAGCAGAGTTTTGTCAGGAAATGCCTCTCACCAAACACAAAATGTTTTGCCCAGCATTTCTCTCTTTCTCTCTGAGATTCACACGTCTCATCGGCTGAATTCCTGACAGGCTGTTGGAGAGCCCAGAACTTCCACACTGTGCAGTGCCAGGGGATGAGTGAAACACACTCTCACACATTCTCTGACATGGAGCTGACAGATTGAGGTCACCCAAAGCACAGGGCCAGCCTTCATGCCAGGGACACGAGGAGAGAGGGCCACGGACCTTTAGCCTTACAGCAGAGTAAGTTCAAAGATACAAACACATACAGGAGTAACTCAAAGTATACTTTACAACTTCTAAGAGCTTATAAATAAACACACATCCCAATGCTTGTGTTGTGGTGCACTTTTACTAAGAGTTATTTATACACGAAAACCCTAAGTAAACCACAGCAGAACAAACAGCAAAGTAATCATATGTGCAAATAATGAAGCTCTAGTTCAAGCTTAGTAAAAAGGTGTTGAAATGTTACCTCTCCCGTCCCCCCCCAGCATTTTAGGGGGTTTTTTAACAATTAAACAGCTCTGAACATTTTCAACTATTCCTTAAACAACATAATTTTTCTGATATGAAAAAAAACAAACTTCCTGGGACCCACAGCTGAAAAGGATGTCAGTTCTGTATGGCATCTTTTGGGAGTCTTAGGATACTCAGCAGGTGTTTTACCAGAATCCTGGGAGAGTAAAGATGAGTTGCTAAAAACAAATGTTAATTCTGCTTTCTATTCTTATTCTTTACAGCCATGAAAAAGACTAAAACATTTCATTTTGTACCCTGAGAGGTGGGTCTAGTAGATCTTTTCATTCTCTTTGACTAAATTCGGCAGAAATACGTAGTAGCAAATTGAGCCAAGCCCTCCTCAGCAGCAGCAGCAGTTTCTGGTAGGTGTCACTGACTTGGCCCTGCACTCCAGGTCCCTGATTTTCCCTGTGAGCTGACACACCAGCTGGCCCCAGACTGGCCCTCCTTTAGATCTGCCCTTGCCTGGAGCCATCTCCAGTGCTCACCCTTTGTCCTTACTCCCCATAAACAAACAAGCAACCAGCTCTGAAGAAAACAAGTTTTCAGTCTGGTTTCTGTGAGTGCTCTCCAAATCATGCATCCCCGGTGCTGCTGGACCTGAATTCTGTGTGTACACATCCCTGTAAGAGCAGTGCTGTGGCGAGAAAACACAGAGCTGTAAGCACATGGCACAGAGGAAAAGTATCGTGTGTTTTGCAGGTTTCCTGCCTGCACAGCTCTTGGCCTGACTTTGAGTTCACACAGCCAGGATGGGCTACATCGTGTGGTCAGGGAGAACTAACCAGCATAAGCAGCCAAAATGAGTATCAAATTCTCAGAGAGCCCAGCTGATAGAAATAGTAATAAAGATGCATCATCTGCTTTTTAAAATGATATGTCTCTTCATGGATATTCTACAACATAAAGGATTTGGAAGTATTTTTATCTTTCTTGGGCATGTAGTAAAAGGACAAGGGGAAATTGCTTTAAACTGAAAGAGGGTAAACTTAGATTACATATTAGGAAGAAATTGTTCCCTGTGAGGGTGGTGAGGCCCTGGCACAGGGTGCCCAGAGAAGCTGGGGCTGCCCCATCCCTGGAAGTGTCTGAGGCCAGGTGGGATGGGGCTTGGAGCAACCTGGAATAGTGGAAGGTGTCCCTGCCCATGGCAGGGATTTGGAACTAGGTAGTCTTGATTGATCCCATGAGTGTATGATCAATTTTTAATGTTTAAAGCTTAGATGCAGAGGTAAGGAACACAGAGTTGGCACCATCATTGCATCTCAGACTACTGAGGATACTGTGGTGGTAAAGTACAACGCAGTGCAGCCGGAATTGCCCCATTAATTGATCTAAGGAAATCCTAGAGCAAAGCATTTCCTTTGATCTCTTCATCAGTCTGAAAATATAATCACACTGATACCTCTCTGTAGGTAGGAATAATTTTGGCAGGTTTGAATCTATTTTTTCCTAATAAATACCCATGAATCATTTGAGAAACTGAGTTCTGCATCCCATAATTAATTCTGATTTATTCAAGAAATATTCTGAAATCAACAGGAACAGTTTTTAAATTATTAGAATGAAGATCTGTTAGACCAGTAAGACACAGAATATTCAACTTCCTGTAAAACACAACGACCCAAGTTCCATTTCAGCATGATAGAAACATTAGCAGCCATGAAAAAAATGAACCACAAGACTAGAATGATAAGAAAATTTTGGGAACACTAGTACTGGAAAGTCCTAAGATGTGGTAAATTCTCCCTTGTACTTCACCAGACTACTTAATTTGAGAAGCTCAGATTATGAATGTATTGCTGCTTGCAATTAATGCTACATTCAACTCAGAATAATTTTGCTCTGTAGTTGTATGAGACATTAGTAACTGTAATTGATTTGGCATTACTCTTGCTTAGTTGACTTTGTTTAAAAGATTGCACTGAGCATCATAAGTACTTGGAAGCAGACATATAGAGTTCTTTAAAATGCTGACTTGAGCTGTCTCTGCATGAGATAATTGTTACATTCCTTTACTATATTGTTTTCTTGAAATTATTTTCCTGTCTATATAATTCCTGATTTTTCACAACGAGGAGTTTAATATTAATTTTTCCAGTATCCTTAATTTTACTGAAACGTGTCTGCATGTTCATTTATTGCTGAGAGTGACACAGAGATAGGACCCAATGAGTCTTTCTCTAACAATAAGAGGTTGGAAATAACGTGAAGAATTAATGGTCAGTGAAGTGAGTAAATCTAAATCTCTTTAAACTGGTAAAAAAAGTTGGGGATGAAATTTGTCTCTGTGGACAGGCCAATATGTGGGTAAGACTGGATATAATAGGTGGAGATCCCTCACAAAAGCATCTTTCACCTTTCTTGCAATGGGAGTGTTTGCCATGAAGGTCAGAAGAGCCTGGAGTGGGAGCAAGAATTGGGGGAATTGATACAAAATCCCTGTGGCCAGATTCAAGAGGCAATGAGTGGCTGTGGCTCCAACTTTTAGCATACACCAGTGAATTGCACTGCCTTTTATTGCCACCTGTTTACTCACTGGATTAATAGCTTCCTAAAAATAAAGCTTTCTCCAGGTTTTGAGACTATTTTTTCATGTTATTGCAAGCTCTCCTTTTTTTTTTTTTTTTAGGACAAAGAAAAAGTTTATAAGACCACCTATGTTTCTGCTGCTCTTCTTGCCCTATTTAGATTTAAATCAGGAAATTAATAATGATTAAAAAATGCATGTCATGCCTAAAAAAGCACAGAACCTTATCAAGGGACTACAAAGGCTGATACAATGGAGGGATGAGCTTAAAAAAAAATCCTGAGAAGTCAAAACTGGCTATGAATGAAGTTTTCAGAGCAAGGAAATAAGAACAATAAAGTCTCCTTCAGGTGTATAAAGTGGAGTGAAGCTGACAAGAGGAGACATTAGACCACGGCAGGATATTTGAAGGAAGTTAATAAAGAAGGAGGGTAATACAGCTGCAGAATTTAATGAGGTCCCTGTAGTGTTTGCAAGAGGATCTGGAGTTGGAAAGCAAGCAATAATCAGCACGCCTAAGTTTTTCAGAAAGTATTGTGCCTAAAGGCCATCAGGTTAATGTTCAGATTTAATGAAAAAACATACATGCACGCACCAGAGGGGTAAAGCACACATCAGATCTCTTCCCACTGACTTCAGTCTCTGCTGAGGGGGAGGGGAGTGAAACTCTCTCAAATATAAAACTCACTCAAACACTGCACGAGAAGATGAGTTGAAAGAAAGTACAAACTGTGTCTCCTCTTAATTGAATGCACACTTTGATTATTATTTTTTAAGCAAGTTTCATTGACTGATTATAAGAATCGCAACTTTTTTTGAGGAAGTTCTAATATTTTGAAGAAAATTATTTGGAGTGGAAAGAAGAACAGATATTTATATAAATGATATTTTATGCTGTGTCTGGACCTAACCTTCCAGGTTAACCCTCAGAGAAATCAGCCTCAGGAAGAGGAACCCAAGGCCCCTGCAGGCTGTAACCCCACAGATGGAACTGCAGCTCTCCAAAAGCCCTGGGACTTCCTCTCCAGGGCTACAAGAATTCTCAGGAGCTGGGAGGAGCCTGGCAGGTGAGCTGGAAAGAGGATTGCTTTCTCAGGCAGAGGTTAATTAAAGAGGCAGACTGCTGAAAAATAGTTAGATTCACAGGAATTCCAAGGCTTCATCTGATAACATAAATGCCACCAGAATATTTCTGTCTAGCTTTAATGGGCCGTCCATTTCCTCATATCTTAATACTTCTAAATTTACTAAGCCAACACCGTGAATTATGAATAAATACTTGGATTTGGAGTCCCTGAAATCAATGAATGTTCATTGACAAGTGTGGGCTTTAGATTATAAACCCTTAAGAGGACATTACCTATTTCAAATGACCTCTTATTATGCAGTTAAAAGCAACCAGAGATAAGACATTTTTCGAGCTGATAAAAAGCCTCCAGAGCAATGGTTCTCAAAATTAAAGTTGCAGCCTCAGGTCGGGGTATGAAGGGTTTTTGCTGCAGAGTCACAACACACTCTACAAACTTAAGATCTCATTGTAAAGAAAATTACTTCTGGCTCTTCTGGCAACGAAGATAACCTTCTGAATGTAAATATCCGAAGCAGTTTGGTTTACTTAATATGGAATTGTAGGAAATACCCAGTTCATGATGCTTCCTACAAGCATAGGGTTTTTATTTCTATTCTGGTGATATAAATAGTAATAATAAAACATTGCAAATGTTAAATATATATGTAACCAACCAATCAGGAAGTGTTCCAGCTGTGTTTCTGTTGTTGACACAGCAGCAAAGTTTCTGACACAACTCAGCACAGATATGCTGTGAAAGGTTACATGATGGGAATGGCTTGAATTTAGAGTTTTCTAAAGAGAGAGTTTAAGTTTCAGATGCAGTGTCTGATTAAGGAAGAAAAGGTTTATCTAGAGAAGATGAGACACTGCCACTGGTTCGAAGCGGTGATGCAAGCAAGCACTAAGGTAGTCACAGAGGTTTTCTAGGACATTGAGGCCCACTGAAGATGGAAGGTTAGAAACCACAAAGAATCCTTCACCAAGAACAAGCCTGAGTTCTGCTGTGAATATCCTGCTCCTCAGGATAAAGGATCACTACACATAAGAAGATATCCTTTCAGGTAACTGGTAATGTACTTCAAGGACTCAACTGCATAAGCACTCATCAGTCTATACAGCTGTAACAAAAGAACTAGAATTCCAACTCAAAACACTGGCCTTATGCAAAATGTATCAGATGATCCAGTCCTTGTTTTCATCAAAAGCACAATCTGATGCTCAGTAAAGTTGAAAGATATTACTCATCCACTGTTTTCATATTAGAGAAAAAAAAAAAGAAAAAAAAAACCAAACCAAAAAACCCAACAACAACAAAGACCTGAATTCTCAATACTCCAATGGAAATTAATACACAGAACCCAATATTTTCAGAGGTTTAGACTTTCTTCTGCTGTAGTTCAAAACACTTGTTGCTTAGAAGGTCATTGTTCCCTGGCTGGCAGGGGACTCATTTACATAGAAATGGAACTGGCATTAAAGGGGAATAAGAGGTGAATTTTTGAAGAAAATCCATTATACAGGGAAAAGAAAAGAAAAATACATGGAGAAACAAGCACACTAAATCTGTGTCCAAAGCACTGAATAACACACTCAGATTTCAGTGCTTCACATCAGTCAAACGTTTGGTCTAATATCACCAAACTAAGCTGTTGTCATAAAACATAGAAAGGAATTTAAGAGAAACTAGGGAGAGCTGTAAAGAAACAAGGGGAGTAAAGAGACAAACACTTCTGAGAAAAGGGAATGAACCTGACAGAGCAAGTGGCTTTACCCTGTTCTGTAGATTTTCCAAGACTAAACCTATTTAAGGAATAAAATTATTGCAAATCTGTCCCTACAGTTACTATAGTGATAATGAAAACCATTAAAATGAATATTTGATAAATGAATAAATGAATAAAAATGAAGGGAATAAATGAATGGTAAATGAATATAAATACTAAATGGCAAAAATTAAATGAATAATTCTCTTAAATGAATAAATCTGCTGTGCTTCAGTTTGTTAGTGCTCTGTACAGATTAAATTCCTCTTAAATGTCATCTTGAAAGGAGTTTACATTGCACCACAAGGATATATATACTGGGGGTTGCCAGGATAATGGAAAGTAAACATCTGCGTGTGTGACATTGCTTGGTTTCTTTAGCACACACCAAAACCCACAATTTAGTTTTTAGTTACATTTTACAGCCAGTGCAGCCAGTGGCTGTTGCAGAGGAGCAGTATCTTGATTTTTTCCTGAGCTATTTATTTCTCTTATAGCAACTGTGCATTTCCCATACTGATATTTATTAAACACGGATATTCTTAGCACTGTACAAGACCCAAATATCAGCATGTTCAGCAGCACAGTCTAGAAGTCTAAGAGGAGGGTGAGAGTTGAAGGCAGGGTTGTAGGAAGATTGTTCAACACAGCAGTAGGTCTTCAAAGAAAGAGAAAAAAGAATTAACAGAGCAAATACTGCATGTAAAAAGGAAGAAATATTCCAGAGCTATATAGATTGTAGACAGAAAGCAAGGAACAAATACACAGGGTTAGGAGAATAAGTGAAAGATGGAATGACATGTTCAGGAAAAAAAAAGGAAATGTTTGTCAATGGTCAACATAATTAAACAAGAAAAGGGTTCCCTAATTCACAGTGCTATTACAGAGAAGGTTCATCCCTGGAAGGCCCAACTTCATTCAGCCCAGAGCCCCAGCTACTCTGGCTGGAATTGGCAGCAACAAAATTGTACCTGATCAACTTTGCCATTGCACTGGCATCGACATTTGTGTGCAACTGCCTCCTTCATTCCTTATTTAAGTATTTCTAATGCAGCCTGCTGCTAAAACTGAAAGCAAAAGTTTGGCCATGGACCTTGTAGAATCTACTGAGAAGAGCTTATTTTTTTTGTTGTTTAAAAGAAAATTGCAGCTCAGCTCTACTGGGAGTTTTTATCATTTTTAGCTGTGGAAAATTAAACTGTCCTTATGCTGTACAAGATGTTCCCCTTCTTCCACTCCCCCGCTGTTAAATTCTGAGTGTTCTGCAGAAGCACAGGCCCCAGTAACTGAGGAACACGACAGTCAATACAAATAAAACTCCACAACATACATTATTGTATACCCCTGAACAGACGAAATAAAGAATTGCCTCAATTCCTTAGGCTCCAGCACCAGATTTAGTCCATTTTCACACCAAAACTCCACCGCTCTGTAAACCAAGTAATGTAAATTCTGCTCCAGAGTCACATAAATCTTAAAATAAAACTGCATACCTGGAACCCTGCAAAAAAGGGTGAAACATCAGTCCTATTTTGAACTGTTGCTAAATGCCTTAGTTCAATTCTCTTCTCATCCACTGGAGGAAATGCAGCAAGGAAAGATACTCAGAAAACAGTCAAAATCTTCATGTGTTTCTGATATAAGCACACCCTGCTTTGGGATTAGCTCTGCACAGCTGCTGTCACTTTGCCAGTAAAGTCATTTTTTCTGAATTAAGTATCAGTGGGGAGTTAAGCTTGTCTTTTTGGTAGCTAAAACCTGTAAACTTAAGTCAGTAACTTGTCTTGTGAGGAGGTCCTCGTATTTTGGACTTGGGTTTCTCGTTCCAGAATGTGTTTCTTTGCCTCAATGTTTCTTTAACCGATTTTTATAACCCAACAGAAGCAATTTGTCATTTGATGATTCCTTCCTATTGATATCTTGTGCAGTTTCTGTTCCTCAGTTCTGTAATCAATACATATTCTATACATTATAACACACAATTCCAAATACAAAAGCCAGCATGAAAACAGCTGAGCAGTCTTATGATGGCAGATCCCCTTTTTATGCTACAAAAGGACTCAAGGCCTGTGTCCCAGCATTTCCTAGACTTGATGTTTAAAACAAAAATACCAGTTAAAAACAAGTTGTTAATTAAACCAGAACAATTAATATGATGCTCAAAATCCACTGAACATAACTTGCTTTTCCCTGTTACCCTTGTTTCCTTTTTTCTGCCTCCTGAAGTAGGATATGGCCAGTAAAAACTTGGTATCTGTTTCTCCCTCTCATGATTTATCTATACTTCTGTTGTCTTGGTAAATTTACAGAACTAAACTTACACTGCATTTCATACCTTTCAGAATGTCTATTAATCTTACAGCAGCACTTTTATTTGAATGGTTACCTTGGCATTGAAGCAATAACTGGGAAAGGCATTTTAATAGTTTTAATTCTCTGCACTGCATTAGAACACATTTTTTCCATTATCTTTGCTATCATTCTATTGTTTGCCAATCTCCAAACCTGTTGATATGCCTGAAACACTTCAACTCTTTCAGTTAAAACAAGACTGATTAGCAAAAAAAATCTGAAATACGAAGCTCAGTGGGATTGTATTTACTCATTAAATGCCATAGAGCCATTTTTGCTCCTCATTCCCTTTTATAGCTATTGACTGAAATGTTGCACCAGTATCAATTATCGGGATTTGAAATGGTGAGAATGGTGGAGAAGCAAAGAATGATATTTCATGATCACATCAAAGCCATAAATACTGTCACTCTTACTGTCTAATGTCCCTTAAGCTTTATTTAATGGTTAATTGATTGCTAAAAAATCTTTCAGGTTCATTTAATTTTCAGGAATGTGGCCTTGTTAGTATGTTGGCGGGGCCTTTTTTTTTTTTCCTTTTTTTTTTTTTTTTTAACAGCAAAGTTATATATTATGTGGCATGAATTATAAAGCAGTTGTCATGGAGATGTTGCTAAAGCAGAAGCCTATATGCTGAGGAGTTTGAAAACTGCAAAGCCTCTCTGTACAGGCACCTTTCCTGCAGCTGGTGCTTGGGATAGCACCTGGATGGTTCCTTGCACCATTCCTGAGAGTGCTGCTCTCACAGTGCTACAGGCAGATACCTCTTGCTTTACAACTTCCTAAACATTAAGCTGGAAGTTTTTAGTGGTTCTCAAAGGCTGCGATGAGGCAGAGAACTGAAATGCATTGAATTGTTCTGAAGCTGATGTCTTATCAAAGAAATGTAACATTACACAGAAATGAAACAGGTCATCTCACGAGCTTGAGATCTAGGTCTATTTTTGCTGCTTTGATATATCAATATTAATTAATTTAGCTACAAAGAAGCAGGCACACAAAAGCAATGTTAACGAACCAGTGCTTGCAATCTGGTGGCTCAAGATTTGCTTACCTCTGTAAGATTTTGGTAAGTAGGTTACAGAACTGTTTCCCTCTGTTTGCACAGCTGTGAAATAGGGACATTTATGCCTAATTATCTTTATAAACTGCTTTACAGCTTTCAAGATTGAAAACACCATTTGGATGTTAGAAAAAAAAAAAACACTTCTATCTCATAACTTCTTCAAAAGTTTATATTCACCCATCTCTCTGAAGAGTTGTACTTTATTTTATATGTATACAATGATACAAATCTTAAGCAATTTTTATTCTTGAGCATCACATTCCATCCTTGAGAATCAGTTTGACAATGTTTTTGCTTGCATGTTACCAAACAGCACAAACTGGCACGTAGAGCTGTTCTGTAAGGCAAGTAGCTCTGGAGGAAGGTTTGCAGTACCCCAGAAATTGGTAACAGATCTTGCTATCATTTGTGGTAGCGCCTGCAGAAGATCCTGGGTTTTCTGTCAGGGAAAGCAAGACACAGCCTTACTTAAAATTGCTAAGTAGATTTCACATGAAGCATCGAGTTCACTCTCTCATATTTTCATAAATATGTAGAAAATCATGATGCCTTGCAAAATGAAACTTAAGAGACCAGTTCATGAAAAAATTATATGCTCCATTTACTCTGGCCTCCTATGTACTTTATTTTTTATTAACTCACTTATCCTCTATATACAGGAGACCACGTCTCTAATCTGCACCCCAGAGGGGTGGGCAGCAGGATGGCGAGGGAGTTAGCCAGAACAGGTATTTGCATTTCCAGCACAGGAAGCACATTCAGAAATTCACCCCACATTAGAGACGAAATGAACCACACAGAGTTCTGTTGTAGCTGTCCTGTTCTGAATTTTTCTTTTTTTTTTTTTTTTTGGGTCTATGTGAATGAAGAGAACCAAAAAAAAGAAACCAGAAAAACAAAAGAGTAAAAAGGGGACAATCCTTCTAAACGGCTTTTGTGGACAGCAACAGGGAATTTACACACACACCAAAACATTTTACTGATAGGTTTTCTGCTTTTAGAAAGAAGAGAAAAATACAATTAAATATTAAATAAGATGAGGTTAATCAAGTTTTTTTCTATGGCAAAAAACAGATTAAGTTAGAAACGGAGCTGTTGAGGAAGAAAACCCAATATAAACTAATGAAATGCTGTCAATTTACCACTAAGGATGAAGAAGGAAAAGTCAACAAATACCATTGGAACACAGTTTTTTGGGGGTTTTTTGGGTCTAATTTTCATACAACAAAGTGATACTTGGAAATCGTTAGTGATCTTTCTGTACTTTATCATTTGCAGTACCCAAAAGTAATCATCATAGCAAATTATGATGTCATGTTATCCACATTCAGTTGCAATCTGGAGGGCATGGTTTCATTTCTATATTGAAATGACCTGGCGTTTAAGATTAGAGAGGAGCACTGCATGTTAAAATACCTGAGCTTTAATCCTAATCATGGAACAAAACTTATTTCAACGATCTTAAATGAAGTTTAATGTCCCCGGTTTGGGTTTACTGTTTGCTGATTTCAGAAGATGTTGACAACTCCATTTGCCAAAATAAATAAGTACAGCTCCCCTCTGTTCTCTCCCCTGCTCATAATGAAAAGCAACAGACTATGGCTCAGAACTGTCAGGAAGCTCAGTAGCAACTTCATGTACTCTGCAATATTTAGTCTCAAACTGAAGGGTAGCCACAGAATGGCAAAGTAAATTCTTATTAGAAGATATCAAACTTTAGTTTAATGCCTCAGTGCAATTTTTTGTGCTCAGTCTGTTAAAACATTGGTTATAATTTCATTGCACATCTATAACGGAAATTTTGTTCTCTAGGTGTGAGAGCAAGAGCTGAATGAAATCAGAGGCAGACAGGAAATTGTGTGGCCTGACGAGCCCTGATAATTACCACAGTTTTATCTGTTGGACTGCCATAGACCCTCTTAATAGCAGAGCAAGAGTGACACCAACTTCCATAAATTTCATTTCATTAGTAGTGCCTCATGCAGATTAGAATGCAATGTTCTGGAAATAGCAGTTAGGAACTAAGCAAATTTTTAAGCAAAGCTAACCACTGAGGGTGGGCCCTACTCTTCATCCTGTAAGGCCTTGTTTGTTCCCTCTGTGTCACTTCAAAAGGATGTGTACAGAACTGGAAAAACAATAAAGTTATTTCTACCATGTGACAGTGAGAGTGAATCATGGTCCTTGTTCCTATTGTGCAGCAGAAAATGGGAGTGTGGGAATCTGTAGAGACATTCAAGTAATCATTAGTCCTTTTCTACTTGTCAATCAAAAATGTTCTGCTCTTGGGGTGAGAATATGTTTGGCTGAGAACAAGCTTTTAGTAAAATAGATTTGGCAGATGCATATTTGCAGATGCTCATGAAAGATGAATCATGACATTTCCTGACAACAAACACACCAAAATGTCTGTTTTGCTACTTTCTTTCCCTTTGGGTATTGCATCAGCAATATGTACTGGATATGTATGTGTTTGTATATAAATCAATTAAGCACTAACAGAGAAAATTCTTTGCTTTCTACATCAGAACACAACAGTACCACAACAATATCCTGGTCACAAGAAAAGTGGTGAAGACATCCGAAATAATTGAATAGGTTCTTTTGGTTTGGTTTGATTTGGATTAGGGTTTTTTTGTTTTGTTTTGATTTGGTTTTTTCCTTACTCTTTTCCTTTAAATTAATGGGCCTTGAAAGGAAGAAGACTCTGGACATCCCACAAAAACCTGTTATTGTAATATTTACCTATTAAAATTCTAGCAAGCCTTTGAAGTTGAATGCTGCTACCTGCACTGTACAAGCTGTGGCCTCCCAGGTGATGGCTACTAGAAATCCATCTAGTCTGACCTGTTGCAGACACAGAGCATCAGATCAATATCAGTGAGACTCAGAGGCCCTCAAAACACAGAGGCTACTAATGGAACCAAGGTAGAAAAAAAAATTGTCATCAAAAGCTTCAATCTTTTACTAAGTTTTAAATTATGATCATGGATTTTTCCCTAAAAATAAATTTGGTAGTATCAATTAGTTCTTAAAAATTTGTTTAAAAGCAAATAACAGTGATGCATCACGGTAGTTCTTTACTCACAATCATTCTGCTTGAGAACAATAGTTACATTTGTCCAAACATTCTCTTCCAGGCAGCATCCAAGCCTTGGCATGAAGAAATCCACAGCGGTTGTTCCTCTTGACTACATTGTTCCAGCAATCTTTTATGAGGCCATTTTGCCCCACTTTTACTTTGCAAAGTTCAGCTGCATGTTCCAGAGGAAACTGCCCCTGTATTCACTATCTCCCACCCAGATTAGGGACAACTGCTACAATCAATGTGGGGAGCACACACCACCTTGGAATGACAAACCCTTGGTTTGAGCACTGAAAGTATTTCATCAGTAGGGCTTTAAACAGATTGTGTTTGCTTGCCATCACTCACTGTTTTTGTATTCAAATAGTCAGGGCAATCACTGTTCTTTGCAGATGTAATCAAGCTGCAGTGCAGGGTTCTGTTTCTGGCTAAGGATGTTTATCTGTTATTAAGTATAATATATTGAAAGTCACAGCAGCGCTGATGGGTCAGCACAGACGCCTTCCATCATGAGCTACCGAGATGCATTTCTTCAAAAAAACTCCTAGATGAAATGTTTTCAGCTAGCTGAGGTTAATAAAGATAGGTCCTTCATCATCTCAAGGAATGGAGCCAATAATGAGTAACAGAAATAATATCATAAATCATTCTTTATAAAGCAGGATTGACTATTATTTGCTAAAATGCCTTTCATGGCGGATTTGCATGCTCTTACTTGTTGAATGACAACAAGAAAGCAGAGAAGAAAGGTCACAGGGGATGCAAGGAGGTGCAGACACTGCTGTGCACTACTGTATTTGATAGCAGGTATTGATTTACAGCACAAAGTACCAGACGAGCCTGCCTGCACGATCAGGGGATGTGGCCAGCACGGGAGTCTGTCAGTGCAAGGAGACAATCCATGATCCCGGCGTTTTGGACAGGGAGCTGCTCAGAAGGACCTGGCTGCTCCTGAAAGGCAGCAGCGCAGGAATGTGTGTTTTATTGCTGCCTGAACTCCCGCGTGGGTGTGCAGGGCTGGGCTTTGCTCACAAGATGGCACTGTTGATTGCTGCACACTCCTGGCACAGCCTTCCCCAGCCAAGGGGCTGTGCAGCCTCCCGGGAGAAACCACAGAGGGGACATCCCTCGGGAGCTGCATCCCCATCCCTGAGGAGCATCCGGTGCAGCACAGGGCTTATTTGATAGCAGAACTCCTCAGGATGAAATACACACCTCTCCTCTAAACCTATGAACATCCTAATATCCAGAAATGTCAATCTTTATTTTCCAGTTCTTGTTAATCTAATGTCAATAGAAAATTGGGGTTTTTTTTCCACCTTTACAGATGGCTTTTCCCCTGTAGACAGTAGGGATAGCCTCCAAACTGGTAGGATTCCAAGTTTCCAACCTCTGCTGCATTTTCTTTAGCAGCCAAATATTCCACGATTAACACAAATGGTTATCAATGGCTATTTGCAATGCAGATATGCTCAGGTAGTTTTGGAGACTCTAAAGCTTATGGGACCTTTCTTCTGGGTCCCAGAGATTGCATCCTACCAGAGACACTCACAACAGGTAAGAACTGAGGCATTGTCTGTTCAAACTCAGCAGCAGTTCCTTGATTACCAGCAGCACCCATAAAAATCAGACAAGTTCAGGGGACTTTTACCCAGCTTTTCCTCAGAAGAGTAAGAGGCAAAAGGCTCATCATTGCCACTGAACATTGTGGAATGTCTTGAGAATTGCTTAAACTGAAGGAAAGCAAAAGAACCTGGAACTCACTAATGTTTATCCAAGTCCAGAATAAGAGACAAGGATTTTTAATGGACATTGACAACTAAGGGAGATTTATGTCAGTCAATGAGAAAACAAAGCATTCAGGAAAGGGAAAATCACACGTACTTTTAACAGCAAGCCTAAGTTAGCTTCAAAGATGCAGCAACATGAACAACCATGCCAGAGGCAGGGAAATGTGCAAACCACAGTTGCCAAGACAAGTTAACAGAGCTTTTGGCTGCCGGTGTTCTGACCAACTACAGCGATCAGGGCATGGAGAAACACCCAGTATAAACCAAGGCAAAACTGGCAGATTCCTATTACGTAAAAAATGATGCACAGGAATGCTTCTTTCAAAACAAGAGCATTAAAGACTCTTATTTACCTGCTGTAAAACTGAAAAATGCTTACCCATGCACTGCCATTGATCCGTCTCCAATAACAAAAACAATTTTAATGTAAATTAAATTTACAGTGTTTACTCTTGAGCGTCACATGCAAGATGAGGCTTTTCTTAAAGATTTGCTGGACACCCAAGGAGACAGTATTTGCTTTGGATATTTAACAAAACCATTTAATATTATAATAATGGTAAGGATCCATTTCAATCCCAACAGTCCTCGAAATCCCAACAGTCCTTCAATCCCAAGAGCCCCAAAAATCCTCAATAGTCCACTTCTATTCCAAATCTTGGCTAAGGTTACATCTGCAATGCAAACAGCTGTGCTTACACATTGCAGCTCTGACTGCACTCACAGCTGCAGATCACTCAAATTTGGTGCCTCTTGTGATCTAACACAAAATATATAGTCCTAAGATATGGTCCAGAGATATGGTCCTAAACTTTCAATTTCCTGCCTTGCATGGGTTGTTAAATATTTGCTGCTAACTTTAGTAAAGAGTTTGTATTAAATTAATTTTTCCCCTACATAATACATCTTTTAGAGACGTGGAAGAGTTTTGAAGGACAGGCGAGTTATTTCAATGTTAAATCTTCTCAGCTATGGTGGTGAAGCTACCACAGAACTCTTGTGGTTGATCAAGTGCAAGGGTACTTTTTCTCCCCTCCATTTTCCACCATGTAGTTGTTTCTCCAACGATCTTTCTCATGAAATTATTTTTAACAGAGCAGTGTGCTCTGAATCCATCTGAGCCAATGGCCCTGGCTTGGTTTTTGTTACTCTCTCTTTTCTTCCCCCTTTTCAGTCACCAAGGCTGCCAGAACATCAGCTATGCCCTTGCCCTGTGAGAATGATCAAGGATTTTGACCTCGATTTCCTTTCCTTTCTCATTCCTAGAGGTATCTCCAGCCAAAACCACAAATTTTACTGGTGCCTTGGAAACACACTTTTCTACTCCAGACCATTCTCATCTGGCCAAATGAAAATATGAGGTGATAAACATTCTGGGACAAGGAAGATGCTCTGTGTATGTGTGTGTGTGATTATGTATGGCACGGGTTCTGTCTCCTTGCATAATTAATAATGTTTAGTGATGCTAATAAATAACACCATAACAGGACATGGATTTGATGTTCTAGTATGCTGGAACAAGCTAGCCTCTCTTTAATGGCTTGCTACCACCTCATTTTTGTTGGTGTTTCTTTCCCACTCCCCAGATGATTTTCCATTTCCTTCCTTGCACAATCGGTACCCTAGCACAGGCTGAGTTCCCACTGCCATCGGTGAGGAGCCTGAATACAGACCCTGCAGGGGAGATGTGAAGAGTGCACTGGTGGGGAGAAACTTGCCCTTGGCTGCTGCATGCAAGACTCACTACAACTGATATTTCAGATGCCCCAGATTATGACCTACTTTACTGTGTATTACTCAGAGAGAATGAGTAAGACGTTTCTGAGGATGATACAAACCCAGCATTTTCTGTGGCAGCAGGGAAGAAATTCTTTCTTAAACATTAGATCAGTTTTGGAATTCTTGTATCAATGATTAAAATTCCCTGGGGTCACCAGGCAAAGCCTGCTGAAGAACTGAATTGATTTTCATAGCCTAGAAATCAGATCTGGGGGCTCTGACTGAAACGCAAGGTGCGTGTTCCCATACATATGGGATTGTCTAACTGCTGAAAGACTGAACAGCCTCCATAAATAGATTAACTGTTTGGCAAAATTACAGCATTTGTGGGTAATTCAGCCAGTCCTGGTACCAGAAACACGGTTTCCAGCCTATTCTGCAAACCTTGTGTGGAACAGGCCTCAGAGTGAGACAATCATTTAAGCATGTCCCTAAGTGCTTGGCTGATATAACACCATAGATCCACTGAAGGCACTGGGAGCCTTTTCCTGACTCTTATGGGCTTTTCATAACATCTTCTATGAATCAGTTTTTCAGGTATAAGAAGACAATATGAATAACAGCTCTTTCCTCCTAATATTTGTCAGGCCTATTTAGACTGGAAACTCTTTAGGGCAGATGTGTCTTTCACCTGCAGGCCCTGTGCACAGAACAGGGGGTCCCTCCTCTGGAGGAGAACTAAGTGCTACCATAACGTTGTGCTCCAGGTCAAACCAGTCTTAATCTATGGAAGCTCAAATGTGAGGATTTATACACCCATGTAGATTGAACTTGCCACTTGATAAGCAAGCCCTGAAAGAGCTGTGGCTCAGATTTTGAAAAAAGGTTTGAAAAATGAAATAAATGCTTTGGTGTGTGGTTACACTGGAAGCAGCTCTTGCAGTAACTGCATGACAAATTTGTGGACTCAACACTCTTCATTTAGGTCTGCATTAATCCATTATTATTTTTTAATTAATTATACCACTGCAATAATCTTAGAAGATACCTGAACCTAAAGAAATTTCATATTATTCCCTTTAACACTGGTCTCTTTTTAGCCATATACTCTATTATAATATGAACATCAGTATGGTGACTTCATAAAAGATCAGCATCCTGATCTGTAATGCTCCTCGATGAAAAAAATACAATAACTAAAAAAAAGGCTTATGCAAAAAAAAGCCCCATGTTCAGTTGCCTGTTTAATCTGCAAATGAAAGGCTGAGATGACACCAAAGCAGGAAAACACAAAATAAGAATGTTTACCATGCAAATAAGCTTCATTAATACAGAAGATACTTATCTGGACCACTCAAAAGAGTCCATGTGGGTGGATTTTTCTGCTGTGTTTTCTTTTGCAATCAGCATTATATAAAGCCATTGGCAGCCCCTGGATTGTTTATCGATATATGTGTAAATGAAAAATAGATGTAGAGATTAAAAGACTTAGCCTATTTTAATTATGTTAAGGTTTAAAATACAGAACATAAAAAGATATGTTCAGGCTACCTCATAAACCCTAAAATTATGGTTAGATTTCTTAGGATCTACGTTTTCAATTTTTTGTGTTAATTAAAAGGTTGGCCTTCCCCAACCTGTATTTTATATCTATTATTTTAAATTTAAACTGCTGGTAGGAATACAATATTCTAATAAGGTAATAAAAAAATCTATATAGTTAGAATAATCAATCAAATAAGGATGACCACTCTGAATAAAAATTAGAAGTTTCCTATTCTAGTTCACTCCCAAATACTTGCACCTAAAAATTGGATTTAATTTTGCCCTTAAGGTTTGTATCCATGCCTTCAACAACCTCAAAAAGTGAGTTCTGCTAAAATATTGTCAGTATATTTAACAGCTTTGGCTGTAAAGTTCTATTCTGGGCCCGTACAAAAACTGGAAGGGGCTTCACAAGGATTGCAGGATGTCAACACACTGTAGTAACTACTCACAGCTTTTGCAGGTTTGCAACATTTCAGCACCCAGTCCTTTCAACACTTGCTTGTGGAATGCGAAATTTAATTACAAAATTGAAAGAAGCAAAAGTTTTGCCTAAACCCTATTGTAGTCTATTTCTAACAGAAAAAAATTGAAATAGATTTTTTTTTTCAGAAACCATTCATCTTGCATGCCACACCTTTCTTAGTTCTTATGTTCACTGATGGTACTTTGACATAAAAGTGGCTAACCAGTTATTCAGGGAGAATTAGCATGAGGTTAAAATGAAAACCAGATCTCCAGGGCCATACTACCACTATTACCACTGCTGCTGCTGCTGGGAAGGCATGGGGCAGTACCTGGACTTTCAGGGATAGTCCAGTAATTATCCAGCTATATGGAACTTCCTCTGCTGCCAGGACACGTACTTAAAATGAGAAGAAAAAAAAGAAATTATAAAAATTCTGATTGATATGTTCAGGTTTTGAGAATCCCATAACATTTTTACACAGAAAATAGTTAGAAAGCGAGGATTCTTGATAAACTCATTCTGAAGAGCTGATTCTGACTAATCTAAATATAAATAAAAGGAGCATACAAAGTCACTTAATCACCACTGAGACGACTGCATCACCTCTGCCTCAGTATCACTGCAAAAAGTATCCTTCTATAATGTGCTCTTCAAAAATCAAACAGAAGCCATTAAATAGACACACACACGGACACACAAGCAGGAATGGCACATGAATTATTATTTTTTTGCATTTGAACACTTGTTCTATGCTCAATCTAACTTGTAAACAATCCAAAGTACTCTAAATTTTATCAGAGTGGGGTTTTTGCACTCTGCTTTTGTTTAGCATATGCAATAGATCTCTTACAGTAATTGTTACTAATTTCTTTGTACTGTACATAAATACTTTAATACTTACAAATGAGGCAACAAAGAAAACCAATTTGACATTTAATGTTCCACACAGAAATCACAGGCACGCTGTCAAGAAATTAATTAAAATTACAGTCACATGATAATGACACCAACAATAAATACTCATATACAGGTAATAAATTAACTCATTAATTCAGCCACAACACAGTTGAAAATAACTGTATAAAAATAGCAAACATTTTATACCAGGGCTTTAAATGTTCCCCGTTTTTAATTCTGAGTTTTCTTCTTTGGTTGTTCCAAATAATTAGGCTTTAATGGGATGTTAAAATGTAAATTTATTAAAGAATCTGTAATAAATTGGTTGCAAACTTCCTAAAAACACTTCAAAAGGCTTCAGAGGCTTTTTCAAGGTCTGCCTTACTCATGAAAACAAAAATCACAAAATAAAAGCACTGGATGTGCATGTTTACACATAAATATTTATATAAATCTCCACGTATATACATAGATACATAAATATATAGAGGCACACACACAAATTATAGGCTTGTCTATATCTGCAGGTTCAAATGTCTCTCTGCCAAATACATTTCACATAGAGATGCAAGAAAAATAAATCCTTCAGAAGAGTTTTCGGAAAAAATAGGCTACATATGCGAACTGTTTTAATTCTAATTAGAAGTAATTCTTCAGCTTTTATCAGAACCTGTGGGACTGTACTGCAGCCCTTCACAGGCAAAGCTCCCATCCCAGGGAAGCAGCAGATCCCTGATACCAGCTTGCCACAGGAGAACATCCCAAGAGCATCTGGTGTTGTTTTGGGCTGCTGTGTGTTTGTGTCAGAGAGAAACCCCATCAATCCATCCTTACAAGACACAAGTCAGACAGTCCAAGGACATCTAGCCTTTACCCAGTGCATATAAACACCTGATTTTGTTTCTCTTAGAGCTGTTTCCATGATGTAATTTTGGAAAACAGAACTGAACCATGGATGCACTGACTGCTGCAGGAGTCCTGCTGCTAAAACTGGTGACGTTACCTGCTGCTGATACAGGAGCATCACCCACAAGCCCACACAGCACCTGGATGTTTTATAATCTGATCATTTTAATCCTGCAGCATCTTCAGTAAAATGGATTTTGTAGGCACTGTGTTACGATGTGATTTTAATTTACTGATACAGTCTTGGGTAGGGAAGTTAATCAGAGATTCATCTACAGAACAGTGCAGAATCACATCCCTAGTGGCAAAACTCATGGCACACTCCCAAGTTACCAGCAAGGAATGGTTTTACTCCCCACACACTTATTTATTACAAATGTCTCACTGGATATTTAAAATGGTATCTAAAACGAAACAGACTATCACTGAGCCATATAAGGGAGATTTAGATTGTCCAGTATCTTTCAATGTAGACAATAAATTTCTTGAAACAACCTGCCCTAGTTTATGCTTAATGTTAAAATAGGCCTGTAAAAATGTTAAAATAAAGCAATGCTTCAAAATTTAATATTTGGTGCACATACACAGTTTCTTCACAAATATCTTATTTCCCACCTCATAGTAAAAGTGTGCTACTTCTCAGTAGGACTGACACATTCTTCATTTAAACCATAACCAACTTTTTTCAGTTGTTATTAATCTATAAATTGTCCAGGCTATGCTTTCCCCGTGATAAAATGTATTCTGAGCAAGTTAACTATCTCAAACTGCAAAATATGAACTAGTTTATTGTCATTTCTACGATAAGTACAGAAATCAGTTTGGTGCTCATGAGTTTGGTAGAACAGGTTCATTACAAGAAGAGTAAAGTGCACAGAAAGTAAGGATATACCACTCTTCCCCTGGGCCAGGTTCTGGAAAAACCTTCTACTGAATGGTCATAAAGTATTCCAAGGGCTTTTAAAGACAAATCATTAGATTCTGCTTAAAATTACTGTTACTTTGGCTGCCTTGACTGATCCAATAAAAATGCATCTCAAAACCAATAACATATTGGTTTTAATACTAAGATTACCATTTCATTGGCAAGAATGACAAGACCATAAGAGCAATTAATTTACATGTATATCCTGTGTCCAATAATGGCTACATTCTTTACAAAAATTACAAAGTTCTCAAGGTTATCAATTACAGATGAATTGATATCTAGCTTTTTTATAGCTTTTTTTTGCTCTGAGTATCTCAAAAGGTAACTTTATCAGCTGAAACATAAAGTACATTTTAATTTTTTTCGTATATAAATATGCCATTGCACCATGCCAGCATCCAATACTATATGTGTGTGCAATAGAATCAGAAACTGTGGGTACAGGCAAGACTTTTTGCCATTTTCTAGAAAAAGTATTCTAAAAACAATGTATTTCCAGGGGAAAAAAATCCCAAAAATGGTATCAGAGAGGATAAGGAACAATTTTCAAGCTACGCAGCTAATTTTCTGTTGATCAATAAGGCTAAAATGATTTTTCTAAATTGAGGAATTTGCCAGTGAATTCTCTTTAAGTGCTCTCCTGATGGAGGCAATGTAAGGGGAATTCCAAAAACAACACTGATGCTTTTATTTCCATAGCAGGGGAAGGGAACCAGCGAGCCAAGACAGGCTGATGGGCTCCCTCATAATTTGCTGTTTCAGGTGAAGGGAACCAATGAGCTGGATAGGCCTTAACATAATATTGTACCAGAGCAGCAGAGAGAGGATCATTAAAGACAAGATAGGCCTTGGTGTAATTTTTGCCAACCCCGTGAAAATACATTTGGCATTACTTGTGGTGAGACAGGAACTAACCAAATTGCTGATTTTGCATAATTTTGAGGCCCGGGAATATCTACAAACCACAGCGGAACTGCTGAACTGACAAATGGCTGATTTAACACAATAAATAGCACATAGGGAAAATAATGCAGGAGCAGCATAGCTAGGACAGCTGCAGAACGAGGGGAAAAGGAACTATTTGAAAGGAGCATTGCCTTTGGAATATGGAATTCAAATGTCAATATGGAATATTGAAATGGGAAAATACGGGAGTTGGTTTCAGGAAAGTCATTTCCCAAAGAAACAAAGAAACTTCTGTACTGGGAAAGTGACTCAGCAGAAACTGTGAGCTGTCAGCCTGGGAAACTGAGGAAGGAGAGAAGACAAAGCCAGAGGTTATGGACTTTTGAGGGGGTAAAAGAAAACTCAGAAAAATACCAAGGTGGCACCAGGAGAAACAGACCAGCACTAAAAGCCCTCACTGCTAGGGAACAACAGCTATGGAAGCAAACACCTTCTCCAGGAACAGTGTGATGTGAGTTTGGAGCCCCCAGCTCTGAGTGCAGACTCTAAGGACCAACAGCAGAGCTTGGTGGGCCACAGTGGGCTGGGAAAGCTCAAGGATTTGGGAATGCTTGTCATAACCATGACTGTGCCTTTCACATTTCTGTGGCTGTATGCTGAGCAGTTTGCTACAGCTGCCCATTACCATTATCATCATTAGAGTTCTCTCATGAGGCTATTAGAGCCATTTGCCATCCACTGCCATTCTCTTAATTACCTCAGCATCCTAATTGTCTGTTGCTATTGATTACTTATGGCTAATCCATCTCACAGTTAAATATTGATAAATCATAGTTGCATTTGGTACTGCCTTGCTTAAATTTATACAAGCTATTAATCAATGTAAGTTTTTAAAAGCTCTCCTATATATTTCATGTAGTCACAGTCCCTTTATTCACTGTGTGATATGTTGCTCAAACCTTCTTTCCCCATTTACAGGTCAAATTAGGCAAAATCACCTGCCTCTGTGTATGGAAATCAACCCACACAGATGCTCTTTAGAAGAAAGATCCATTCCCAGCTGAAGAGATTGTGATCAAAACTAGAGCAAATTTAGGAGACAGAGAAAGAGAAAGGAAGTGTGAAATACAACAGCTGTAAGAGTCACTGTGAATTCCTCAAAGCTCTGGTCCCACTGACCACTCACCCCATTCCCCATGTCGACAGGCAGGATAGGAGGTGGGATCCGAGTCTGGAAAATAAGGGGTGAGAGGAGGGCGTTCTTTTAATTTTTGTCATTGTGTCTCACTATCCAATTCTGTTTTAATTGGTACTATATTAATTTTTCTTAAGCTGAGTCTGTTTTGCATGCAACAGTCATAGTTAGGTGATTTCCCTGTATTTATCTTGACCCAGAAGTTTTTCACCTCACTTTCCCTGAGGGGAGACCTTATTGGGGTCTGCAGCTTCCTCCTGAGGGGAAGTGGAGGGGCAGGTGACCAGTGACAGGATTTGAGGGAATGGCATGGAGCTGAGTCAGGGGAGGTTTAGGTTAGATATCAGGAAAAGGTTTTTCACCCAGAGGGTGGCTGGGCACTGAACAAGCTCCCAGGGAAGTGGTCACAGCACCAAGCCTGACAGAGTCCATGAAATGTTGGAACAACGCTCTCAGACACAGAGCTGTGAGTGATTCTTGGGGTTGTTCTCTGCAGATCCAGAGTTGGACTTGATCCTTGGGGGTCCCTTCCAACTCAGGATATTCTATGGTTCTGTGGTTCCACCCCATCCTGTTGAGGAGGGGGAGGGCTGGGTATTTGACTGGCCACAGCCCAAGGCCAACTCATCCCCCAGAAAAACCCCAAGTGCAGAGATGTAGTGAGAGAGTGTCTTGATGCTGTGAAGGAAAGGCTTGGATGAGACTTAGCCTTCACTTTGTGCCAGACAGCCAAGCTTACTGTAACAATTAACCTTCACCCACTGGTTGACAATGAACCCATCCAATATTTTAACCAAAAGAAAGAAGAATTTTATTTCCCCTCACAGGAAATTCTACTGCAAAAGTGTGACTAACTTTTCTGGAAAAAATCCTTTGAACTGTTAGACTACTTTTTCCACATTTGTATCCAAACCAATTTCCTTCAGGACAGGAAATCTTGGAACTACAACAAAGAGAAATCAGAGGGTTTTTAATAGTCTACCACTTAGAACAGCTGTATAATATTAAGTACAATTGACACAAAGCATGTCTTTAGAGCAGCTGAAAACACTCAGTGCAGAGAAAATACCACTTTTCTGCCATGCCTTGGTCTCTTTTGTTAAATTTACTTTCAGTCTGCGAGGATGAACTAACGAGGAGAAAGATTAGAAAAAACTGACCTGGTCTGTGGTTTGGTTGGGCTTTTTTCATTTAAAAAAATTGTCCTATGCTTGTGTTATTTCACCAGCCAGCCCTGACTTGCCTGGAAGCTGCCCACTTAGGACCAAATTCCCTCAATCAGCAGCACAGTACTCACATAATGGGCAAGGCATTCTTGCAGCCATGGTGACAGAGGGCGGCAGCTGAAGATTCTAGGGAATTAACACCCTTTTTAGCCTGTGTTTAACTCAATTCATCTCCTGTCTGAATGCTACTGGTGAGAAACTACAAGCAAGGCATGAGGTGGGGTTCTCTGATCAATGGAGGAAGTACTGTCATTAAAGGCCACTGGAATCACTGACTCCCTCCCTGCAGAGTTCCAAGTGAGAAGTGGAACTTCATTAAAACTGTACCTTTGACTACCTTGGCTGGAAATTACAATGCAAGGTTTATTACCTAGAGTACTCCTCTGATGTATATTTTACTTATCATAGATTATGAATTAATAGAGGCATGATTTTAGATAAAGGGATGGAAGGTAAATGTCAGCAGATGATAATATTCTCTGTATCAACATAACTTCTCATGTTGACTCTGTAGAACCTTCCCTTGAGGCTCAGTCTGGCAGTTTGTGATTTATGAAACAGTTTAAGTTGTATATTTGATAATCAACTAACCCAGTTACTTCAGTCATTATCAATCTTCTTGATAATTTTGGTTTCATTCCAATACCTATTGATGCCTATGAGAAGGCTCTGTTGCTATCAAGGGAAAGTAGGTCACGTTTCAGTCTAGCTGGGCTGCAATAAATATCATTGGATCATCTTCAAGAAGCAGAAAGTTCTCAGCTCTAGAAAACTAAGGACACTGTCTTTAGTCTGTGTTTGGGGGGTGTTTGTTCGTTTTCTTTTCCCCCTCCAGACAGCCTCAAGTGATGAGGTCATTGAAACCTGGCACATCCAATAATCTTTCTGGCCATCTGACTATTTATCATGGCACTCAGTCTCAAGGATGATAACAGGATGGGCTTGAATTCAAGTTTCCTAAACCTCACAGCTTTATTCTAGTTTCTGCAAATAATAATAACAGCAAATTTTTTTTCCCTATAATTTATTATTAGTGTTAGGCTTTGTGTCTACACTGCTTTTAAAAAAAAGGTATTATTTCATGTCTTTCTTATTTTTATATTAACAATTTCTTCTTTCACCAGATGCAAACCATTTGATGCTGCTAAGCTTACACACAGCCATTGTTATTGTTATCAGTATTAGTAATGGAATCATTATCATTCTCATCACTAAAAGCGAGCTCATTATCTGATAAGTCAAAATTTCCTCCCAAAGATCTTGAGGTATTTTATTTTCCTCATTTGTATTCTCAGAAGTCGTTTCTTCCTCACTTGCTGGAGATGAAAATGCACCCTCCATAAGTAAGCTGCCATTCTGCTCATTATGCAGCTTTGATTATTAATTTTTCTCATCTCCTTTGCAGCCCAAGAGTGATTGCATTTTTAACTGGTTCATGGCTCCTGAAGGATTTCCTTTGAAAAACAGCTATTGGGGTTAAGTTGTGGTTATGTGGCTTTGAGACAATGCTGACCCAGCTCCCAAAATCCAAGGGCACTGGCATGACTGACAGCTGAACCAAGGACTTGGGGAAGAATTGATAACAATGACAGCAGTGACGAGCTGGCCTTTCCCCAGGACAAAAGAAAAGTTTCCCTTCTTCTCACAAGGGCAGATTGTGGGGGTTTTGGGGCTGTCCATAGGCCAGGAGTTGAACTTTGATGATCCTTGTGCTTCCCTTCCAGCTCAGAATATTTTCTGGCTCTATGATTCTCCCGTTGGCCAGGTGAGCTGCAACACTCAGAGCGGCTTTTCAATGTTCACTTGCACTGTGCAAATGGGTGGCTCTTCTGTAAATCCCAGTTCTGCACAAAGATCTGCTCAATTCTTTCCCTCTGTAGAGCAGCAACTCCAAGGCTACTCCTAATCCTCACCAGCCAACTGTTTTAGTGCAGAATATTGACCGTCTTCACATCCATCTGCAGGAGGAGGTTATAGTTCGACTTTCTCTCATCAGGTTTTGTTCCATCCCTCTCTAATTTCTTGTCACTACACAGACAGTGAGATTTTTTTTTTTTAAATCTGCTTCTTTGACATGGGAGCCCTTTTCGCCTACACTCTTCTGAAATTCTGTTTCATTGTGTAACGGGGGTCAGGAACAGACTTCTCCAACGAGAAGTGCCAGCACATCGAGTGCAGGATATTTGGGAGTAAAATCTAATCAGTCTAGGGCAGGGGGAGAGTCGTTTTGGTTTTGTTGCTCTGTTTTTGTTCTGCTTTTCGCTCACAAAGAAATATTTCTGATGATGTGGTACAGAAAACTACCTGATGTGTGAGCTGTAAGTGGCCTTTTAAAATTCAATTAACTTTATTTAATGGGTTTCATGCATTTGTAATATCAAGGAGTCACATTACTGAAAATTAGTTTCAGTAATGTTCTTCTGATATTACTGCACAGCTATTTGTTGCCAAATGGAAAGAAAGCTAATTACTGGACTTAGTTTCTCACAGATATTGCTTTACCCATCTTCCCTCATATGACATAAGATTATGTATTCATGCATGCAACGAAATAATATTTTTAAGCTGAGATTATCTTGACCCCTTTAGAAAACTGAGTTCTTCTGTTTGTTTAGCCACGAACTCTGACAGCCAAGGAAAGAATTTAAATTCTTGATTTCCATTTACTTTGCAGACTTTAAATTCTCATTTTTTACACAAATTATGCCTAGACAGAAGCATAACAAGGGGCCTTTGCCTGCACCATCCTGGCACCAGCCACCTAACCAGGCTGTGGCACTAAGCAGATCTTTCTAACAGCTTTTTATAGAGAACTCAACATTTCTTCCATATTTACTGGAAAAAAATTACTTAATATTTGATTCAGCCAGACTTTTGGAGGAGAAATCCAGATTGGAGCCATGTTTGAAAGCTTTCAACTTTGCTTCTTCCTAGAAATAACACAAATATTTAAAGGATCTGGAATATTTGCACAGATCTTATAGGTCATTATTCAGTTTGGAAAAAAAAATGTGGCTTTAAAATGTCACACAAGTATTTTGCCTACAACAGAAATGTCAGCACTATATAATAAACTCGCTAAAAATAAATTTAATGCATGGGAACAGAATGAATCCATTTCAAGGCCACTGTCTTAGGAGAAAGATGGAAACCAAGGAGTGATAATTTTTAAGGATACATGGCAAACATATTTCATTATCACTACACTGACTGCACCAAACCTGAAAACAGCATTGTGTTTTGTTTAATGGGAATTCACATTTTCTTTGCATTTTGCTATAAATTACAGACTGGTCAAAATTTAAAAAGCAAAATTAAACATGGACAAAACCATGGCAATTTAACTTTGAATTTATCTAGAAATTTGAATTTACAGGATTGTAATTTTTGATTACTTACGCAAAATGATGCAGAAATTAATTGAAACTATTAATTTCCCCTTTCGTTTTATCTGAGATAGACCAAAACACATTGCCAGAGTTTCTGCTTATATTGTGATTATGGATTGCAGAAAGTTCTTACCTGCATATACTCACAGCATGGATTAAGAAATACAAGAATGCCTTATTTGTTATCAACTGGATCCCCTAGAGGTGATTGAAGAGTTCTTGAAAACACTGAATTTAGAGATCTTTAAGACTGATGTCTTCACAATAAAAAACTCTGTTATTTTTCTTAAATAATTTCAATAAAAAATAACAAAAAATTACAAACACTCTTCTCCTAACAATGGCAACACAGCTTTAGCAGAACACATTTACAAATATTTTAGTTATGTGAAATTCTTTTTGCTGGTGCAAAGATTTTTTAGATATTTATTTGAGTTAGGGATTGTACAGAACAAATCTTAAAAATAGACAGAGGTTTCATTAGTGTTATTGAACTTACCACAGGGAACAATATGATAAAAACTCTAAGGTAGGCACAGAGTTTGCTCTATTTTATTTGGCACAGCCATATAATGGGTACGAGTCTATTTACTTTTTGGAGGAAAGCTGAAAAATATTATACCTTCATAATGCAGGGAGGTGGTGGAGTCACCACCCCTCGAAGTGTTCAAGAAACGACTGGATGGGAAATTACTGGATTCTATGATTAATGAAGAAAGTTCAGAAATTGTATAGAAAAGGATTTCCTTATCACTTGTAGCAAGATCTCACACAGACTTAGTCAAAACACAAAGTCAACAAGGATGAAATATGTAAAACCCAAACATTTATGTCAAGCAAAACAGTAAACTAATTGTAAGAGTTACCATTGTCACCTGCAGGACAGAGGTGCAGAAATGCAACCACGGCAGAGGAACCTCAACTCAGCAAAAATGCCATATTTCCCCTATGGAAGAACCACACCAACAAAAATTGTGAGCATTCCCACAGTGGAACAGGATCATTTTGGGTACCACTTGGCTTTGTTCCTTTGCTCAGGCTGTGTGCAGTCTCTCAGTGACTCCATGGTTACGTGGGGGTGCTCGTGCCCCGCTGGGGCTCTGCCTTTGAGGGCAGAGCACAGCAGGCACCTTCCTGCTGCTTTAAAGAGTTCCTTTCTGTTCCACAGGCCACCCTAGCTCATGCAGAAAAGCAGTTTGCTACTGAATACAACAGTGGACTGCAGATCTTGGAGGGTTTTTTTCTGCATTCTCATGAACAGCTCTGGGCATTACATTTATGCTTAATTTCCCCGTACATACAATGGAACAATAACACTTACTGCATAGGATAAAGCACTTACCCGACCTGAAATTCTGAACAGATCTTTGTAGCTTTCCAGCTGCTCCAGATATTATCCCTCTGTGCTCTTCCTGTTCTGCTTTGACATATGATGCTGCACAGGTTTCAGACTTTCAAGTATCATTGATAGATTCAGCCACTTTTAGTTTTTAAATGGCTTTTCTGTCCTTCATTTAAAGGGGAAAAAAAAATCATGTAACATTCAACACGTGCTAGAATTGCCAGGAGATAAATTGTCTTTGATTTTAAATGTGTATTAATGGGTCAATATTCTCCCTTCTTGCTATATACAGATCTCTCATTAATTATATTGTCACTATAGCTGCAGAATGAATTTGACCTTATTCGTTGAGCACCATGTTTTAGTATTAATAGTTTTTGTTCTTAACAGCAATTGGGAAATCCAGCCAGACAGGGTGATTGATATATTCCTATCTTTATAGCATGGTTCTACTCATTCAACAGATGCAATATGAAAGAGGGAGCCAATAACAATTTCTTTCTTTTTTTAAAAAAACCCAAAATTAATTCATGTGCTTGCTACTGGGTTTATATAAATTTAACAGTGACCTGTAAAACTGATTTCCTCGATGTGTCAAATACAGTAGAAAAGACTTGAACTGGAAGCATCATGCATCTCTGGGCTGAGGTTATCAGCACAGGCATTTGTTCAATTTGGAATATTTTTTTTATCTAAAGTAAATATATAGCTAATTGTGTCCAAGTAAGAAAATGTATCAAGTTAAAGGGTAACTTTTTATGAAGCATAATGTCTTTAATTCTAAGGAAACATGGCTTTGGTCTAAAATTCTAAAATATTAACTGTCAAGGAATCTGGGTAGTTCAGCCTGCCAGGGGGCTCTGACTGGTCTGAAATTTCATGTCATCTTACCAGATTTATAAAGAAATGACTAGCTACAGAGTCTGACTTGTCATCTTTGACCCATTAAAATATTCAGGCACACAATTTTCAACTTTAAATGTCCAAGTGCCCTCTTTCAGAGTCAAATTCATCCCTGATGGTACCAGCTCCAGAGTGATTCTGCTGACTTGCAGAGCTTTTTCACATTTACTCTATTGTAAGTGGAGTGACTGTGACTTTAAACTAGTGTAATTGGGAGTAAAACTTGGCTTTTAAGTCTACTTCTATTTTTAAAACCTTCTCTGTCAAGTTTCATGAGGTCAGATGTGAAGATGAATTTGTTGTTTAAGCTTCTCCCTCCTTCAGGCAAAAAGCTTAATCATTTTTTTCTACTGACCTTGTCTTGTCTCAAGATGAGTCAATGAATCAAGTTATGAATGATATATCATGAATAAATGATTTATGCTGGGTCAGATCAAATATGATGTATTACTTAGGTCCTTGAGTATTATTGCATATAAAGATTTATCCAAAGTGTCATACAATTGGTCAGGGAGAGAATTCTTAAGTCTTTGTACATCCTCTTGGGAAAAAAAACTCATGAAAAACCCTCCAGTATATAACTGTTCTCTGACTAGAGAAATCGATCTTGGCAAAAAATCTCTGTCTTTGACAAAGGCATAAGAAAGAGAGTCCAGCAGTCACAGCTCTCTGCTGGAACGCAGGAGCTCCCAAACCTCCCTGCATTTCTCTTTCTTAGTCCCACTAAGTCACCAGCAGAGGAAAACAGAAAACCTCTTTAGGTCATAAGGGTGCTGTGACACTGCCCAGCTGAGAGCCCCCAGGGGGAGCATACAACACAGCAACTTATTTTCCTGTAAAATTCACAAGAGTGATTTTTTCCCCTCATAAATTTACTTACGGGTTCAGAACAATTTTCTGCCTTAGCCTTCACCATATTGATTACTCATTATTGAATTCCTTACAGTATTGGAATGCAAACACCTTCTCTGACACGTTTCTGCAAAAAGGATTGTATTGCAGCAGTAGCCAATGCCCCCTCTTAAGAGGTTTTATTAAAGTAATTACAAACTTGGAAATAGTTCCTTGTGTGGGCAGGACTGGAGATCCCTGGAGTGTGTTGGCTGAGGCCTGGCCATAACTCTCTGCAAGGAAAACTGGTGCAGAAAAGCTATTAATAAAACTTACTAAAATATTATGATGGAAACAAAAAAAAAAGTTCCATTAGCTTTCTCAACTTCCTGCTGTTCCCATTCTTGTTCTGTAAATCTGATGGTTTGGGGTTTCCCTTTCCCAATGTACTTAACTCTCCTTCCCAGTTACCATTACTGATTCCAATATTGCCATACTGGGAAGGACCTGTTAACCACCACCAGGATCACCTTATGGTGTCACCTGTTCAATGTCTACTTAGTGAGTTACCCATCACGGTCAATAATTTATTTTCATTTATTATAAAATTATAAAGTGACGGGCATCAGCACATGCAACCTGAAGCAAACTAACGTATTCTGAAAAGGCTGTTTTCTCAGAAGTGCTAATAGATGACAGAAAATTGGGTAAATTTAATTATTCTGACAAGAAAGAGGTTGTCTTATCCTGACCAGTTAGTAATTGCACATGGATGGTGAAGGCCTCATGGAAATAAGAGGAAAAACCATGAAGAATAAATCATCTGTCAAATATTTTGCACTGTATTGTGACCAGAACTAAGCACCTGCAGTCAGTTTACAAAGCCGCATCAAATTGCACAGCCTAGAATCAATTCCTTGGATGGCCAGCAAAGTAAGTGAGGCAGAATTCTGCCAATCTAAAAACACACAGTCAGGAGGTACAAAGCTGGTTTAAAAAACCCCACGATGTTGCAACCAGTGACTGCAAATTGTTATCACTAAATCTAACGATGAAGCATCAGTGAAATGTGCCATGAAACATCAAGTTAAATTCTTCATAAATTAATAAAAATGTTACATGCCATGAATTTATGTATTGGATTTTCTTACTGTAAAAAGAATTATTTAAAAAGATGCCTTTTTATTTCAACTGCTACTTTCCCTGCTATTTCATAATAGTGAATGATAATGAAGTTGTCATTTTACATACAGGATAATAAATTTCCTTGCTATGAATACAAGGCTATTGCTCACTCGTAGGGCCCTGATTATGTTGTGCTAGGGGAGCATGACAAGTGCTTTATGAATGGCACAGTCCTGAAAGTGAACTCAGTCAGTGCTCATTAGAGGGTCACCCTCCTAGAATTTGAAAAAGTGAACTTCATGTGTGGGGGTATTCTCTAATTTTTCACACTCACTGTATAAGTAACACCTGCACATCAAGGTCTCCCAGCATAGTTCTGCATCTTCATTTCAGTTAAAGCAGTGATCTTTCACTTTAGGAAAAGCAGTGACACATGACATATGTGGAAACTTACTCAGCTAATTTGACCATCTTTCATGCACAGTCCCACGCTGACAAACACCTGCCTGTCACCCCGGCTGGAGACAAATCCATCTCTACGAATTCCTGCACTGAGGTCTTTTATTATTCAGAGGAAAACACAGAAATACAGTTAGAAATGTCAACTTGTTTGTGGTAGATGCAGATGGCAATCTCCTTTTTTTGTCGTTGTTTCTCTGGATGCCCTGTTCCAGTCTGGAATACAACAGCTCATTTCTGATGGGTATTATACATTTCAGTGTCTGAAAAGTCACAGGGCAGTGACCTTCTCTCACATTAGAACCTGCACATATCCATGCAGCTCTGACTGAAACCAGTTTTTAACCCTAAGTTTCTCCCTGTGTGCTATCTAACAATCTCCACAGGTTTATACTATCAACCCAAAAGCTTCTCTCACTCATTTTGACTCTTCAATATTGACATAATTTATCCACTTTCTTTCACTCCAGATACTAGGTCTTAAACTTTCACTCTAAATTGCATAACCACGTGAACGCTTCTACTGTTTTAAGTTGTATATTTCATATTTCTCTATTTTTAGCTTTCATAGTTCATTTCTGCCTATTATTTCCTCTTCAAGCAGAAGACACAGTGCCCCAGTTCTGATGGGGCACTCTGCTCATCATCTTCCTCTCCAATCAGAGCTAGGGGATACAGGACACCATATGAAACTGATTTGTACTATAGTAAGTTAAAGCAGGTAACTGTGCAAGGGAGCAGTCCAATTTTAAGTTCAATGCTTGCTGTTAAAGCAACAACACATGCTCAAAGGAAGCAGGCATTGGGAAGGTATTAGTTCTGATGTGTGCTCTCTTTTGGGCAGGAAAGGCAACCCCTGACGCAGCGGGGTAATTCCTCTCTGGCACAGCACTGACCTCACTCAAATACACCAAAGATGAATTGGAGGCAGTGACTAGAAACCTTACTAGATTCCTCTTGAAGTGAGATAGTCAAGCAGTGTCAGAAACGCTTCCCTTTGTTTGAGCTGAGCTCCAAGCAGTGATCAGCCCTTCACTTGATGTGAGCTGACAGCCTCAAAGAGCGATCTTGGCGTACAACACTCAGATACAGCCCAGAGCCTCCGTGCCCAGAGCAGCCCCATCAGCACAGACACTGAAGTTTGTCAGAAATAAGGTCAATGGACTCTTCAAGGTCACTGTACTGAAAGAAATCTTTGCTTTGGTGCCTTTGGGCATTTGCTTCAACAAAGGCTTCAAGGCTTTTTAAGTTGAGATATTTACACCCAGCTTACCTTATCCAGCCCTGGGAGCATCCATTCCAGTTCTCGCCTTTTGGGAGGAAATGGTGATCCAGCTGTTGTTACCGAGTATCCCAAAATTTGGCTCCCAGCACCCCTCTCATCTGATGGGATGAACTGCTGGTGCTGGTCTGCAGGGCACTCAGAGCAGACCCAGAGCACCAGAGTTGTTGGGGCAAGAGCCAGCCCTCCGTCCTGTGATTTCTGGTGCCTGGTGCAACAGAACTGCCCTACCAGCACTGCCCTTCCCAGTGCCCACCACTTCTGGCACTCGGGACTTCCAGCCCACTGCTGGCCCCATCAGAACCTGGCCAGAATTTGTTTCTACTCCCTTAGTGCTCAGCAGCCAGGTACAGCAACGCTTCACTGTGACAGCATCAAATTATTCATTACTTCTCTCTCATGGTTACCAAACCTGAGCTCCATGTAAAAAGCAAATGCCTTCATAATTACATGATCCTGTATACTTGAATCCCACATGGATCTCTGTCCTAATACTGGATGAGAAATACATTTCTTAATGCCATGGCAATCTCAAGGTTAAAGAAATCAGTGGAAAAGATTGGATATATATAGCTCCACTCTCTTGGGAAATTCTCTGTTCTATACCAAGCCTGACTACTTGGAATCCTTATGTGTTAAATATATTTTTTTAAAAATTCCAGCTCAGGTAGATACCGAGGATAATGGTCCAATCTCCTAATCAGAGCCATAGTGGAAGATATTGGTACCCTGGCAAAAGCGATTTTGTTTCACTGCCATTTTATCAAATGAGGTTAACTATCTAGCCATGATTGAAAATATAAAGGTATTCTTTTTATTTTTCCTTTCAATATGGTGAGCAGGAAAGCAGTTTCAAAACCAAAACCCTACACAAATTGAAAATAAAAATTGGAAATACACATTCTTTTACAATGGCACTACTTCATTACACCTCTCAAGTGCACTTTAAGTACACAAAAGCCTCCAAGTTCTCATATAATATAAGCAAAAAATGGAATTCCTATTTTCCTGAGCTAAAACCCACCTTATAATCTCTGGACCTCTGAACCATAGGAAAAACACTGATCATCTGAATTTCATATAATCTGAATACTACATACCATCAAGATTTTCAGAACGGACTGGTTTCTTTTTTTAGATAACACTGAGGCTGTTCAGTAGCTTTCTTTTATATATTTTAGGAGTCTCACCCTGAATACTGTGAGTTTGACCCAAAGTCTCTGACTAGTTTTCAAAATCTATGTTCTCAAAAAAATACAGGGACAATTTCTTTCCACCTGTAAGACCAATTACTTGAATATCTGGGCTTTCTATATACCAGCACCCAAAAGTGTGGATAATTCCACATTTTACCTGTCAGTAAATTATCCTGTCCCAGGTTCTGAGGCTCTGTCTAGCTATTTTTTTTTCCTTCCTTGCCTTTTTCCTTCTTCCCATTATGCTTTAATGCCCTGGGATCTCCATTACTGCATCAGCAGCTTGAGAGGCATATGCTGCAGCTTACTGGCAGAACCAATTATAAAAAAGAAAGAAAAAACCAACAAAAAAGCAAATGAATATAATTACAAGCCATTCAGTGCAATGTACATTATATACATCTTCATATTCCAGTTTAATTTCTGGCAACAACATCACTGTGGAAAAAAAACATTGTCTAACTCACTGTGCTTTCACAAAATGCTGAATTCCAGCCCACAGTGCCTTCTGTACAAACACTCTCACAAACTCCAAAAATCATATTCAGAGCACAAACAAATAAAATGTGCTTCTTAATCAAAGTATGTAGAGTCTACTTACATTAATGACCAACATTCCCTTTTTATTGCACTATGTTATAAAAGTACAAACTGATACAAAGTAAACTAATTTTGCAAATAAGCTCTTTTATTCAGACTCAACATTCTATAAAGTGTCATAAAAATCAACCTTTCATTGCACATTTCCACATAACATGATATTTATTGGTTTCCAGAAATCACTGCATTAAGTTTATATTATTTCATGGTCAAAAAAAAAAAAAAAGTAGTTACTTAATATTCTGCACTGACTAGCTATCATTTTTGGCAACGTGATTTTACTACGTGAAAATGTAGAAGTAGATGGAATGACAGAGTCATCACTCAGGCGTCTCAAATTCTATGTCAAGGCTTGATAAAGGTAACACAACTTGACAGCTGCTCTTTTGCATACAAAAGGCAGAAATACTTGCATATTCCATCTGAGTAGGTAAACTCTGCAAGGTGCTGCCGACTAAAGAATACCAGTTTGTCTTGAGAGCAGCACGGACACTGATAACAGCATTTGAGCATTAATCTCACAGGTACAGCAATGAGGACACACAATACATTACCACACACCTGGGTATGAATGTAATGCCAAAATCTGGCCTTACACAGAATGTTATTTTCCACACCTTACTAAAACCCCCAAAATTATCTGTTTCAAGTATCTTAACTTGTGCTTGCTCACACTGTATGCAAACAGTTAAGATGCTTGGATGTGAAACGTTCCTTGAATTCAATATAGTTCCTCTGGATAGGGAATCACATTCATTTTCTATTTGTCTCAGAATACCAAATCACAGTATGTGGGATAAGAGTATGTTGCATATTAACTCACGTAAACTGCAAATGGAAAACACAGGGAATTTGTGTTCATCTTATTTGCTCTGAGTATGAAATATTAAGGATCTCCTTATTTCCCCTCTAGTGGATTCACAGACTACAAGATGTTTCAGCTGTTGAGAACACGAAATGAGACAGCATGAAAAAAAAACAAACAGTACCCAAAACTATTTCAGAATCCTCAGTGTACAGGCTGAAAACACCAAATGTTTGGGAAGCCCTTGCCAAGTATTTTATTCACTTTTTTTTAAGGATAGGGGCATCAGCAGTTTCTGTCGCAAGTTCACCCAAAAGTCAGACCCGTCCACCTCTCCTTGGGGTCATTCACACCAGTATTGGGACTGTGCTACACAAAAGCAAAGTGGGGCTACAAGGACACTAATTAAAAACTGGAAATGCACTGAGAGCTCAGACAAACCCTCCACATGGCACCTGCAGTAAGAGCTCGTGGCAGGTGCTAAGAGCACTTGGTATTGCATTGCTCTGTCGCCAGCATGGTCAGGGGAGTACAGCCTCAGATGGGGGAAAATTAACAGGTCTGAAAAATGACTGAAAAAAAGTAATTCTCTTAAATTAGTGCCTCAAAGCATCACACTGCACACCTCCAGCACTGCATGGTAAAGCAGCCACTCTAGTGTATAATATCAAATATATTAACAGTCAGTAAAGGACCCTCTCCCAAAGACCATGCTTTGAAATTCCGCTCAACCCTTTCAAATAATCCAGGCGCAATCAGACAAGGCGGTGTTACACTGTCTGAACACTTGAGAAGTGTTCCATAAACATTAAAGGCAGCACACATTTAAAAGAAAAATAAAGACCAAGACTTCATTTTCAAAGGCTTGCTGGAAAATAAATCAGAGAGAAGTAGCTTAAATAAAACCCTAATCTTTTTTTAACCAAATGGATTAGGCAGATGAGGAAGCATATACTACATTTACCCAGCAAAACTGTTGTTCCACGCCTTTATTCTGATTAAATTTCTTAAATTAAGCCCTTGTATTAATTCCAACCGGTGAAATTTATAAAAGCATGTCTGCATTAATCCATGCCGACATTTATAATAGCTATAAAATCAATTCTACATTATATCACTTGTACATACACATTTATATTCTGCCCTGTGGGCTTAACATTGACCAAGAGACTCCTCCCAATTAAAATTAATATATTCTTGCTTGTAATAATCTATGCTGAGAGATTAAAGAAAATAGACTAAACAGAAACAATTGATCTTCTGATACCAAATCTTTTTGAAAATTCCATGAATAGTGGCCAAATTCTGCTGACCTCACTTACGTGGAATAGTACCCTGGTAAGTAATTATGGTAATGTCAACCCTGCTGAAAAATACAGACCAAGTCAGTTAAGACTGAGAGGCAACATAATCTTTTTTGTAAATCCACGCAGGTGTACATTTTCTCCAGTTACGACAAGTGTGTATGAGCAATAGTAGAAATAACCAGCGGCAGTGGGATTATAATTAGGAAAAAAGAAAGGCTTAATAGCACCATAATTTTAGTAAACACACAGTCTAATTTAGATATTCTTAAAGCCTTTACTTTCCAGATGAGTATTCATTATTCTTAGGCACTTCCTAGGCTCAAATGTGCATGTTCAAGTACAGCTTTGTGCACATGGCTTGAGTCCTTGTCATCCTTAATGATGTAAAACACTGTAGGACAGCATAATTACACACGAGACTGGTATGTAGCCATCATGTATTGAATGCTGGATGGCACCTGCAAGGTCAGAGAAATTCCGTGCTTAGATACTGCCTGTTTTATTCTGCAGACAGGTAGTAAGTAGCACCAATTCTGATTCTTTGTCTATAATTTCTTATTCATCCAACTGCAAATTGGATTCAAATAAACTTCAAAAGTTTGTTTCAAAACTTTCAAGATTATCACCTGCCTACACTGCTACTTTTGAGGGAATTTCCTGTCTGAGACATTAGAGAGAAAGAAGATAGGAAAAAAATCTGCTTCCATTCAGTCAGGCTATAACTGAAAACCTGCTGCTTGCATGTACTCAGAAGTGAATACTTTGAATTTAACAGATGATGTCTCCTTACACTTTATCCATTTGGATCTGAGCAGGACTTTTCCACCACTTGCAGCCCTTTGTTATGGTCAGCTGTACCCGGAATAATAATTTAAACTTGAGGGAGGTGAGTTGAGAACTGAATGGGGAACAAAAGGCATGACTGAGATCAGAGAGAGAAAAGAGGGGGATTAACTCGGTGGTTGGCAAATTAAAGTGGAGCTTAAAAAGTGATAAGGAAGCAGAATGGAGACAGAAAACCAGTGGGAATGGCTGAGAAAAAGGTGGTGAGGGATGGGAAAAATCATCATATTGCAAAAAGATGTTAGAGAAGGTGAATGCAGGGGATTGGAGAAGATGGTGTCAGAGGGAGAGAAAACAGCCAGATGGTTAAAGCCACCCAAAACTATCACTGCACTGATAACAACCAAGTAACTTTTATCCTTATTACAACATGTAATAGACCATAAATATTTTTGTATTCTATATTTGAGACATTTACTTGTGCTACTGGAGACTCTATCTCAAATTCTGTAGATTCAGAGCTCCAAAAGACACCTTGTTTCGAACACCAATAGTGCTGTACAAGGCCCAGGCATCTTAAAATGAGATTTTTTTCCTATCACTCCTTTTTCTGGGACTGGTGTGACACTGCTAAAATGTTACAGAGTGCCAAAGGGAAGGAACATCTTCCACACTGAGCTTGTTTCCTGAGATAGCGACAATGCGCGCCGCAATGCCAGAGGTGCCCACTTCTGAGTGACACAGATAACAGCTCCCAGCACAGGGCCTGCCAGGGAAATCTCCACTGCTCCTTGGAGAACACAGACCAGACATAAGGTTGTTTATAGCATTTAACAGCTTTTAAAGCCAGAATGAGACATACAATTATCTTACCTTCCTTTCCACTCAACACAAGCCAAACCGAGCCCCCAAAGCCTGGGTGAAGTAGACGCACTTATAGCACACAGCTACACATGTGCTGACGAGTGATTCCCCTCCCTGCATTTTCTAATGCATCTTTTGTTCTCCATCAGCCTCCTAAAGTATAGAGAAATCCCATGACTGGGGACCAGGGACTGTACAAAAAACCTCAAAAGCTAAGGACATTAGTTTCTATGACTTAAACTCCATGGCTTGAAGGACAAGTCTCCTCATACAAACTTTCCAACATACTATAACTGTGAAATCCTAGCGACTGTGTCTGAGAGTTTTTGCTAAATGAAATTATGGTTACCTTTGGAATGTTTGCAATTAAACTAATTACAATAATTTAACAACTCAGAAACATAGGGAGAAATTTGGAGAAAATGTTTCTTTGGAAGAATGAAACACTTTCTCTGTGAGGGTGACCATGCACTGGCACAGATTGCCCAGAGAGGTTGTGGAATCTCCATCCCTGGAAGATATTCAGAAGTAATCTGAACACAGTCCCCCCTAGGAGGTTGTTTTCAGGTGACCCTGCTTGAACAGGGAGGCTGGAACCTCCAGTGGTTCCTTCTTTAATACCCGAGATTTAACCTTTCCCCACCTACTGTTGCAAGAACTGAGGTCGGCTGCAGTGCCCCCTTTCACATCTCTAGACTGAAATATTTTCCTAAAAGATAAGTGAGGCAGTGCAAAGCGTTTGCTCATTTTCTCATGTAGTCATTATTTACATCCATGTTTAGGTAGATGTATCATATCACTGCAAGTAAATTTACGTTTGCACAAACTTTTGAAGATATAAGGCATTTGTGTGTTTGCATATTCACACAGGTACTCTTTTGCTTGGATGATAAAAACAATTCACTGCCTTTTTTAAGGTTAGTACTCAAAATCCAGCTCCCATGTACTTTTTATTCATCTGACTTGATTGTACTTTAGCTTTTTTATGGACTCTTTAAAATACATACTAATAAAACCTTATAGGCTTTTTATTATCAACTGTCTCAACATACAAATATTGCAGGCTGCAGGGATTTTCTGGTCACTGTGAGCATGACTCTAGATTAAGTAGCAATCAATGCATTTGTTATAGTGTCTCTGGCAATTGATGTTTCTGAAAAGCCAACACACTTTTAGTATCATTCAGGCAATTTGCAAATGTACTTCTGCCTTTAAGGGTGCTCTGTTTATTCCAGTACAACACAGGAATGAAGTCAGTCTGGGTAAGCTGCTATGATTTACTAACACCTTCCTTTAGCTGATGTTCCACACCTGGTTGGGCAAAAACTCTACGTTAGAAGCACACCAGGTACTTAGGATCTTAACCTGCTATAAATTTTTTGAAGTCAATAGGTAGGATTTAAAAATCAATGGAAGGATATGGCCCAAAAGTGCTTTTTTTTCCACAGCTATAATGGTACAAATATTATCACTGAGTACTCACTTATATGTAAGATTTGAACATTGAAATAAAAGCCTACAAAAGATCTACAAGTGTGAGATGACATTGAAATCAATGCATTTAAGTCCCTTAATAGCTCATCTGATTCATCTCACCAACAAGAACATCTGATTGTCTCTAGAACAGACAGACATTTACAATAGCAGTGCTTTTCTACTGGAATACTTTGAAGTCTGCTATTTTAAAAGTGGCTACAGAAGGACATTAGTGAGAAAACAAGATAAATATTTTAGTTAGGAATTACAACGTTGAGAAATCATACATTGCTCCCACCAGATTTCACTGACTTTGCTGAGTAAACTTTGGTTGCACTAGAGGTGGGTTTGGTGGAACGTTCTAAGGATGAGGAAGCAGTTATTAAATTCACCTGGCAGAGTTTAAGGAAGGTGTTAATCTCTATTTTTGGGCACCTGACCCTTCATCATTTAATACCATCAAAGGCTCCACAGTGAGGCAGCACTCTAAAGAAAATGTATGTCATGTATGTCACTACATGAACTGTTTAGAAGAGTGGTCCCTGCTACAAACACAGTTCAAGTGTAGCATGCACAGCACATCCCCAAGTCCCCAAATAAACATACAATACACCCACTTAAATCTTACAATAATAAAAACTATGCAAACAAGGGGATGAACATCATAAACAATGCTACTCTCCAGAAGTCAAATTCTCTCTGCACTAAACAGAACTGGTGCCAGCACCAGCAAAAGAATCGTCATCAACTTTTGCTGATCAGATGCCAAGGAAAGCTAGGAGATAATAATGTCTGAGTCCGTGCAGTCCCACCGAGTGGTGCTGAACAAATTCCCACTGCAGAGGCTGCCCTACAACTGCACAGCTCTGCCTCTGGTCAGGCCCGGGGGGCTTTTGCCCACTGTACAATCACAGCTTGTGAAGAAATGTAGCAAGAGCACAGCTGTGTGTACCCTGTCCGGGGCCACTGCTTGGAGAGGCCCCTTTGCCAAGGACTTTGGAAACAGAAACCCAGATCTGTAAACAACTCATTTCTTGCTATGTGAAGTTTAAAAAGTTTTTCACCAAATTGTGCACTCAGAAATTTTCCTGAAGGCAATTTTTAAACATTAATACAGACACTTTTTCCATTTTTATTGCAGCCTGAAATGATTCCGTAATGTTTCCATGGCAAACTGGGTAACAATACATTTAATATTTTCATCAAATAAATTATATTTAAATTCTAAGTATCTATATAAAATTAATTATTTAAGCTCTAAACTTAGAATAATTTGAGACTGTAAAACCCAAATAGGGCTTAACAATTTCAACTGTTTATATTATTAAGACCTGCAGTTCTCAAATGTGTATAGCATCCCCTCAGAGGACACTGAACCTCCTGATCCTTTCACTCACAGGTTACTTTGCCAACAGGAAATGGTGATTAGAGCCTTCTACCAATGGAAAACAGATTTGCATTTTAGCCCTGCAATATGCTCCACCAGCTTGTGCCTCCACACTTGAATTCCTGGTTCTACAGCAGGGAATGGATTTATGTTTTCCTTGTGCTTTTTTGACAACAATCCAGGTCCTATATGCCAGGCCTGATGGAATGATCCAGCCGGAAATGGTGGCGTGGCAAAGAGTGATGGCATCCCAAAACATTTCCCAGGACTTGGAGGTCTTGTTTTTATTTCTCTGGAAATTTATAGACCTTGAAGTGGGATGTTTTGGTATTGTTTGGTGAAAGTTTGTAAGGCCCGTAGCCTTCTAAGACTAGGCAGTTCTCTTATTTAACATAAATATTCAAAGCATTTTTGTGCAAGTGTAACTACCGATTCACACTCTTCAAATAACCTGAAATCATCACAAAAATTTCCTCTCCAAGAAATATTAGAGAAAACAACTCTTTATTTTCATACAGAAATGGAATAATCAAAGTTTATCTGTATTCTCAGAACTGAGGTATTTATTGTTCCACAGGAGTAAAGGTGTTCTGTGCATTTCCGCTCCAGTGCTGGATACCCATGGAAACACCACATCCTTCAACTTCTTACTCTGAATGGAGTAAGGAGGAAGATGAGCTTGCTGAAAACCTTATGAAACTTGAGTCAGATTTTTATGACAGAGGAAATGGAAATCTCCCCTGGGTGCACATCCTGGGTGTCTCAGAACCAGGGCTTCAGCACATCGCAGGATGTGCTCGGTACTTCGCATGATTGAGCTCTTAGTCATAAAAACATATTTTACATACAAAAATACAGCAGATGTCCTTCCAAAAATCATCTCTGAAGTGTTATTCCCTCTCTTTGTGTTTTATACATTCAGGAACAGACATTTGAGATATACTGTGAACAGTGCAAAATACTGTTTTACATTTCTTAAACCACGTGTTGCAGTACCTTTAAGCGCCAGCTGAAGGAAAGGCTGAGAAAGGTTTGATCCTCAGAGCAATTCTGGTCCAAGTCGAACTTCTGTTTAGCGAGTTGTAAACAAATGTCTTAGAATGCAGAGAATCCTGTCATTTCTTTCCAGCTAAGGTGGTCTCAAACACATCAAGTCCTGCTTTGAAGTAAACCTGAGCTGAATTGATGCTGTTTAGCACCTCTGACAAGGCTGCTTGAATGGTCTCATTGGACTGGTGTAGTTTGCAGTGCTCCAGTGCCTCCAGCAGCACTGAAAACTGGCTGGTCCTGTCATCCAGTCTGTAAAGAATATTCCTGAAAGAGAACAATGGAGAGAATGGCAAACTTCTTACTCAAAAACAAATCCATCAGATGCCATCAAGAAACCCTGCAAGTATCAGCCACAGCTTACAGATGATACATATTGTGCACAGTAAAGCTGACCCATGGCAGAGTGAGAGGCAAATGCATATTTATTATGCCTTTGTAAACTGAATCTATTCATTGAATTGCATGTACTTACATTGGAGCAGTCACTAAATCCATCAAAGAAATCTCACATTCCTCTTTGACCATTCAAGATTTTATTCAAAAGCATGAGCCTAGACCTATCACGCCCCTCATGAAGGATTTTGTGTCTCAGACAGATTACTTTTATTCCCCTCTAAAAAAAGTTTGGTTATTGCTGTGAGCCCTCAGCACAGGTTTGGTTTTGTTTTTCCTATCTGCTCACGTTATTTATTTCACACTTCAGAGGTGAAATTCCAGCTGCATTGAAGTCAATGGTAAAACTCTCCTTGCCTTCAGCAGAGACTTTATTTCATCAATAATCCTTTGTGGGATCAGAACAGGAGTAACCCATCTTTAATGTCACATACTCAAGAAAGGAAACAAACAGCACATACAGCTAAACCCTTGTGAAACAAAATCTGTGTTTTCCAGTAATATCTGCAAAAATTTTTAATGGTTTGTAGAAAAACAGATGCAAGAGTATTGTGTGATCCCTTGGAAATGTTATCTGTATGAGGTGTGGAAGGCTCAGGATTCAAAGCTAGTCAGTGATTTTAATGAGATTCTTTGAAGCGGGCTATAAATGTTATCCAAAAACAGGTGTAATCATTATACTAATTAGAAGAACACATAAATATCATAAATCTCCACCCAGGAGCTCCTTTGATTGTAAACATAAGTGAGTGAAATTTGAAACAGGAAAGCTACAGTGATTTGGTGCAGGACCTTATCCTTAAATACAGGACAGGTGCTCAGGACAGGGGAGAAGCTGTTTCATGGAGAACCCAGCAAGAAACAGGACAACTCACACACTTTGTTAGTGACCTAATGGCACAACAGAACAGGCCAAATGGCAGCTCCAAATTGGTAATAAAACTGCCAAGTTTATTTACACAAGACAGATGAACACCAAAGTACATCTCATCATTCTATGAATCACCTAATTGCCAGTCTGCCTGGGGGAAAGGTAACAAAGTAGCCCAATAAATGACACCACGGAACACCTACAAACTTTGGCCATGTTTTTCAGTTTTAAAAAATGTTTTGAATGAGAGGCAATGCTTTTCAAAGATATGAAATAACTCCTGTCCTCATAAGGCAATTTTGCAGTGTATGTTTTTGCCCCCCAATACTGGGTATCCATTCAAACCCAGAAGTGTGCAGAAGGAAGAGTAAGCTTTTCATCCCCTGGCAGCAATACATCCAGACAGTTCAAGGGGTCTGCAATGCAATACACTGGAGTTCTAAACAGAGGAGGGAAAGGTTTTAATCCAACACTGCAGCAGAAACAGTTTAAACAATAGGTCATCACTGACAAAGACCACTTGGCCTGAGACAGGTTAGGAGTGCGTGCAAGAACAGCTCAGTGGGGACAGAAACCCCCATCAAGAGGGCAGAAACAGGCAGATGTGGCAATAACTCCCTCAGCTTGCACTGCAGCAGCCCCAGGACAACTCCCTCCTTCCTCAGCTCTGAGCTGATGCTGCTGTTCCCTAACTATGGTGGAGCTCATCTCAAAGGTGACTCAAGTTATCTCACGGACTGTCCCAAAGCAGTCTCTGTGATACAGTAAATGAAAACTGTGTATGTTGAGACCCAGATAAATTCTTGGTTGGTTGGTTTTTAAGGACAGGCTGTGCTATGGGAAATACTGCATTTTTCAAAGCAGGGATTGATTTTGCTCCCTCAGTTCGGGGACTCCTGCTGAGATCAGTGCAAGCAGAACCAGGCTTTTGAAGAACTCTCCTCTATAGTTCCTGTAGTTCACAGGGAGGAAGAAGCCTGCTCACAGCCCTTCAAACACCTTCAACAGCAAGGACAGTGCTGGAGATAATCACATTTCTTTCTACCCTCAGGAGAGATCTGGTTGCTGGTGGCTGGGAGAGTTTGACTGAGCTGGAATTCTACTCCAAATGCCTACAGCACTGGTGCCCTGAACTGTGTTAGGATCCCTCTGTTCCTTTATGTCAACTTATAACAACATCGTAAGACAGCAACCATCAGCAGAGCAACACTAACTCAGAAACTGCCACCGACTGCCAGAAACCAGACTCTAAAGAGAGGGTGGCCTGAACACTGGAACATTTGGGGACTGCTCAGACAGTGTTTGTGGAGAATAGGAACAGATCTCATGTCCCATCTTCAAATGTGCTCTAAACAAGGCACACAAGCTAAAAAGATGGTTTAACCTGACATATAAGGATATTAATACAGTTTACATCTACTTCTGTGATTTTGGAATCGCTGTTGATTCCACAGTAAATCCATAGGCCGGTGATCCAAGTAAAAACAAGTATTCCTCATCCACCCCACCTGAATGCAGGACAAATTAGTGTCTGATGAGGAAAGCTGACCTGTTTGATAAATGACAGAGACAAGCAGTCTACTGTCATAATTTTAAAATAATATCTTAACTTCTGAAGTAGTAATATGACTTCAGAATAGCTAATTACATAGTACAACAGAACCTAATTTTTATTTTTATGTATGCAAACAATAATAAGTAACATAATACAGCACCTGTTTTCTCAAATTTTCTGCTAGGAGTTCTCACTGGGATCTTGTATTTTCCAATTACTTATCTTTGCTTGGCAAGCCATGCCACCCCTTTGTCACACAAAATGATTTCTCTCTTTATGCATGTTCATGAGAGTCAATTTATACAAGTTTATTTCTTATCTCTGTTGAAGCTCCATCAAATGAAAAAAATGGTCAGTTCAGTTTATTACTTCCAAGCCTTTACAAGTCAGAAAAGTGTTTTCATTAAAGATTACACACGAACTGAAAAATAAACCTCAGCCATTTCATTGACACAAGGTATCACCATGTGCCCACAACACGCAGAATGATAGCAAGTGACTTTCATTTATACTGTGAAATTCAATTACTTAAACATTCCTTAACACAAATTGGTTTTGTAGCCTACACCTCTAGAACAATTCCAGCCTCTGGCCTAATTGCTTAAGTATCTACCTTCATCTTTAACTATTTTGATCTTATAAATATAATTCACACCGTCAGCTTGACCCCCACAAAACAAAAAGATACTCCTAAACAGAAAACTGCAATACGTTATTGATGACACTAATGAAATTACAACACACATCATTCACCTTAACGGGCTTGTTTCTATGACACATCCCAGTGACCTGAGAAGTGTAGCACTGAAGTAAGAAACCCAATTAATAACTTCAGGCAGTACCACTGAAAGAGATAAAAGGGCTACAAACCAAACAGCCTTAGCAAAGTAAAGAAACTATAAACAGAGCCTCTTCTATAACTTTTATAAGCCCTTGGCAGGCCTAGGAATATAAACATTACTGATCAAAAAATTGCCATTAAACGCTGTTCTACATAACCACAAATAAGGAGGTACTGTCACACCCCCCAGACCAGAAGGAATTTGACAGATTCTTGAATGACAGAGCACACTAAAAATATATTGACTTTAACACAACTTCAATATTAGAGCAACTGGACAGAACAAGATGAAACTAGATTACCACATTATTCTTGTCATGAAAAACGATTTTTTAGCTTACAAGAAAATTTTGTCTGTAGGTAATGTACAACACAAGATGAATTATTCAGGCACTTAGAAACAAGTGCCTCTCCTATCTAAGAGCCCATGTTTGAGATTTTGAAAAGTAACTATTAAATCATTAGGACATGATTGTAAGTCTACTGTCCCACACAAAATGAGTGCAGGTTTTCTCTGTGGAATCACAGTAAAATTGTTTACAGATAAATGCTACGGGCAGCCCCTGTCTATTCCAGTTATAACAATGTGCTATGACTTCAGCATCCTCACAAACTCAATTTTATAATTCCCCGAATTGTTTTTTCTCGTACTCTTCAAGGAAAAAAAAAAAAAAAAAGGCACACCAGAAGAAGGATACTCCGAATTTCCCTTTCTCCTGATACTGTTCAATTTTGAATGCACTTTTCTTACATCTAGAAGTCTGTTTTCATTCATGTAGGGAAAGCCTCCGTGGGGACTGTTAATGATGGTAGATCTCTATAAGCAGGTTTTAGAGCATGAGGTTTATTGGTAAGGACATAGCTATAGGGGCCTTGCTTGGAGCTGCCAGCCGCAGCTCGAAGCAGGCCAGAAAAGCAAGAGGGAGCATGAGAGAGCTAAGAGAGTGAGACAAGAGAGTAAGAAGAAGTGAGAGGTGAGGAGTGAGAAGTAAGAAGTAAAAAGAAGTGACAAGAAGTGAGAAGAAGTGAGAAGAAGAGCAAAGAAGTGAGAAGAAGTGAGAAGAAGTGAAAAGAAGTGACTGAGATTCTCGTGTACAATACAATAAATCATCTTCTGTGCTGAATATTCTGATTTTAATCAACCAATCTAGTACAAGACACAAATCTTACATCATTTACATATAGCCTATAAGAATCCTTACATTACCATACTACATTACATTTTAAACTCTAAAGACTACTCTTTGGACCCTTGCTGCTAAGCTAGCAGGGTCTGCTCTGACCCTTGGACCTGTTTGCTAGCAGAAGGTATTGTTCAATCAAAGGGGATTACCTTCAGCCTGCCACACTATTGTTTTCCAGTTGTTCAGTAACTGAGGCCTGGTATCTCGAAGTATGCCTTCATTTCTATTTCACCTGTAGTTTCTGTGTTCTCAGCATCTTTGGCTAGGCAATAAAACTTCCCTGTTTCATCTTACCCAACACATTCATGTTTGTAAGACATAAAATATGATTACCTTGGTAAATAAGTAAATGCACTCTAATAACGATATTTACATGTTGGGACTTTCAGTTCCACACAGTGGTTATTTATTGTAGGACGTAAAAATATCACAAATTCTTCTTCTCTGGAAACAGCACAGGTTGACTTAGACTGGTTTATTTACACAAGTTGCACCTCAGAAATTTTATGGTGAACATACAGGAAGTTTTCCTTTTTCCTCTGGGTCCCTTATCCTTTTGATCTCCAATGGTTCTTCTCCTTTCCTCTCATTTTTTAAACCTTTTTGACACCCACATGCAGTTTTGTTATCTTACCTATTTTACTTCACAGCACTATTGTGGCAGAGGGTTTATAATTATAAAATTACAGCTGCTGGCCATGTAAGATTAACTTTTATCAGGAGAAAATAGATGCCCTGGTGAAGATGGGGATGTGGCAGCCAACCATTCAGGGCAACTCAGCTGTAAATGTCACCACTCCTTCACTTCCCTAAGTCCCCACAAACCCAGCACGTCATTTTTAAGGATCCTCCATTTGTAATATGCTGTTCCTAACTTTTGTTTCCTGCACATCCTCTCCTTTTTTAGAGCCATCAGCTGCCTTCCCTTAGTGCTCTCATTTACAGGCTGCAAACTGCTCTACCAATATATATTCCAGGAAGTGATATATTTAAAATCGTGTACACTCAGAGGTGAGTGTCTGCCTGAAAGGGATGGATTTGCATGTTATCAGCAGCTGATAAGCTGCAGGTAATCTAGATACCAAACTGAAATGAAATCTAACTAACTGAAAGGCATTTCAAAGGCATCCTTCTGTGACAGTGGTAAACCAGGTAAACTCACTCCCTGCTAGATACAAATTTATCTTGCATAGTAAAAGCCAGGACACCTCTAATTGAGTCAATTATGGCAAATGCAGGTTGTGGTTAAGTCTGCATGAACAGAATCCTGTTGGCACATGGGACTACAAGGAGGTAATTATTCCAGGTTTGAGTACATTTCTGAGAGGTCAGTTTTAAATAGGGCTTCTTAAAAAAATTAATCCTGATTTTGGCAGCTCTTTGAAGTGTCTCGATGCTTGGCTTGGCTTGAGTGCCTGCCAAATAAACAAAGGGAAAAAGAGAAGCCAAACTGGAAGAATAGTGGGTTACAAGACCCATTATCTTTTATTTCCCTACAGTTCTCTTTGATTACAGTACTTTTTAAAGGTAAGGGATGCACTGCCCTGAAATACACTCATCTCTTACTGAAGGATCACTAAAGCCTAACCTAACCCTAACTTTAGCATAAGTTTCAGCCTGATGCACCTTGACGGCTTTAAATCTTCGTCAGGGCCTTGAGTGCCCCAATACCAGATTCCAAAGGACACTTACGAGCATTCAGAATCCTAAAGACAAAGCAAAAGGTCTATTACAGAATTTAAGCCAAGAAAGGTTGCTTGAGGACTTTTTTTATGACCAAAACTCAACATTCACTGAAAACCTTCACTTTCCTCTCTGTTCTGAAACATGTAAGGAAACTATTCTTTTGATAGTGAAATAATTTCTGCCAACAGAAAAGATTGACATAAAGTAAAGCTAACAATGCTAAGCTTGATTTTCTGATAATAGGACAGTGTTCTGTGATGGCTGAGAAAAAAATTAAATACTGAATCTTTGACAACCTGTAGCCAAACTTTTTCACTTTCTTTAAGTAAACAGTAATTCCTTCATTTCCTGATTTTTGTGACTTTTGATAGCAAACAGTGTCTAGTATAACATATAATAACCATGAACAAATGGAAGCTGGCAACTTGAGGCAAGTAGCAGACCATAAGAGGACTGATGTTCTGGAACAGCCTCAAATAAGAATAATGGAGCTAGGAAGCCTGACTAGCTTAAAGACTGAGTTTGAGTAAGCCAGGCTGCAATAAAACATCCATTGGCCAGTGCTGAACATCAACGTTACCATGCACTCACAGTTTTGGTCCTGGTGAAAATCTGCTGAGTTTAGGAGCTGATTTCTTTCCTGCTTTGGAGTAAAAAAGATCAGTAGGTAAGGAGAATCCAATCTACAGCTTCAACAGAATGATTACACAGAAGTGGAACAAAAAATTAAAAATAGGATGCATTTGTTCTTCAGAAGTTGCAAATCACTATTTATCACTGCTAAAGAGCAGTCCTCTAATTAAACATTATTTTCTCTAGAGTTTTACAGAAATTAATTAAGAAACTTTATGTAGAAATTCCTGAAGAAGCCACAGAACCCACTATCAGAGTCTTTGCCACAGAGCTTCCAAACCCTACAGGCAGCTGATGAGAGAATGATGTATACCCCATGGAAATGTAAAACTTCCTTGAAAATCCACCAGTACATTTTCTGTGGTTCTTTTCTGTGGTTCCTTAGAACAAGGACTTACATCTATACTTGAAAGAGTGACAATGCATTGAACAAAATTGATATAACTGTATTTTAAAATGTTATTTGCTGGCAGCAACTGGTATGAAATGCTCTTTGTTAAATTTCAAATAATGTAGCTGTTGGTAACAAATGTAGGCATGTTGTTCTTTGAATGATTTATGCTACACTTGCTTTTCAAGTGAAAGAAACATATGCTTGTGTGAATAATTTGGAGGAAACTATCTGTCTTTTAAGGATGCCTCAGTCTGAAACACTCAAATTCAAAGCAGATGTGCTACTATTTTGAAGAACTTGAGGGAAGTGAATTAATAAAATTACTTCCAATTGGCTCACAGCTGATGTTCTGATGGCCTCATAGAGCTTTTTATTTAGAAATCATGTAAAACATCCTCTTCCTAAGGAGGAATCCCATTTCTAAACAAAGCAGCATGCAGGGTCCAGTGCTTAATGCAGGAAACTGGCTTGACCTTGATCTCCAGTTCTGATCCCGACTGGGTTTATCACCCTAAATAACTCCGTGCCATGTGACATGAGATCATTACCATAGGTCATTATCATAAGAGTTAATGAGGGATATTATGTCATAATACATAATCCATCTTTAAAGAAATGCCTGAAGTTGTATCATTATTACCTTCAATGGCAGGTACACACACAAAATCAACACCTTTTTCAAGTCCCAGTTAAGGTAATTTTCCTGTTAATGATCTCATCAAACACATTTCTAAGCTCTACTGCCTGGGTAATATGTTAGTGGGGGAATATTGCATATTAACTATTTTCCCAATGAATTCCATTTATTTTTGTACCATGTTCAAGAAGTGTTCTTGCCTAATATTTCAACCATACATGAGTGGTTCTTATCTGTCATGATCAAAAACGTGGAATAATACATTTCTTGGATCTAAAAAGTGTTACCAGTCCTACTGTTTATAACAAACATAAAATAATGTATAAAATATTAAGTTTCTGTCATGTTTAATAAATGATTCAGTATCTAATACTTTGTGCAGCTTCCTGAGATCACAGTAGATTTTTTTTTTTATGGAACTAAATCTTCTTGCCCTATTTAGCACTGTAAGTGCAGACCCAAGCAAGATCTGCCAGCAAGGGACACAGAGTGGAGCTGCATCCTAACCACAAGACTTGCTGGAGGTTGGCATGAGAGCTCTGCACTGAGCTCACAGAGCAGCTGTGACAGGGCTTTTACAGTCAGCAGAACAACTGCTGTGAAATGGGCTAAAACATCCAATAAGGACACATATTAAAATAAATGTCATTTTACAAAAAAAAACCTTTTTTTTTTTTTTTTGCAAGGCGAAGATCATGCATATTTGTGGGAAGCATAAGGAATTTTATTTCCTGGACATATTTCCTGGACAAAGTGTTGTCTTCAGGACAACTAATGCTGGGTTAAATTACAATATAATAATATTTACTGGATCACAAACATAATGGGTCTGATGTGTTGTAGAGAGAACTCTGCAAGTATACAAATCAACCTAATTAAAAAGATGGAAGAAAATTTGTGAGTAGTACACAGAGGAAAAATAAATTAATATATGTAAAAAGCAGGTTTCCTTTTATATCAGGGAAGTGAGAAATCTGTTTTCAAGCCATGACATAATCCCTGATTACAGTGGTTTTCTGCTTTTGCAGGTGTAATGAAAAGATTTTCATGTTCCCTGTTTAAATAAGCTTTAAAGTCTGCCATAATTACAGCTCTGCAGATGGCTAATTCAGTTGTATTTATGCAGCAAATGCTCTTTAAATAGTAAAAATTTACAAGACAACAAATACAGTCATTAATTCGTGGCCATTACATGTATCGGTGATTCCAAAGGAAAAAACATCTCAATTGCCACTCAGACGGATCAGGTGTTTTCAGTAAGAGTTTCACTCACTTTATTGCATCTCCTCAGTATTAAAAAAGGGCATAATTCAGCATCGTTATCAGTCATGAGAAAAATAATAACCATAGCAGGAATTTGTAAGAGCATTATCAACCTAGTAAATGCTACTGGTGTGTGCTAGGATAAATGTGCTGCTCCATACTTACAATTGCATAAACCACAATCACACTGCTCAAACACTGTAAAGTTCAAAGGAATAAGGCAGAAGAAAATGGGAAGGCATTTTGGATGTAAAAAGTACATTTGGACAAAGGCCTATCAGAGAGAAGGGAGCTGAACAACAGCTGCTGAGAAACACCAGAGAAGGATTAGAAAGGGAAACAAGTAATGCCACTGTTCATAACTCCATTTACAAACCGTGAAAAAAATCATAAAAGAAAAGGAGTTGCAAATTTTGGAAGATGCAAAATATAGGGGTCAAAAGTCAGGTAGGAAATCATTGCTGTGCTGGAAGACAAAAATTAATTTACTCTGACTGAATAGCAAAATCTGAGGTACGCTATTCTACAACCAGCACACTATTCTTTCCTTCTCCCCCAACCTAATTCTAGCATTGTATTTTCAAATTGCACATGGCAGATAATAGAGACACAACATTATCTACTGCTGCCAGTGAAACATGAATTATTTCAGTATTTTCCACACTAAGGATCATCGACACCATATCAATTCACTCTCTGCTCCACATAATACAAGGCAGAACAATAAAAATACTCCATGCATTTGGTTCAGGTCGGTCAAAAAACATCTCAAATATTACTAAAAAGTAGACAGGAATGTTTTCTACTCGAAGTCATAGATGAATAATTCAAAATGGAAAAACAAATCTCCAGAGTTTATACGAGACAGAACTACTGTCTTCAGCAGAAACTCTGGGCTAGGATTTGTTTTATTTTGCAGGTGACATTGCACTCCATATTTACCCACGTTACTGTTTAAGATTAGCAGGATATTTGCATCTTTAATGCTTGTCCCCTGTAAATCCAATGAGCAGCTTGTTTACACATGGAGATATAATAAAGTCTTTAATTTTCCTACTAAACATGTCTCTAGAAACTAGACTCTTAGGGCACGTGTAGTTTGAAACCTGAGAATCTGAGCAAAGCAGAAATAAATCCTGTAGAATCTACACGTGTCAGGAATGTACATAACAAATCTCAGTCTGAAAGGAAAATATTTGTTCTGGTGAACAACACACACCTGAGTGGCACGAGTTTAGCAGCGATGCAAATTGCCTTTTTTGAATGGTACTAAAAACCTCTTTTGATTGTTTTTTTATTTCATTATGGCAAATTCAAGGTGCACAATCTATCTTTGCTTTCTGCCAGTATTTTGTTCAGTGCATTAAAATGTACCCATTTGTTGTAATTTTTTAGCCCAATGAAGTGTTAATGTCACACTTGGGTATCCGTGATGAAAGGAAGCAAAAGGAAGAAGTTTAACTGGTACAAATGAGCAATAAAAACTGCTGGAGGTCTTTGCTGAAAACACAGATTGCTTTCAAAATCCTTACTTTTCACCTGCTTATTACTCAGTTCACTCAATTACATCTATTAGACAAAGCACAATCACCCTTGTAACAATTACATAAATAGTGGTGGCAGATGCATACAGCCTTAATGGACAGGATAAACTTGGCATGCTCAGATAAAACTCTTAAAAGAAAGGTTTTACACAAGTTGACTTGACTTTTTTATAAAACTGTTAAAAGAACTGTGAGTCAGGACATAACTGATCCTTAGGCAATGGTCCATTAAGAATAAAACCCACCTAACTGGAGCAGAAATGACAGCCTGAGCCCTTGTATGCCTCTTTCTTGCTTTAATTTTAAAGACTAAAGACACAAACTGTGATTTTAGTAACCCTTTTAGGTTTGGAAATTTTGGGGGAGTATTTCAGGGTATTCTAGGAAATCCTGCATACTTACTACTGGATCCATCTGGCATCAACAGCACCCACCAAATCTATAAATTAGACCTGGACCTGAAGAAATGCGACACTTTCAGAGAGACTGGAGATCTCACTGCCCTGAGTGTGCCATGCCTGACACTCCAGGAAGTGTCCTTCATCATCTCATTTCTCTGCAATATTATTGCACACTGAAGAGCTCTGCCTTTCAGCACAGGGAGAGGCTCTCTGTGTGAGTACCTGAGGAGTGCACACTCAGACCTGACAGACACATCAGGCTGGCAGGAGCTGTGGGGATCAGCAAGGCTAAGGAGGACAATAAAATATACAAGGGACAGGGAGAAGCCTCTTACTGAGCCCAGGCAAACACAGGGTTTGAACTCAGCATTTATGAACACCAGGAAGATCCATGCTGTCTTGCTATCCCTGATACTGCTGGTGTCAGTGTTTTGGTTGGTATTTCTGTAGAGGGAAAAGCATGCAAAAGCACGACAGCAGACATGATCAGTATTTATGGAATCTTTTTACGGCTCTGGTGAGGCTGACCATCTCATGGAGAGGACAATATGCTTGAAATCTTCTTTTTTTCCCCTGTACAGTGCCTAAAGTAACAAAGCTTCTGTTCTTACATTAACCTTGTACATGCCACTGCTGTGTAACCTATGATTATTACCTCTAGCAGCAAAATGTGATCATCAGAAAACACATGGAAATGTTCCACAACAGCATACATTGTAAGAGTGGAAAGCAAAAAATGGCTAAAGGTAAGAAACAAACTGATTTCTACTGATTATTCCATTAAAATAATGAAAAATCTTACATCCAAAAAATTAACAATAATATGATTATGTTATGACACACAAAGAGAGATAAATGAAAAATACCAACAGCAATCCTATTTTATTCCTACACATTTATTCTGGAAATAGAAAATCTACCCAGGGTTACCACTGGGAATCAAAGAAATTCTTCAGGTACAGTAAAACTCAGCAATTTTCTCCCAACCCCAAATCAAGTCCCAGGGTAACTTTTGCAAAGCAGGATATTCCTCAACCTATTATTTTTCATTCTGCCTAAATTTCTGGATGAGACTAAAATACCCTGATGAAAGCTGTACTTGTGTATTTCCAGCTCAGTTGGAAACAGAGATCATGGGGAACATGTGCTGTTGTCAAATTTGCAGTTCAATGTCAGGAAGTTCAGTTAAGAGGGATGAGCATCAAAACTACAGCATTTACTGACACTATTGAACAACCCGCCAATGTCAACCACGATTACTTAAATTTAATGAAATATCCTAACCCAATTATTAAAAGAATTTGTAATTTGAATTCTGTTAGCAAGTTTGATTAATATTCCTTTTCATTATAGATGCATAATGCACCAATGATGCCCAAATATTGCCCTATGACATTGACTGGAATGAGGTATTTATTTTTTTAAAGTAGATATATACAGTAAGAGGCTATAGCTATGGGAATGTGTGTGCAAACCACAGAAAAAATGATATATAAAAGATATATCAGTTCTCCTGTAGTGGAGAAGCACAAGCAGGTTGCAACCCTCCTGCAATAAAGAAAAAATCCACCTTTCTTTCTAATTCAAGTTCTAGGACAGAAAACATAGTATAGATCCAGAGAGCTGTGAATTAGGACAAACACAAGGCTAAAAATGATGCCTAAAACTTCAGCAAATTTGTCAAGTGCTTTGATTGAGGTTGAGAATATGAGTCCAAATGGGTATACAGGAAGCAATCATTTTTTCATGAAGAATACGTCCTTTACTGTGCACACAAATTCTTCCTTCAGAAGGCTGTAAATTACAGTATTTATGGAATCTTAATGATCTAAACACAGTTGGAGCCTGAAGGTCAAGGCTGCAAACTGCATCCTAAATTTCTGTTTACAGATGAAGCACAGTATTTATTGCTGTACTGCTTGTGCTGCTATAGTTAAAGGGCTGCCAGCATTTCCATTATAAACCACTATTTCAGGGGTTTATAACTTGCCTATCAATCTTCTGACTGGGATGAAACATGGCACACAAGGTCCTGGCTGTGAGACGGGTTTTTTTGTTTGTTTTTTTTTTTTTTTAACAAGTGACAAAAAGAATAAGCTTAGAGTTTTATAAGCACAAAAAAAAGAAAAAAAGTGTATCAGGTTTTTCAAGTATTTCTAGTGTTCTTGGGAAACAATTACAGCTTCAGAATACAAAACACATTCACATAACTTCATTAACTAATAGAAGGACTTTCAATCCCTAACAAATGAAAAATAATCTAAACAAGACTTACGGCTAGATGCTTTTTATTTTTTAACTAAGCAAACGCACTTCAGATTTTAAATGGCAGCAAAGGACATCAGAAATCCAGCAGTGTCCTTGATTCTGTTTATCTGTGTAGATTTACCATTAAAGGCAACAATTACACACCTTGGCACAGTACAAAGGGTGTATTCTTTTTAAATGGCATCTAAATGATGGTACACAAGGTGTCCTTTACTGTTGTATATTCCAGATGATGTCAGGTAAAATTATTCAGAGTGAAGTCAAAGCCAATGTTTTCTCCCAGACTTAGAAATCTTGTACTGTTAAATCCTGTACCAAATTTAATTAAAGTGGAGGGCAACAAGTACAACATTTTCACCTCCACAGTGTCTACTCTGCCAGTGTGGAAGTGCTTTTGCTCTGTACCAAAGTACTGCGGAGAGCAGGTGAAAAATTTGTTACATTATGTCTGCGTATCTAGCAATTACATTTTGGTAAATAACAAACTTAATAATACAAGCACTGAAAGAATTCAAATATTAGAAGATGTGAAAACCCCTCTTATTGCAATCCTAAGTTTTGACATAATTAATTTTTACAAATAAAGAGCTGGGCCAGATTCAACGATGTTGAATGTTGCTGTTGCAATGCAACACATACATATTAAATTATTATTAAACAGTTTTATGGCTCCTCTGCACCACCATACCAGTTCAGACAAGACAGACAGCACTGCTAAACTTGGAATATGAGACTTTATCTAATCCCATTTTGGCTTATTTCTTTATGTTATAAATCCAGTCACAGCAGGAAGGAAGGAACTTAGCCCCTCCCCAAATGTAATTATTCTATTTTCTTTATTGCAGCTGTAGGGCTTTTATTCACTGACACTGTCGAGTTCCCCATAACTACCTTTGTTCTTTTTTACCTTCGTTTTTGTTAAAAGATGACTGCATTTGTTTTATACCATTGCTAATGACTGGAAGAATCTCTTCCTCCTGTTGCTGGAGCTTTCTCCTTTCCCTCCCCGCCTCTACCACGTGTCTGTTTCATGTCCCCTTTACACCATCACTCGCATGAGACATTGGATAATCTCTCCCATCAACAGAAATCAAAATACTGTTTTGTTACTTTAGTTGGTTCTGGTGAGAGATAGACACCTGCAGACTTCTTTCTTAGAAAGTAAAAGATGGGATGACTACGACATCTTAAAACCAACCTCGGTAGTGCAGCTGAATACATATCAGGAATAATTCCAAGCAGAGACAAGACGTTATGAACAGTGACTGACTCAGGCCTCCTCATTAACCAAACTGTACTGCCTTTAACTCGCTGAAATGCATCCAAGAACGCTGCTATATAATTAAATATGTTAAATAATGCCACGGAGTATCTTGTATAATTCTGAATCTTCAGTGAACTGTACAAAGTTTTAAATAAAATATAGGTGGAGCTTGCCAAGCAGTATTAGACTTCAAAATATTTTCTTCTTCTGAAAGCTTCCTGTACCATCTGACACATGTTTCTGCCACGCTGCCTGGGCTGCCATCACACCATACGTCTTGTTAGCAGCAATGTCATGACAGCACTGCTACAGTGCTGCATTCTAATGACCCCTTGCATTGTAATGAATTAATGTTTTCTGCAGAAAGCATGTGATAGGAAAAAAATAGCTTTAATCTTGGGTACTCACTGAGGTTTTCTTTTTAAAGTCAGTTCTGCAAACCAAGCAGTGTTGAAAACCATTGTAGCTCAACTACAGAACGTGGGGAACACTGTGCACGGTACCTGTAAAGTCCTGGAGGAGCTCGATGAACCAGGAAGCTTTTCTCCAAGCCTTGTAGCACATCATTGAGCATCCTGACTCGGAGAGGAGCTCGCTCCTTGGGGTCATTGGCCGGGCGCATCTCGTCCGACTGGAACAGCTCCGCCGTGTCCCTCAGACGTGATGCTACTGCCAGCAACTGAGGGACGCCTGCTTCATCACCTGGGAACAGGGAGAGCAAGACAGCCACCAGTGATTCAGAGACCACTTATCACTCTTGCTTCCAAGTCAAAATTAATAGTCCAATTAAAACCGGAGCCTCTTTTTCCCCTGTGAGCAGCACGGAACGGGTCAAGGGAAGCCATAGATCATTCCGTGTAACCTCTGATCTGTTTCTCAAAGATCAATTTGGGCTCTGATGCTTTAAGATCTAATAAGCTGTGAGGAATGATTTTGGGGTACAGCTTGAAGTCTAGCATTGGAAAAACAGGCATGCAGGAAGCAATGGTTATAAATCAAGAACTACAACATTTCCTTCTGAGACTGCATTTATTCAATGCCATTTGATGCTATTGCTCTCAAGTCTGAAAGCCTGTGCTTGGATTCCATAATGACTGCTCTACAGAATATTGTAATATGCAGAGTTTAATTGAATTTGATTCAACATTTTAGAATCTTAGAGGTTAACAGCAATTGTAGAGGGTATGTGAAATTGCTCCTCTTAATCACTTAATTCATATGCCAATGAGCCAACTTTAATTGATATCCTAATGCATATTCTAATCCAGTCGATATTTTCAAAACTTTTTAGACTTGGAGTGTTAACTATTGCCTTGTTAGCAACCGTTCTGAGACAGCAAAAGAATAAAAGCCTGCGGCACTTAGGAGCAGACCACGATTTCAGTATTTCCCTGTTTGTAGTCCAGAAAGAGAAATGTGAATTGGAGCACTGTGGGTGTGCAGCCTCCTCCCACCTGCAGTGCAGGTGAAGAGCGTGGCCTCCTTTCCCAGTGTGTGCATGGACTGTCTTCATCTTTACAAGCACACAGAGAAAGAAAGCAGAGCCTGAACCTGATATAAAGTCAAAAGCAATATCAGTCAGCACAAACATTTCCAGGATGCAGAAATTATCTTTAAGGCCAAGATTCACTTTGCCTATTGACAAGCAATCCACCTATCCTTAGATCTTTCAAATAATGCTTTAATCAACATAAACCATGCAGCTCTAGGAGCTGTCTCACCTCTACGTGAATGTGCACACCTCAATGAGTTCAGTACCTTAGGGACTGAGATAATTAAGCCAAGAAAGTGGTTCAAGGCTCAAGTTCAATGAATTTTAAACTTCCTTGTCTAAGATATACATGGAAAAATCACAAACAGTAATTGGAGAACACTGATATGGTTTAAGCTCAGCTGGCAAGTAAGTACCACGCAACTGCTCACTCACACCCTCTGGCTTCCCTGATGGAATGAGGAGAAGAGCCAAAACGTCAAAATCCATGGGTTGAGATTAGAACAGTTTAACAATTGATACATAATGATGATAATAACAATAGTAATAATAGTAATAATATAGCATCAAAAAGGGAGAAAACCAAATGAGAGACATAAAACCCAAGACAGACAAGTGATGAGCAATTTTACTGGGCAGCAATCATCCTCCCTGGCCACCTCGCCCCAGTTTAAACACTGAGCATGATGTTCTCTGGTATGGAATACCCCTTTGGCCAGTTCAGGTCAGCTGTCCTGGCCATGCTCCCTCCCAGCTTCCTTTAACTCCTCTCTGGCAGAGCATGGGAAACTGGAAAGTCCTCAGGGTAAGCACCACTAAGCAACAACATCAGTGAGTTCCCAACCTTAATCTCATCCTAAATCCAAAACACAGTACCAGCTACTAGGAAGAAAATTAACTCTATTCTAGTCAAAATCAGGACAAACATCAACCCATATCTCAAATTATTTATGGGCTGGAGTCTGAAAGGTGAGCACATAATAGGAATGGAAAAGCAAACAGGTGTAACTAAGAAATCCAAGGAAATGCCTAAATATAACATATTCTCCCTCTCATATGGAAGAAGAGATTTGCTATTGGATACATTCCAGCAAAGGAAAAGGAGTTCATAGATCCCCACATACTCCTGTCATTCAGCTGACTAGCACATTCCAATCTAGCAAAACATGCAATGATCCAGAATACACGGAGAGACAAGATGCTGGTGTGAGAGAAACTGTCAGATTTCCTGAGATACCACGATGAATTTCAACAATGAACAGAAGCTCCCTGGGGGAACAGGAGTGGGAGAAATCTTGTCCCAAAGCATTGCCCTGCTTTGGGACAAGATTTCTTTGCTAATGGCACTTGACTGATCCACCTTTCCCTAATTAGAATGGATAACAGGAGTGGTGGTACCTTGATATACAGGGTTGGTATCTCTCTGAGTCTGGAATAATTTAAATTCCAATCAAGTTAGTTTGATGCCTCAGAAGAATACTCTCCAAGCATATAAGCTTGGTGCATTTGGGATATTTTGCAAAATATCATTATCATTAATTTTCAAATCTCCAGCAAACATCCTGTGCAGCCGAAGAACTTTCCATTCCCATGTAATGGCAATAATGGGATAATGCAGGCACTGTGCATACCTCACCCTGGGACTTGTGTCCATATGGAAATGTTTAAATTCACCCTGTTAGAAAGAATCCTTTGGCTTCAACAAAGCACTTTGTATTCCAAGTAACATAAAACTTTTATAATTTTTGTTCTGAATCTTATATAAACAATTGAAAATGTCAGCTTTGCCTTTTCAATAGGGAAGGTGAGATAAAGGGAAAATCCATCTTTCTGTATTTGGAAATGAAGCCAACCAGACCATCCTTTTAAACGTAAAAATCCTGTAAATGCTCTCACATGTTCTCCACAGCCCCTAAACCAACTCTTTGTTTTACACTCTAAACCACTTGTTAGAAAACACACCCCAGGCCCTTTTTCAGTACTTCAGTACAAAAGCTGCAAGTGTGGCCAGCGTTATCTCAGCCAACTAAGGACAGAACAGGCATCACAACCCACTGAACTGCACCACCAAGGGAAACTGATTTCTGCTTTTCTCAGGCTGAGAAGATGGGAATGGAAGGGCAAAAAGGTTTTCTTCAAGAAAACCCTGCACTAACTAATGATGTCTTAAACACCTTGTGATGCTTTTACAGAGAAAATCAAGCACAAGTGTTATTTGCTTAAGAGAAAACAATGCCACATTATTATATTTTGTATTCTTTGTCCTTTTGTCTCCAGCATGAATCATGATGAATCATCTAAGCTAGTTGTTTAGTTGCTATAAAAAAAAAATTGCAAATAGAAGAAAGTGACTCAAGAGCATGTGCACTCTTGATCAGGGAATTACACTGTAGAATTTCATTGCACTTGCTAAATGTAACTGGATCCTACTCAGAAAGAAGTTACACCAAATAGATATTTATTTTTACAGACCTTGAATACAATAGCCTTTCCCTGTGTAACTGATTGCCCTTATGAAAAGCACAGCTGGAGATTTAACATTTTTAAATTGTGTTTGTGCCCTCTGTTATGAAAGTACTTGCGTACAAGTACTCACAGGAAAGGGAGCACAGACAAATCAGCATTTTAAGGCACGATGCTTGCTCACCATATATGTGAACATGTGTTTGCATGTAAGAGAGAAGGGAAATTGCTTCAGGTTTTGATTAGCTTGCAAATTCAGAATCAGCTATGATGTGCTGCTGTATTCACTAGGAAAATTCTTCATGCTCTGCAAAATAGGATGAGCAGACCTGGCAGCAGAAAATCTGAACGGGAAAGCTTTGTAGGAAGCACCCTAAAGGGGCAGAAACACAAATCCACAGATATCCTTAGTGCAAGGAATATGTTGCCATCAGCTTCAATTTTGCTACCATGACTGCTATAGCCCAAATAAACTAATCTGGTGTTGCTCCAAGTCTTTTTTCAAAGAAGTTATGTGAAAGAGAAATCTTGTGACATTTTACTATGTGCATGTCAATACAGGAGCCTGGAGAAGAGCAGGCTCCGGGGAGACTTTGTTGTGCTCTTTCAATACTTAAAGGGCACAAACTTTAAGGAAACTTGGGACAAACTTTTGAAATAGGACAAGGGGTAAGGGTTTTAAACTAAAAGATTAGATTTAGACTAGGCGTAAGGAAGAAATATTTTACAACGAGGATGGTGGAGCACTGGGTTGCCCAGGGAGGTGGTGAATGCCCCATCCTGGAAACATTCAGTGCCAGGCTGGATGAGGCTCTGAGCATCTTGATCTACTGGAAGGTGTCCCTGCCCATTGCAGGCAGGTTGGAGCAGATGACATTTAAAAGGTCCCTTTCAACCCAAACTATTCTGTGATTCTATGAAGTTATCAATGACTTTGTACAGAGCTGCTGAAACTTACGGCCTACTAACACTGAATAGATGCTCATCCTTGCCCTTCAGTAACAAATATTTGTCCACGGAAAATGCATTTTTCCATGATTGTTTTTTTAAAGGCTGAAGAAGGTACTAATATATAATAACCTTGAATGGATACTGAAGACAAGATGCCAGTGTCTCATGACAAAGGAGATATTTCTGTCATCTCTACAGATTTGTTGCATTTTTCATCTCTCTTGCAGGGGAACAGTAAAGAGGGAAACTTTCTGAACATTACAGACAGGTGGAGAAAGTAACTCTGAAAAGCACCCAAAATGATCAGGGAAATACAGTCAAGCAGGTACAATGATGCCAAGCTGAAGAGCAGCAGATAGCTGTAGGCAATGAGCATGCAGCCATCAAGTAAATGAGAGAGACATGTTTCTGTATCGATTTTTCTAAGGACAGAGAGTTTAGCCTGATGTTTTGAAATGTACGAGTAGAGACAGGGCTGGGGAAAGTCATGCAGACTTTCCTGGAAATGACTTATTGTAAACCAGATTATTTTAAACTTCTGCTAGTGCTGCCTACTATTATCACCCCAAGTACTTCAGCTGCTGTAACATCTGTAAAACATCCATTCTGGGGAGAAGAAAGGGCCTAACTGATAGGAAGCCACACACAGCTGACACTGCATCAGCCAAAGAGCTTTAAATCACAGCTCTTGCACTTCTGGAAAACCAGAAAATCTCATCCATCCCTAATTTGTCTTCATAAGCCTCCCCCTCTCAGCCAGTGCCTATCAGACATGGCTACAATTTGCTCCAGCAGCCTGTGCTGACAGCCACAAGTGGGGAATCTCACCTCTCCTGCCTGGTGCTGCACAACCACAATTCAGGGCTGGGGAACAGATCCAATTTTGAAAGGTTTCCGTGAGTCCAAGTGAGTGGCAACAACAAATGGCATCAGCTCCAACAGCACCCAAGCAAGGGACACCATCAACCTGGCTGACTTTATTTTTGTAAACTGCGTGGCTGAACGTGTTATTGCAGAGACAGTCAGGTGCAAAGGTACAGAAACGCTTTTAATCCTAATGAGACACCTGAGAATCTCCATCATCAACCCCTGAAACTTGCTGTAACAGACACTAGAGTTTAAAGACAGGCTACAAGGAGCACAGTGCTAAGAGCTTACAGCAGAAAATACAAATATGTTCTGGTCAAAAGTGCTTGTGTACATACAAAATACTTCTATACAAATGATTGTACATTTTTACTTGCATATACACAAAAAGCACTTCTACAGGAGTGCTTAAAAGCACTGTTTGTATCGTCCCAGATTTGACATCTTGTCTGCATTCTACCTCAAAAGATAAATTGGATTTTCATAGGATACAAGGCTTAGCAAGATACTCATGTATTTGATTCAAGTTGCAATGGGCCTTGATTTTAAATGTGTGGAGGCAAAATCCCACACAACTGCAAGGTGTAGCTAATGAGGATATTCTAAGCGGTCACCTATTTATGAATGCGTCTAAAATATCACATCTGTGAATAGACAGGCAACAGCCTGACTAGCCCTGGGGACCTGGATTTCAGTCCTGGAACCTCCATCTCCTGTCATTTATGACCACAAGGTTTCCTGTTAAACATCAGACCATCAGCAGATGCACAAAAAGAAATCTCTCCAGCCCCAACCCTTCCTTTCAGATAAACCCAAAGGCAGTGGCTTGTTTCCAGGAGTTCTGGTGTGTGCAAGGGGAGAGAACACACGTCACTTAACAGCCTCTTCCCCATCTTTCTGAGGAACATGCCACGAGACATATGAACATGTTGGGGATGACATAACCTGCCATCCACACTATCCTGAATGTAAGAAATTGTCTGCGAAGTACTGAGTAATATCCCATGGAATTTAGCAGAGTTAATAGTACAGACACCCACCACATTACAGAGTTAAATCCTTTAGAAACATAAATACATGCAGTATTAACACGTATCAAGGTTTACACAACCTTTTGTGAGTACATCCAGGAGACTGCAAAACAGTGACTCAAATATTTACACAAAATTTAACTTCAAGCATATGAGAAAGTCCAACAGGCAATAAAATCTGTGTTCAAGGAATTGGCTGAACGAGATCCCAGAGGCACAAAATTAAGCCTAATGAACAAATCTTTCAGATGCCAGGCAGATTTACCTTCACCTTTTCTACATTTACAGTTTGCATTGAGTGAGAGAAGGAAACAGCTTACTAAGACATTCCAACTTTGAACTGGAATGTTTGGACAACATAAAATCTTTTGAAGAATGAATAAACCCATGAGCCATGTAAAAAAGTACAACTTCTCATTTAAGTAACTGAAAAAGGACCATTGTCTTAATGTTTTCCAAAATGGAAAGAAACTGTTCTTTTATACAAGTCAGAGACAGACAAGACATGAAAGCCATGAGAAAAATCATTAAACAAAACTCCAAAGTGAATAGCTGGGAGAAAATTTATCCTGCTGGCCTAGGAAATAATTTTCTCTCCCCTGAAGTGGTAGAGATAAACGATCTGACTGAAGTTAGAGGAAAAAAGTCAGTTTAAATCAACATTTCCTGTTACTCAAAATAAAGAAAAACGAAGAACAATAGAAGATATCTCATGTTCAGTTGAAGGAATACCAGCTGAGCCACACTTTTCATTTGATGACCATCCCCTGCTGTGTTTAGGTTGAACTAAACCAATGTTTATGTGGCACAACAGAGCTAAAATTACTTGTCTTTTTAGACACTCACTGATTCCAGACCAATACTTGCCTACTGACTCCTACATCTTCACAATGATGGATGGCAAAGATTAAAGAAAAGGTATCATACTTCTATGAGTATGTGTTATAGAAAAGTGGTGCTTTATAGCGTAGGGAGTGAATGAAATGCAGGGGAAACACCTCCAGATTGCGAAGAGTCTTTATATTTGAGATATGGTCTCACAATCTGCTCGAGGATATGTGAAGTTTGGGTGTGATTTTATAGAACTTACTTCTCTATTTAACAAATCAACTTGAGAGTTTCATAAGCCTATAAACAGAAATATTTTTCAAAGGTCTTAGGACACTACAAGTAATCTGTATTGCTAAATTGACAAAGTAACATCAGAAGAAATATGAAAACTTTATGGCTTTATTTAGCAACAAAACCTGCATTTTATTCAGCATTATATAATGACCCTATTAAACCAGCAAAATCACTGGCTATTATTCAAGTATTGAAAATGTGTATCAGGGATTAGGTGATGCTTTTTTCCCCCCTGTATTAATGGAGAACAATATTCCTCTAATGAGAATTACCTTTCAGACTGTTCTGCACTTGTAACGCGATGTCGAGGGCATTAAACGGCAAAACTGGATCAGTGGCAATTTGCAAAGTCACTTGTCCTGTTAGCTGCAAAATACAAAAAGACCCAAAACCCAGTCAAATTATTTCCAGCAGATTCAATAGCCAGCACTTCTTTTGAAATAGCACATGTTTTCATTACACTGGATTTTCAGGGAAGTGTGAAACCCCATAAGCACATATTTATGAAAAGGAATATGATAGGGCCATTGCCTTTCTATACAACATTACAAAGTGTTCAGAGAAAGCAATTTATGACCACACACAAGAATTCTGTGCAGTGTGTCTTCTCTGGACCTAGGATGCTGCAGGAGTCTCTGAAGGACCTTTTTGCTTTGTTTCCAAATAAAATATCTCAATACTCTAAACATGGGAATGAAGTTTACAGTTTTTACTTAGTTCTCTGGCCTTAGCTATCGGATTTTGAGAGTTTTCACAACTGAAATAAAGAATCGCAGACATTAATGATCAGAAGATCAAGCCTAGGGCTAAATGCAAGCTGACCTGAAAACCCACTGCCTTTTGAAGTGTTATGTGACAACTCAATGCACGCAGATGTACAACTTCCAGAGTGGACAGAACACTGCTTTCTCTCAGTAACTCAGGGAAAGAAATTCCCCAAAGAGAACTCTCAGTCCACTCCAGACTAGACATCAGCACCTGTCACAAAAACTCAATGGCATGAATGCTTCTTTTTGAACAATTCACAGATAAGGCAGAGGCTGAGTGGCCTGAGAGCTTTTTTCTGCTTACAGAAGGTCAGTTCTCCAGCTCGAGGCTTAGACATGCTACAGGGGCTGTGTATAGAAATACATCTTCCTGCTGAACTATACCTAGCTGTGATTAAACAGAGGATTTCAGTCTCCAGGCTGCCAAGTCCATCACTGTTCACAGGAGCTACAAAAACACACTGACAAAAACATGCAAGAAACTTTCATTCATCTTCTTCATATCTCGATATTGCAAAAAGGGAAAAAATACCTGTAAGGCTGTGCTCTAAAATGGAATGATGGCTGCAGGTGATGGTGACCATGTTGATAAAAATGTGGACTGAATAGAATCGTATTGTACAATTTTTTGCAAGGTGTTGGGGGAGCAAGAATAATATCTGTCCTTCAAAAGCAATATGATAGTTTCTGTGCCAAAAGTAGCATTTTAATTTTCCAGTAGAAAGTAGCGGGAAAAGACAACAAGCCTTAGCAATATTAAAAACAACAGTACAGCAATTGAAAAGGAAAACCATCTCCCAGGAAAGTGGATGAAAGCAGGGTAATATCAGAAATACAAGTTTCCTGGAGAAAGATTAATAGAACCTCACAACAGTTCTCAGAAAGCACTGAAGAAATGACCTGGCCACAGACTGGTTTGGGTACAGAGACTGAGGGAACATGCTGTGTATCAGACTGCAGCCCACATCTGAGCACAGATGTGCTCTGAAGCTATTGAGATTTACCTCTGGAGAAAACAATATCACAGAAGGCATGAAGAAAAAAAAAAACCAAAAAAACTCTACCATAAATATGGAGAGGAAATATAGCAAGGAATAATGTTATGTCAGGCCATTATCAGGAAAAACAAAGAACTAAGAGTGAACTTAAAGATGAAAACTACTGTGTCTGGACATCTGTGTTCAAGCATGACACAGTAACTTCTCATGAAGAAACTTTCCCAAACTTCCCAATTCTTCAGGCCATAAGTGCTCTAAACCCATTATATTTTCTATCAGTGAAAAAAAAAGTGTCTGGAAAGCATTAAAAAGCATTGGTCTTAGAGATATCAGAGAGGTATTATGGAAATACAAAAAATGAAACTGTTAGGGCAAACTAAAACTTGTACAAGACTGTACCCAAACCAGGTCTGTATAACCCAGCCGTAAGCAGCTGTAAAAATCTGGTTCTAAATGTTCAAATGCTACACAAAATCCTTCCATGTCCTGCATGGAACTCTGTCAGTATTTACTGCCCAGAACAGGAGCACCCTGTGAGTTGCTACAGATAAGCAACCGTGGCACTGAAACAACATCCTAATAAAAAGCAGGTATTGTACATGGACCCCAAACCCACTGAACCCCAGGATAGCAATATATCACACAAAACACTTCAATTCTTCCTTGACACCCCATTTCTGCAAGAACTTCCACTAAATGGTAATACAAATACATATTCATAGGTATTTTAGGAAGCGACATCAACAGTTATACGTTGTTGCTGATACTTTACAATCTGTTACCACAACGTTTAAGAACACAAAAGCAAGGAAAAAATGCTTTTCTGAAGCAGGAAAGTGGCACTTAAAGCGGACAGTACCCTAGTAAGCATCTTTCCTTTTTATCATTATCTCCTGCAGAATCTAGCTTCATTTTTATAAGTTCTTGCTGTATTTCTATTTCCTCCAAGCAATTTTAGTTTGCTTTCGACTATAGAAGACCAAATCTGTTTTCTTTTTCCTATTTAAATAAAGTGATACCACACAAATCTTATGACTGACTGAAGCACTTTTGGAAATTTTGTAGAGTCTCTGTCTAACACTGCAGATGTCTGTGTGTCAGCAAACAGGTAGCAGTGGTGGTTATTAAATCACGTACTTCGTGGGCTAATCTGGAAGAAATCAATCATGTAAAGGAAAGCTCAGAGCATTGATTTGAACAGAGTAAGTAATAATGCTGCAGAACCATATATCAAACCCACATAAAGCAGCAAGACAGAAAAGGCTACTGATTTCTTATTTATAGTCTTATTTTTGGATATACCATTCCCCCAAGTGCAACGCTGAATATACATGGAAAATAAAGACAAGCTTCTGCCCCCTTTTCCCAGGTGAAAAATGGATCAGACTGACTACTGAATTATTAAATGCAAGAATAATTTAGCAAAGAGTAAAGACAACAATTTCCTCACTAACTGAAAAGCTAAAGTAGCATGATTGATTCTATTCCCATACTAAGTGGTTAAAACACTAATGACAACTTCTCAAATAGCATTTAAACATAATACACATACAATGCACATAATAATTGATGTAACATTTACACAATTAGCAAGTCTAAGAAAAGATCTTAGAGTTCAAATGCTAATTCATCCCATAATGATTTTCTTATTTGAAAAATAAAAAATAATGAATAATAATTCCACTGCTCTTGGCTGCGGGAAAGGTATTCTTCAGTAAATGAAAATGTATTTGGTGAACTTCCAATTACTTTAAAAATAAGTATTAATATAAAACATAACAATAATTGTAGAGTTGTGCTGTATTTCTTCCCTGAGAGGGTGGGCAGGCCCTGGCACAGGGTGCCCAGAGCAGCTGTGGCTGCCCCATCCCTGGAAGTGTCCAAGGCCAGGTTGTCTGGAGCTTGGAGCAAACTGGGATAGTGGAAGGTGTCTCTGCACATAGCAAGGGGGTGGAAGAAAATGATCTTTAAGGTCCCTTCCAACTCAAACCATTCTGTGATTCTATGCATACTGCAAAACAAATCTGAATATTTAAAACAGGTTTATACCAAAGTAACATTATTTCAAGGTCTTTTACCTTAAAGCATAAACACCCTTGTAGGAAGGAAATAACTGCTGTCCCTGCCTTTACCTCTCTGACACTGTGCAGATCCCAAAAGATAAAGAAACCCCCACAAACTTCCAAAAATGCTGGTGTGAAAGATGATTCAGTATCACATGATACTTCCAAATGAAGTTGTAGGTTCTTCTCTCTTCCAAAGTTTTACAGACTATTCATTCAGGAACTATGTATTCTTGCAATTCTACTCAACTTACAAGCCTAATTTGACTATAAAAGCCAGTTTTCAGGAACATCAGGTGGATCCAGAACACTTCCTAAAGGACTGTGACAAAAAAATAATACCTGGATTAAACACACACAATATGTTCCTCTACATAAATTATAAATATACTTTATCTTTTTATCTGTTTTAAAATGCAAATAAGGAAATGAAATAAAGTGGAGTTCGGAGGGATTAATCAAAGGTTTGGTTGGGTTTTTTCTGTATGTCACAGCTGTTTTCTCAGGGAGTTAAACTCAGTTTTCAAGACAACTTGCTTCCTCAAACATCCAAGCTGCCTACTAGCAACACAAAGCATGTCTACTGGCGTACAAATTTTTTTTTATTTTTTAAATGTGAATACTTTAAGCCCAGGCTAGATAAATGTGAAAGGCTCCACACAGTCTCTGTTACACAGTTTTGCTTTGGGGGCATGCTGTTATGGAGCCTGCCTTGCAGGGACACGCCTGAAGTGCTGTCTGGTTTTACTGACAAGGCAGGCACAGAAACCCATCCTCCATCCTGCCACAGCAGCAGAAACTCGCAGGATGAATAAAATGAAAACATATTTAGTGGATATGAAGATATGAAAATATTATGCGTGAGAGAGATCAATCTGCTAGAACAAACATCAGCATGCAGTGTGCAGGCAGTTTCTCTAACACAGAAGTTTACACACCAGTCTCGGGCTTTTTGGGTGTTTTTTGTTTAGTGAAATTTGCAACTGTGCCGTACCCAGCCTGAGCTATGCAAACCTCAGTGGGCGGAAGTGCTGAGCCTTTAGGACGTTTTTAGTTACATTAGGAGTGTTAAAATCTAAGCAGACATCTCCGATCTCTTCACATGCCAAGTTACAAACAACAGAACTTAAAAAATCAGGTAAACTGCCATGTTTATCCTTCTGTAAACACTGCCTTCAGCAGTGCCATACTCCAATTTTACCTGCTGGAAAGAATTAGGCTCAGCTACTTGAAACCAGAGTCATGCAGCAGCAACCTCTTTGCATTTCAAGCCCTATACCTCTGCAACAGACCTTTTTTATTTTATTCTATGCATGTTAACAACACTTAATGACATCTGTGCTCTTCCAGAGGAAACCAGCACACACATGGCAGGCAATCCACCAAAACCATGACAAACCAAGTGAGAGAAGAGGTAATGCAGCCTGGTAGGGCAATAGACCTGTGTGGATTCCCACTTACACACTCAACATCCCTCAGTCCCTACAACTGCCTACTACAGACCCAAACAAGCCTTGGGACTGAGCAGCTCTGAGCCTCGACTTCCTTTGGTATCAGCACTGCTTTTTTTAAGTCATGTTTGCCCTCACACCTGGCACCTCTCCCTTCACACATTGCCCATGGGGTTCATGGATGAGGAAAGAGCATGGCAACATTCTGTGCTGTTTAGGGGGATCAATAACAGTGTGTTGAAAACAACACTTTTTTTCCTCTTTTTCCTTGTAAAGGTGAGTGGAAAGGTTTAACTTTCGTGACTGGCTGTTGCACTGTCTAATCTCAGGTGTTCATCTTTTGCATCAAGGGTCTCTCTTCCCACACATACTCACGAGCAGAGTGACCTGCTGAGATCTTCTGACATTAAACCAATTATAAACAACAGCTACAGCCTCCACACCCATGTAAATAAGGAATGAATATCTGCATACATTAAGATCCCCTCTCAGAATCACAATATTAGAATCTCAAATGTTAAAATAATCAGCCTTCCCCACCTTCTCCACCCTCAAAAATTAAAGAAATATTTTTATTAATACAGACAAATTTCATGAATATGCTTTCTTCTGGTTCCCCCTATCCACCCAACTTCCATAATGTTATCAGACTTTTTAAATTAAACATGAGAAATTGAGTCTATTTAAATGAAATCTGTGATTCCCTGGCAATAACAATTTCAGCACCTAGTGTTACCAGATGAATGGCAGCAGTCGTGAGACTCATGATAAATTAATGAGCATTTTTAATAGTGGGATCTCAATTTACTGTGGAAAAATTTGCTGCAGAATCAGTCTACAGAGCAGGTTTTTTTATATTCATCACCCTCCAAAAAGGTAACTGATTCACACAAGAAAAATCAGAGGCAGAAACATGAGAAAACAACCAGTTCTTTGAGCTTCTATCTTTCTGAAAACCACATTTCCATGATTAGGCAAAGAAATAGAAATCTGTCCATAAACATGTTCATTTTGCATTAAAGCTGTCAAACCTCAACAATTCAAATTTCTTAAATATTCAGCAGTACCATATGCGTTTGTTTTTTGGTTTTTTTTTCCTTACTGAAATCTACCTTGGCACCAGGGCGTGTGTTCACACCACAGATCAAATGATATTTTGGGGTATCAGACCCTCAATGGAACACGCTGTATTTTAGGACAGTAGAGGGCTCTCTGAGAAAGGAGTATGGCAAATGTGTGCTACAGTAGGTGAACCAGAGCACGGTAATTCATAAGAAATACCTATTTCTGACCAAGGGAAATGTGAGGTCTTGCAAATATTAAATACTTTATTTCAACACCCCACCCCCCCCATAATTTGTTTTATTTACTCTTAGCACAGAAAATATTGGTTAGGAAATAAAAGTGCTCGTGACTAAAATATGGATTCTCCCTCTTTTCAGGTATCCTGTGCACAGCAAACAGCACTTAACTGTTTGTATTAGCATGGCACACAGCACCAGGCATCCCCAAAATTACATATTAAGATAATCCAGAAGTCTGGTGGCTTGGGCTGACTCTGGAATACAGATCTCTATTTATATGATCACACACTACGTTTCCTACATGACTCATGATGAGGTTCTGAGGCACTGAGAAATTAAGGTCAAAAGTATCCTCTTAAGTGATTAATTTGCTTAAAATCTAATTTGTTGGCTGATTTAGTAATATACAGCACTTAGAGCAGTGAAAGTACATTTTGTATGGATTTCATTCACAGCTGGGAGTGATCATTCCTCCCACTACTTTCAGTTTCTTGCACAAAAAAGAAACTCCTACTTATCTCTGCTTTGTTTTTTGTGTACACATAGATTATATGTGTAAGTATATGGGGATATATACTTTTTTGTGTATATAAATGCATTTATATGAATTTTCTAATATGGTGTGATCTATGGGGTTGTCCTGTGCAGGGCCAGGAGCTGGGCTTCAATGAACCTTGCAGGTCCCTTCCAACTCAGGATTTTATATAATTCTATTAAAAAATATCTTAAATTGCATTAATTGATAGTGAGCAATGATTCCCCATGCCCTGGGCTATAACTCCTTGATATTATGCAGAGTTTCCTTCCACTCCTACCTTCCATCCACATCATGCTGCTCCTCACACAGTCAGAGCCTGGCCCATTTTTGGCAGTTCTCATGCTCTTGTTACCGCAGGGGCAGAGAAGAAGGATGATTAACTCACTTCCAAGATAATGGCTTTATTGAGTTAGGCTTGGCACTGTGCACATGAACCTGTGCTCAGCCCAGTTTATTTGGAACTGAGGCAGAGCAACTCTGTCTGCAAAGAACACCCAGTGTCACTGCTCACACAGCGAGCCATGAAGTCCACTGTGGAGCACCTAAATGTAAGCAGCAATAATCCTGAGATGATTTTCTAATCATGCATTTCATATTTATGCATGTCAAATTCTAGTGGTATCTGTGTGCAAAGACAGTGTTGAATTAACTTCTAGAAGGGCTACTAGATTAAAACCTTTGTAAAAACAAGAGTTAGTCAGACTTTTCCCCAGAGTGTGTGGTTATGTGGTTATAAGCATGCAAAAGGAGGTAATAGAATGGTCTTCTGCACTTCTTGAGCTCTAGGTGAGGAGGTCACACCATGACAATACAAATCTTTACATCTTTACAAACCCTCATGCTGGATTTCGCATAGAGAATTTTAAAAATTTGCTCTAGTGTTAATTCTTTTTTAGCTCAAATTTAACGCCAGGTTGCTCTGGTTACCAGCTGTGGACTTAAGTGTGACACAAACTGAAAAGTCTCTTTTAAAGCAAAATGATTTGCACATAGCATTCCCATAAACCCAGATACCATCACTGCACAGGAAGTGACCTCTTAGATTCTTTCATTTTCTGACCCTTTTCAGGTATGGAAGAGGAGAGGGGAGCAGTGCTGGATCCTTTTTAAAGAAGCAGTATTAGCTGCCTGGAGCTGGCTACAGGCAGTCCCGAGGAAACAGATTTAGCTATTGTTTTGGTACAAAGAGAAATATGCAATGAAATATGAAGCAAAATTTATCTCCATAGATCAGAGTGAAAGATCTCTAATGACAATGATCATGTACAGCAATTGAAGCAGAAATTGAATCTTGGACAGATGTTAACTAGCTTAAACCAAAACCACATAGCTTGTTTTTCTTATTTGCGTGTGTAATATGGACATTGCAGGGTAAAACATGCAGCTAGATACCAGTGCTTAAACATAAAAAAATGTATTTTTTTCTTGTTATAAAGGGAAGTTTGAAGTAAAAAAAAGTAAAAGTCCTCTCAGAATAACAGACAAGAAGCATCAGTGCAGATTCCTGTGGACTGGTATGAAAACACAAGCCAGGCTGTGATTAAGAGCCTGGACACCACGATCTTCCATGCTACTTATGGCCTTTTCCATGTTTGCTTCCAGTTAATGATTATCATTCCCTTTCCCTGCCTTACGTGTGTGTTTAGGACGCCAATCAGGACGTTAGCACAACCAGCCCTCCTTACTCACAGGATAATCAAAGCACAAAATGATGGGACTCAACGAGATAATTGATAATTTTGTTAACAGTTGCCAGACAGTTGGCTGGGCCCCGCCGGTCTCGGAGCCTTCCAAGGCAGACAGTAATGACTTACAGATAAAAAAAGCAGCAGAGCAAGTCTGCATTTAATCACCCAGGTTCACGAGCACTCTGCAGAAACAGATCAGCCCAGAAAACAGTATGTTGCCTTACAGCCCTAATCAATCAAATACCTCCTCACACGCTTCAAGGTACATGCACGAACCAAGCGTCTTCCCAGGTTGGAAACAATCCTGGGATCACACATTCAAGGACATCCAAGTACTTCCCAAGTTTCTATTTGATCTGTAAAGCCACTTCTTCTGCCGAATCTACAGGACTCTGTCTGAAACTTGTGGCATTGTTAAAAACCAGATAATAGTCATCAGAGGAGCGCAATAATAAAGAAATCTGCAATAGGAGGCTTCAACCACAGCCTTCAGTTTAGACCTTGATATCATCTTTTTAATCACTCTCCTTTTACAGAAATGGATTTGATTTAATTGAACTCCAAAAAAAAGTCTCTAATCATACTTCATCAGCACACAATTATTATTCAAGGGAAACCATATGTACTATTAAGCACTCTTAATTAAAATAATGCATATAATCTGCTTCAGCACCGAACAGTCATTCTCCTTGATGTTCATTATTATTTTTCTTCCATTATTGTAATAATACTTTTTTTTTTTCTACTTTTCCTCATCTATCTCCATTTCATTTATACACTTTTTCAACATTAATAATCACCATATCAGGACACTGAGATGCGTCAATATACCACCATCCTTAAATTTGGCATTGTATGACCTTCAAAAAGAGTCAGACCTGACTATGGAGATTGTGAGATGAGGATGAGGAAATGCTATTAGAGATGCCTCAAACTATACTCTGTTTAGCCCAAATTTTATTTGCAATTATATCTTCTAAGTGGCCATACTGAAAGAAAAATATATGCTAGTCCTTACACAGAATTTAGGGAGAACCAGGGACAATGAAAGAAAGAAATTGAATTTAAGAGTTGAAACACCTGAAGAAAATTGTTCATGATGGGTTGAGGAAATAGTTCCTTGAGGAACTTGTCAAACTTGGACAGTCAATTCAACTTACTCAACAGAATAAGCATTATGGAAAGATTAATGACATTACATATTAAAGTCTCCCTATCCTCTCAAACTCAGAAAATCTGAGATATTTAATGGTTATACAGAGAAAATATTGCCCTTTTCTCTCTTGCCACCTCTTGCTGCAAAGGTACAACAAATTTTTCCACTTAGGTCACTCTAATCAGTCAGGATTGGAGCACTGACAGTTCATTGAACACGACAGACTGGCCCTGAGGGAGAGACACCAGTGAACCACAGTGCTGAGGATCCAAGGGAAGCTGAAAATACATCACACTGTAGTGTAGAGCTCATGGAAAAGACCCATCAACATCAAAAGGCACATTCTGCCTCAGGGGAGAATTCACTGGGGCTACCCCCAGACACCAATATTTGCTGCAACATTCACAAAGAGGCTCCATTTCCTTCTTAGGCAATTACTTCAATTAGGGTTAGATTCTGCTCTTGGATTTACTTGCACAGTATTTACCAAGCCAGAAAAGTATTTAAGCTTCTTACTAGTATCAGAATTCAAAGGCAGAATTTCTGTGAATTTTTCCCCACTGTTTTTCGTATCAGAACATTCAATCTTCAATGGAACTAAAAGAAGTAATCAGTTAACTTACAATAATAATTTGAAATTTAAACCTCAAAAGGAGATCTGTAATTAAACAGTATAACTTCACAAATAAAGGTGGGGTAAGGTTGGTTGTTTTATTTTAAAAAGAAAACATTAATTAAAGATGAATGTGTTTGGGTCTGAGCAACCTCCCCTCAGGCTTGGGGAAAATGCCAAGTCTGACAAAGTCTTTGAGTCTTAGGAAATCCCAGGTCACTTTGATGAACCTACTGAAGTATTTCGTAATTAGCTGGCATGTTCCTGAGGCTGCCATTTTACCTGAAAAAGAAAACTCCCTCATCTTTCTAACTTGTCCCTGAAAAACAGTGAATAAAGACCTAATAAATAATCTTTCCCATTACAGAATATTTATATAAAAGAGAGAAAGAAAACTCAGATCATAGAATGGCCCTTGAAATTCATAAGGAACCCTAGCAGTAAAGCTCAAAGTATCTGAAGGTAAAATTGAGATTTATTAGCACATCTGGGTGTGTAATCATACACCTGTTACTAAAATCATTAAATTATGATGGCCATTTCATTCCACTGTATCTGAAAGTGGTTTCCATATTAAAAGGAAAAAGGCAGCATGATCTGATGGAAACAGCAAACATTACACAGAGAAGCACATTTTAAAAGAATATAATCTTATAATACTGCACGAGTTGTTACTACTTGCTCTTCCAAATATAAGGACAACAAGGGTGAAGATCTGATCACTGCAGCGAAAGGTAAGATGAAAGGGAAGTAGCTGAAGAGTCTGGAGAGTGGAAGGGATGGAGTCTGAAAAAGGTGAACTATTTAGAAAAAAAAAAAGTTGGAATTTGCTGCACAACATCAACAGGGGCCTGGGACATGTCTGAAAGAGGAGATGGCAAGATTAAAAGGACAGCTGAGGAACATCATTTTGACACAACACTGAAGATGGATTACAGGAAGAAAAAAGACTTACAAGGCAAATACGCCAAGACAAAAGACAATTACAATGTAGAGAAATGGTTTGATCACGAGGCCAGGGAGAAAAGGATGGAATTAAAAAAATTGTATAGAATGAAAATGTATCAGAATCCTAAAATGCCCTTCAGCATACTGTAATCAGAGTGCACTCAGCTTAATTGCCCCATATTATGTAAAATTCCAAATCAATTGTCCCCCAAACTGGAAAAGTGCTGTGGAATATGGCACTGACCCACAGTGAACAAATAAATTAGTGGCAGTGTTGAGTGCACCCAAAGTGACACAGTCATGCATGTGTGTAAGTGCACTTCAATTCACAGATCAGAGAAAAACTCATCTCAAAACTCTTCCATATGTCAAAATTGAAGACAGATGCAATTACAGATAAAATTAATTTTCATACTTAAAAATACACTAAGACTTTCTAGACTCTGAGAATTCCGCCTCCCCCAGCCAGTAGAAAGGAAATGTGTATGGGCATTTGATGTACTCTGAATAGCTTTAAACTCAATGAAAATAATCTTCAAAAGAATTTTGGTATCAGAGTGAAATTTCTAGAAGTTATTGTACTATGTCTTCATCGTACATCAAAAGAACAAAATACATTTTAAAGTTTTTCACTTTTATTTTTCAGAAAAACTAAAAAGCCCTCCAGGAACTCTTCTTTTGGGCATAGGATAATAGTGTAACAGCTTCTGAACCCTAATGAACAATATTTTCATTCAAGCCTCATCCAGAAATAATGGGGAATTATTGGAATGAGGCATTGATCAGAATGCATATTTGACACTGTGTTTAAAGAAAAAAAAAAATTTACTTATAGACAAATTTTAGAAAACGACAGATTTTAGAATTCACTCATTAGGCAAAATGAGTAGGTAAGAAGTAACAAACTCCAAGTTTCTTAACACCATTTAAACTCCATTTCACTTTATCAGTACTGACCTCTCAAGCTATTTGGAACAGGAAAACTGGAAATGGCACTAAATCTTGCAGTTTTTAAGTGCTGCTGGTTGGGTCCTGCTGAGGGTCACAGACAACAGGGTTGTCCCAAGGGAGCCTGGAGGCATCACCGAGCCTGTCCATTCCCAAAGGTTTAAATTTTCCATTCTGAGAACAGCAGACTCTAGAACCCAGTATTAGATTAGACCACTATATTATGCTGATTTGTTAATATTTATTTTACCTGCAGTCCTCCAGCAATTCTCTGCACAAAACCCCCGTGTCCCTGAGCCAGAGGTTAAACCTGACTGAAGACAGAGAGTTAATTGCCTATTCTGCTTACTCTGCTTAAGTAACAACTGACATTTGCAAAAGAGGGGATGAAGGGGGGCACCAGCACCATCTAAGCTGAGGGGTTTATTTGTGCAGAATATTACATTAAAAGAGCCCAGTAGCTATTAGTGATTATTAATCTTCATTTACAATAATAGCCATATTTAACAAAAAAAGAATAGGCTACGCTGCAAGTCATGAAAAAGCCTTTTTAATTGTCAGCCCTGCTAGTCTAAAAAAGCCTTCACCCTATTCATTCAGTTATCATTCTGTAGCTTATAATTAAAGTGCTAATGTATATCAGAATTCTTTGATCTCAAAATAAAGGATTCTTTTACCAAAGAAATTAAGAACACAGTAGTTACAGGAAATTCAAGTTTCCAAGTAAAAAATTAAAAGAAACAACCAAAAGTGATGTAATTAAGGGAAAACTATTTCTATTGAACAAGAGAAGGGAAAAACTTTGTGAGAAGTCATTCTGCATTGTGGAACAGTTCATCAAATAAAGCAGCACAAGACTTTTCTCTTTGTAGTTAAAGACAACCTAGGAAGAAAGGAAGTAAGTATATTGTACCAGCACAAATGGACTAAATGACCTCAAAGTTCTTTAGTTTAATCTAATGAGCAGCGATAATTCATAAATCCTGAAATCTAACTTCAATTAGCATGAGTTATCATAATGATTCACAGTATCTCATCCATGGTATTTTATTTGCATTCTGAATTCATATTTGAGGGGAAAGAAAGTCAGCAGCATGTCACAAAGTCTGTCTAGACTAATGCAAATAAAAAAACCCTATGTGTAGCCATCTGCACCACGTACAGGCATTATTTTAAACACTGAACGTCAGCAGAACTCTTCACACAGTCTTGTTTCTTGTGTCTTACAGCTCAGTGTGACTGAAACTTGACTTGAACAACCCAAAAAAAATCTAGAATTAATTTTGGGTTTTAGTCTGCTAGAAAGAATCCCCTTTTATTGCTGGAGATGTTAACTGGAGTATGTGTTTCCTCACCCCGGGTTAGATGGCAGGTACCAAATAAAGCTGGTAACTAAAAGGGATAGAGTCAGCAAGATCCCACACTGCTTATCTGCCAGTGCCACCAGTCTCTCTGAAAATGGATCCTGAGCTTTGAAATAACCTTTCAAAAGCAACTATTGGCTCAAAGACATGAGTGGACATGAGGCAACCTTGGCTCTTATCTCAGCTCTGATACTGTCATCCCTTCCCTCACTATCTGCTTCTCAGGAAAAGTGATCTCATTTAACTCACAAGGGTTAAAAAAAAAAGTCAGCGAAGCCTAATTACATCCCACTGCTATCAATCTGCATTCAGTTTCCTTGAGCTTTGGATTAGGCAGCTCAATACATTTTCTAAACATATTACTGTGGTTGTTTTAGCAGTGTAAAGGATGTGTTTAGCATTTTTCTCTTCATTACTTTATTTGAAATAAAACCACTAAGCCTAGCAAGAAATGCAACACAACTCAGTGGACTAAACCAACCAAACTCTAAGTGAGAAAGAGCTTCTTTCTTAACATTAAAAATCTTCCTCCTAAAACCACATGACTCAAGACCATCTCAAGTATTGCCTACATGGACTCTACAAGCAAGGTTTCTAGTTTTGCTGCCTTTGGGGACACTTTGAAAGCTAAGATTATTGGAACAGGCAGTAAATTTGAAGTTATTAGTTGCTCATTCTCAAAGTCACACTTCAATAATTTTATTACCTACCTAGTCATACAAGAATGGAAGCTTGAAAGTCCACTACAGCTATGAAAATTATGGTAAAAATAGTCCAAGAAACACAGTTATGGATAGGAAGAGACTGCAGGATTTTACAGCGGTATATATACCCCCAATGCTTTGTTCTGTTTTTCAAAAAATACAGGAAAATCATACATCAAAAAATTAGAAGCTTGTAGAACTTTGCTAGTGAGTTGCTTAGATTAAGTTCAAGCAGTTCTGAAATGCTCATGCAAAGAGTGAGGAGAATGAATGGTCATTATATTTTTTTTCTTCTAATTAAGAAAGGTTTCAATGAATTAAAAAGGACTCAAAGTCACTCCAGATTAGAAAAAAAATTTCCTTGTGTAAGTACTAAACATTGGTTAGTTTCTCTCCAAAAAGGTGGTATTGCTTCACATCTTCAAATGAAACTCAAAGGTTGGTAGAAATAGTTAGCTTAATAACAAGGACATGTTTTCTAGAGTTTCTATGGAAATTTAAGGAACTGTCCAAGCTGAGAATAGAAATTTTTTTAAAAAATACTGTCTTCAACTCTTACAACCTTTGGAAATTCACTGTTTTCTTTGCCTCCTCATGAAAACGACAAGTGTCAACCTGTAAATCAAATGACTGTATTTCTTTCTATTTACTTTCCAATTTTTCATGACTGCTTCCATATTTCTCCTGTGAGTGACACGCAAGACCTGTGTTCTGATGGAGAAGAAGTTGAGCTCTAAAGCAGAGTTTTCCTCAGGTTAATACCCTGCCAAGAGCCTCCAACAGAAATGCACAGAGTGCCTGAGAAAGACTGTGGACAAACACATCCTAAATAAAAAAAAAATAAATGAAAAAGAAAGCTTACACCTTAAACTGTTCACAGAGAAATTAAATTTACACTTAAAGCTGTTTACAGGGAAATTAAAACAATCTTTCACAGAAGGGCTATTCTGGAGGAGGGTTCTCTATGTGTTATGTCCCTTTGAAGCTGCTGTTTAAAAATTAAGGTGAGACTATCTGAGGCTCTGGAACACAACTTGCAAGAAATATACTGAAGAGAAACATGATTATGCAAGGTATTATATATTTCAATCCTCTGTTTGAAAGCAATTTGCACACCTTTAACTGATTACACTTGACAATATGAAAATAGGAAGACAGAAACGGAATAAGAATATGGAAAATGTGCAGCTTCTTGAGAGTTGTGCTTACAAGACACCCTCATGCACAACCAAGGAGTCCAAGTCCTGGACTGTCAGTGGAGATGTTTTGGGGTGTCCCAGAACATTTATAGCCAGTATGAGATGCTGAAGGTAAGCAAACAGAAAAAACAGACAGAACAACCAGGTTGGAATATCTGAAGTGCTGTGTAGGTTCCTCCAACACGAATTTGGAGATTCAGTCTCCAGTAACAAGTACAGAGATTTCAGTCTAATTCTTGTGTAATAGTGAATTGCCCTGGTATGTTTAGGACGTGTACCCAGCAACGATCACTGCCAAGGTTTGTAGAATAATGCTGCACAGCAGTGAGGACTGTGACAGTGTTAATTCCGAACACATCCTAAATACCTTATAAAAGCTCTAAAGCTCTAAGATGTTTCACTAAAATCCCCTTTTCTTAAATACAATAAAAAGCATGAGGATATAAACAGCTTTAAATGAGACACTAGAAAGTCATGACAAGTAAAGGGTGTATTTTAAGGCAAAGAAGCAGTTTTTGTTGTTCCTACAGTATTCCCAGAAGGCCAGCTCTACTTCTATGATCCACACCAGTGAAGCAATTCAAGCAGAAACGTACAAAACTTGAAGGTTTTTAATTAAATGAAACATATTTCAGCAGCATATGTCACAGCTTTTCTGAGTGATACACTAAGCATGTGTTCATTCTCCACTGATTCAATGCAAGTTTTTTATTCCATATATGCTCATAAGTATCTGTTATTTAGATGTAAGCCTTAAAAGTAACTGAGGCAAAGAAAGCACAAGCAGCAAACAGAATCATCCTGCTTCCCACAGTGACACAGTGAAAATGACAGAATACGAAGAAAGAGACTACAGGCCTTTAAAAAATGTTTCTTGACGACATCTAAAAAAGAGCAAAAAACCAAAACCTACCCAGCTGCATGCCCACTAGAGTTATTTAATAGTTTCTTACTGTGTAGCAAAATTATCCCTAACCCAGAACTAGGCTACTGGATAAAATATCTCTACAGAAGCAAGACAACTGAGAACCCAATTTAGTGAAAAACAGGAAATTCTTGCTATCATTTCTGCTTCTTTTTCTCCCCTCCAAATGCTAGAACAGAAGTACATAGCTGAACTATAAGCAGGGGGAAAAAAGAAAAAATTGAATGTACTTATCAAACCCACATTTCTTTTTTTTATGTTCCTCACCAAGACTCTAACTTTCTTGCTTTGTTCTCTGATCTAATTTTGAATATATTGGGAAACAACTTTATTCACTGTAAGGTTTTCTAAGGGCTTGCTGTTTTAAAAATTTTGTAGGAATTTGCAAGTATTGATTTCTGTTCTTTAAAGTCCACCAGGAAATACATATTAATTTAAAAATGTGCCAGGTAACAAGAAACAAGATTTGAAACTGAATTCCCCTATTAAAAATTCATCTTACCTGTTAACTACATACCGTAATTTGGAAAGAAATAAGGTCTCTAAAGTAGACTGTAATGAAATATGTTATAGAGTTCATCTCCTTCCACCCCCTGCCATGGTCAGGGACACCTCCCACTATCCCAGGTTGCTCCAAGCCCCATCCAACCTGGCCTTGGGCACTTCCAGGGATCCAGGGGCAGCCACAGCTTCTCTGGGCACCCTGTGCCAGGGCTTCACCACCCTCACAGGGAAGAATTTCTTCCTCATATCCAATCCCAACCCAATCTCTTTCAGCTGTCACACTCTCACTCTCTTCTTTGCTACTGTGACTGTTTTTTGAGTTTGTTTGCCGCTGACACAGTGGAGAAGAATGTTGCAATATTTCTGTATGGGGTTTCATCCTTTCAAATCTCTCGACACAAGCAGGAGTGATCCAATTTTCAAACAGAAAATCAGTGGAAGAGGAGCCTTTCAAAGAAATCCAGCAATATTCTTAGTGGGGTAAAGAACAATCACGTCAGCATTGCACTGCCAGTTTACTATAACAAGGCAAAATGGGAAATTTTGAAAAGAAATTTTCAATAACTTTTTTTTTTTAATTGGATCATAAAAATTCTTCCAGTGAAGGTTGTTTTAAAGCTTTGACATAAGTGAAATTCCTACTTTTATTTATTTATTTTTAAAATTTGCTAATTTAGAAAAATCTACTTCATATTTGGACTACTTAGTTTTTTTCACATTTAGCTATTTTTATGTGGGTTTCATTGATATAGTAGTGCTGTTCCGAACAGCAAATAACTTACTAATTTAGCATAATGCTCATTTTAAAATGAAGTGATATAAATGAAGCATTTAGAACACAGAGTTTCTGAGATAGGCTGGTTTAGATAAGAACTTGAAAAAATATCTATAGCACACTTCATCTGGAAAAAAAAATGTTACTTAGAAAACAATTAGAAATAGTTTCATATTGCCAAATAATTGGTTCTCCTATCTCCTGTGAGATTCTACTGTGGACAGAGATTTTTTTCCTGTAAGAGAAAGGGAATGCAAAGGAAAGATTCCCAGTGTCATGAGGAAAAAGGAAAAAAAGAGACAGAAAAGTTTGATTAACTTGTTTCCTCAGCATTCAGCATTCAGTCCACCACATTATGCAAAATATCTATTGAGTTACAAGCAAGCTTTTTTAATCTTTATATTTTTTTTGGAAACCACGATACAATGTCATTACAGTTTTGGCACTTCAGCGTAAAAAGAAATGTTTCATTCTCTTTGCCTCATTAGGATCTCATATGAGATCCTGTCAGCTGCAAGTTTGTTCAGTTTATCTTAAGAAAAAAGGAAGACAAAAGCTTAAAATTTCCCTTAGATATGTCAGTCAAAAGGAGTGCACTGGCTGGAACTCCAAGTTCAGAAGAATATCACTTATGTCAGTTGAGACAGAATGTTTCTGTAGGCCCATTTTCTTCATCACTTTTAGAAAAGATGATATTTATGTAAAAGCCTGACCTCACCCTGCAATTACCCCAAAATCAAACTGTGCTGTAGAGAGGGGTTCAGTCAGTGATTCCATCATGTAGTTCTCATTATGTGCTCTTTTCCTAGCTGAGAAGTACTTTTTCTAGGATCACACTTTCACAAAAGATAAATAGTATTCAAATTTGAATTGGCCAGGGAGACCAGATACTCAATCTTAAAGCGTTTCTTGGCTATGTGAAAATTATTAATTCCAAAATTCTCGTGATTTAACTCAGGATATTCTGCAGGCTGTGTTCATTTAAATTCAGATTTACTCCATCCTTTCCAGTCATGTAGTAAAGACACACTCCTGATATTCACATTCTTTCATGGAGGTCTGTTTTTATTGTATTTGCAGTAGTTGCTAAACAGCTCCTCATATCAGATCTTTGATTCCAACAGACATACCTGTCTTAATGTGCTCATATAATTTTACAGTCTCCTATTCATTATCATGTTGCTTTTTTTATTACAATATAGCTGTTGGGAATGGCAACTGTTAATACTGGAGACTGTATTAATTATTAGCTTTTATGCTAAGAAGCATAAAAAAAGTATTGATTGAGATCAGAGCCCTGCTGTAAGATCATGGCTCTTTCTTCCAGAAGGAAGTTCCCATGAACCAGCAGAAGAGGAATGGAGAAATTCCCAGGAACTTTTCAGCACTGTGTACTGTGCTTTCACCTCTTGCAATGTGACCTCTGACACGGCAAACTAACTGCATTTCACTTTGCTGTCATTTTAAATAAAAGCTAGTGATGAAGTAGAGATACAAAATGTGTTTCTCACTAAGAGTTGAGCCCTCTAACTTCGTATAATCTGCTTAGTGCTGATGTTTGGAACGAGCGAATTTCTAGAGTCAAGTATTAAAAACATGTTCTGTGTGCTGGGTAACCAGATTATAAATCATGAGACTTCACAAAGCTGGTGCAAAACTCATTGTCAAACCTTTCCAGGCTTGTGAATAGAGTTAAAGAAAAAGCATAGCCAAAGGCACCCACGCAGAATAGAACGGAATTGACTATTTCAGCTGGAAAGGACCTACAAGGATCATTCTGTGAGACTGCCTGGCCCACTCCGGGCTGACCAGGCTGAAGAGCTAAGGGCATTGTACAGATGCCTTTTGAACACTGACGGACTTGCGGGAGTGAGCATCTCTCTAGGAAGCCTGTTCCAGTGTCTGACCACCCTCTTGGTAACAAAATGCTTTCTAATACCCAGTCTCAACCTCCCCTGGCACAGCTCAGCACCATTCCCACAGGTCCCATCACTGGAGGTTGCCCTTCAGCCTCCTTTTCTCCCAACAAGACAACTCCAAAATCCTCAGCTGCTCTTCACAGGATCTGTGTTCCAGCCCTTCCACCAGCTTTGTCCTTCTGCTGACAATCCTTGCCTTGGCTACCCAGAATGGGAAAGCAAAAACCTTTAAATGGCTGTATAGGGCAATCTCTTCTTTGTATCTGATAACCTGGCTGTAGAAAATCATCATCTGGCAGAGCCATTCTAACCAAAACCATGCACCCTGGAACACACAGCTTACTCTTAAAAAAACAGATATTACTTCATCTTTCATTTATTCATGTAATTTCTCTAATTAGATGAACTGTGATTATCTAACTACAGCAAGTGACATAGTTTGCAAAAAATGAAAAGCACACAACAAAAACCCTGGAGTTTGAGTAACTAAACAGCAAACCACGCTACAAGTCAAGCTTGATCAGATTTGTGTTTGATTTAACTCTGAAAAGGAGCTTTCTTAAACGTAGAGAACGGGAACTAATTTTTCTTTAGGTACTGAGCAACACTAAAGCTGCATTATGAAACCAGTTTATTAGTGGTAAATAAAAACACTGGTACCCTAATAAAACTGGGAGATGCAAATCTGCTTTCACAGAGCTCAGTTTTCAATAACTCACCATAAAGACTGCCACAACTAAAATGGGAAAGCATTTTTAGGAATTTCACTAAAGCATATACTTCCCTAAATGCCAAGTAACGCATATCCCTTAGGTTTTCAGCAAATATTGTCCAAATGGATTTACTAATCTGAAAGCCTATCTACAAACCCCACAATAGATTTATACAAACCGTAACATACATAACAAATATGTAAATCTTACCAATAAAACCTAAATAAAGTTTTGATTAGTTTTTGATTTTTCCCATGCACTTTGCCAGTACAAGCAATAGATTTATTTCTAAATCACAGTTTTGGGGCTCAGATGTTAGCATCAGAATTTAAAATTACACACACAGCCCTCACACATTAACTCTTAATCATGTTTTATAAATTCCAATCAGAACTTCTACAGTGAGTTCTTGAAGTCCAGATGTAATAATGAGTTTCATAAAAGGCTTTGTAATCTGTGTCTCATGTTCTCCTTCAAAGTTCAAAATAAATCACACTCCATCCACAAAGCACCTCATTGCTGGGGTATTTTTGTAAAAACAGCAATTTGTCATTATATGGCATGTTTAGCCACAATGCTCCTACAATTCTATTGGCATACCATCAACAATAGATGTGGAACAGACTACTTAAATTTAAGGAATGCATTTTAAGCAGATCTAGGAATCAACTTGCCATACTGCATGCGAAGAACTAATCCTCCTCGGGCCAATTTTAACACCCTTTCAGTTCAAATTTCAAAGCCCAACAGAAATTATGCTGTCTCTGGAATAACCCCTGTGCCACGCTCCACATGCACTTTTCACTGTCATCTTTCCACAGGCACTAAAGCTCGTATGGCAAATCAGATCTGAGAGCTGAAAACAAAACAGAGCCTGGAGCAAAACCAACAGCAAACCCAAATGATTATTTTTCAGTCAGATCGAACCTAATCCTGCTCGCTCCGTGGCAGCATCCAGATTGGCTGAGGGGAACTGGGAAACCACAAAGTCAGCAACATTCAACTGATGGAGACGTCTGATGATCTTAATTATTACATTAGCTTCAAAGCCCTTTGGAAATCCAGTTCCAACAGCAGGTGCTAAAACTTGGCATTCAGCTCAGAATTTGATGGGATATAGGTGACAGGAAGGGAAGAGGTAGGAATCAGAAGTGATGTAGCAAAGACAGGTGGAAGAAAGTAGTTCTTGTTATTTTAAGAATTGTTTACTCTTCCTGAGACACTTCTAAAAAGCAGGAAAAAAGTTGAACTGACAACTTAAATTCCGATAATGTTCTTCCACAGTAAGGTCAAAAAATTATACTAAAAAACAGATATTTAACAGTGAAAGTTACTACATTTTCTTTAAGTACATACATAAATTGTTTCACTTTAATACTATTTATATAATTCCTTATGTTACATACTAGTTTTCTATTAAACACTCCTTTGCCAGATCATCTCATGATAGAGCAATACCCAAATATGAATGGCCATAGTGTGCTGAGCCACAATCTCTGCCCATACAAGGAAATGCTCTCCTTATTTGACGTGAAAATAAAGACAAGAAAAAGTAACTTTTCTCCATGTCGATCCGATCAATTTTGCTTTTTAATGACACTTAAAACTTCTGTAGCAGAGCACTTATTCCACTGAGTCTAATCAAGTTTTTCAGCTGCATAAATATAAGTATTTAGCCTTTTGTCTGCAGAGTGCTCCTCTGCATCCTTTTAAGCCTTGGGACTGAATTCCTGTCTCAAGCATAGCACAGTGCTGGGGGATTACCAACAGGATCCAGAATATGGTTTGTAATTGAATTCCCAACAGGTCTGGCATTAGAAAGCAGAACAAAACAACACATTTTATTCTGAAATATAAAGAGTTGGATCTGCAGCTGCTGCCTCTCAGTTTGTACCTGAAAATCCGAGAGTGCATCTGCACTTACAGGCTCAAACATTTCATGAGCAGATAAACAACCAGCCAATATTTTTTATATGCACCCTTCGTGTCCACCATTGGCTCCTCTACTGGGTGAAGCCAGAGTGAACTTCACCAAAGTACACAGAACCAGGACTAGAATCAAATTTAGATTGGGCTTATCTGTTTATGCCAGGTGCATTTATCTAACAGAGGGCACTAATCAGTAGTTTTGAAAAGTGAAATCTGAATGATTAAGAAAGGCTGGCACCTTGACAGATACCACAATGTTGTTAAAAATAGATTCCTCAAAATGGTATCTCAAGGAAACACCTTAGAGAGGAAATTAAAAAAAAAAAAAAAAAAGGCTTTAAACCCCTTAGAATCATGATACATTGAAAAAATAAGTTAATTTGAGAAGAAGCCAGTGAATTTTTGTCTGGTATTTTTTGTTGCCTTGGATGTTTTGCAAAGCTGTGATTAAAAGTCTGCCAGTTTGCCATAGTGTACAACTGTCAGTACTCTTTTAATTAACAAAAAAATTAAAATTGTGTTACATTTAAAATATCTTATAAAAATACAGAAAATATCACTGAGTAGATAATCTTTAGTAACATCTTTTTCCAAGTATTCTGATTTCATGAAGTCTGTGTGTGTATACACAGCTCAAATAAGCCAGCAGAAGAATGACTTTGCTAATTAAGTGCTTTGAATAAATTTTAAAAAACCCAATCAGATGCAAATGCATTGCTATTTATTTGGCCATTTAGGAATTAGAACTGTTTTGTCACAAGAAAGCAAATGTTCTCCATTCAGAGTTTCATTGTTCTAAAGAAGTAAGCACCCTAATGTGGATGGATCACATCTGATGGTAGCAACATGGAGATTGTTTTATTGCTTATCTGTGGTAATTTAAAACAGATTAAGTAGAACTTTGGCACTATCTCAGAATATACACATGGACTATCCATGTACACCTATTACTGATATATCTCAGCAACAAAATAAATGGGCTATTCTTTCGTCTAAGGAAAAGACAAGGACTCTCTGAAACTAAAGAATTATCAAATAACTAAGAAAAAACTACTTTTTCATGAATGAATCCTCAAAGTAAGAATCATTCAGGACATACAGTTTTATTGGTAACCTGATTTTCAAGACATTTCTCTCTATTTCTACAGTCATATCACTTTTACATGAGGAAAAAGCTGCAGCATAGTAAAATATACTATTCCATTACCCTGGAACGATTTCTATCCTTCTTCTCATCTACTCTTCTGAAATGTTGTTTTTCATTTATTGGCTACTGGATTCTTGTCATGAAACACTTTAGGTCCAAATGCAGTACTTTGTAATATTAGTTTAAATTTTGAACTAAAATTATTTCAACAGATGATACAGATGCTGCACCTCTAAAAATCAATATGATATGTGCACGGTTGGAATCAGGCTGCAATTTATGAAACTCCTAGCCATTAGTTTTACAAGAAGGTATTAAAATAAAAAATAGCTTCATAGCCAGCATATGATCTCTGCTTATGAAATAGAAATATCATTTCCACTGTAGGAAGGTATATCTTTTATATTGCTTGGTTTTATGGTTAGTTTGCTACAGACAATACCCAGCCCCTGGCCCAAGGAACTGCTGGTGGGTGGGGTGATCACTCCTGTTAGTTATTTAAATCTCATTAATGTTCACACCCAGGTTTGAATCTATTCTGTTGGACTCAAATGGAAACTGGGATCATACTTGGGCATGAGAGTCCTGAAGGCCAAACTGACCCAGGTCTGGAGGAGCCTGGGTTTATTTGCCTCTGCCCCTCCTCGTTATCCAAGTGGGAATACTCTTCTCTGATTGTGCTTTTTAGTTATACCCAGCTGAACTGCCTGCATATCAGCATACGAGGAGAGAGAACAAAAGGAAATAAAGGACAAGGGCAGACTACAGTTTCATGCACAGGATTATGTTACAAAAACATCTTGAAGATTTTTATCACTGAGAATACATCAGGTTTGTCATACACAACCAGTTAAAAAACCATTCAGAATGAGAATTTCAAATAAAGATTATCTGCCACTGGGATCAGATTTTCACAGCACATCTGCAATGAAGGCATCAAAGAGCAGGGATTTGAAACAGGCCCAGCTGCTCCTATTAGTGCCACACAATGTAAAATGCAAGCAGAGAATTTCATGGTGCTGCATACTGAAATCTGACGTTTCAGCTGTTTGTTTTGGCTCTTGACCAGTATTAAGGGCTAAACTTAAATAAGGGCAGACATTGCTTTGTGCTTAATTTTTACTTTTAGATTCCTTCAGGCATCCCATCCCTCAGCTCAGGACATAATGTGTTGGTTCTTAGGAGCTTCTTCCCAGGACACACATTTCTTATGCATTGTCTAGATGTTTAGTTTTGGTCTTATCCTCCCCCTCTGGATGGCTACAATCCCAAGAAATGCTCAGCATCAAGAGCATGCTTTCAGAAGAGTTCAGCTATCACTTTGATGTCCAAATAGGTGTCCACATTTAAACACAAGAATAAAACTACAATGGATTGGGCTCCTAAGGAAATCTGCCATTTTAAAATTCCTTAAGAGAACCTGAAGTCTTGAAAATTTGGTTTTGAATTCAGGACTGAGCCCATGAAGCAAACTTCAGTATCTGTAAACTTCTGCATCTGCAATGTGATCGTAGCTACGTCATGGAACAATATAAAGAAAAACATGCCTAGAATACATTGTACAACAGTACACCAAAGGAAGTTATGAGTATGGTCTAAAAACTAAAATGAACAAAGAAACAAACACTTTAGCAGCTGTATTTCCCCAGGTCTTTCTGCAAGTTGTTTGCAAAACCAGCTAATTAACTCTTAGTACAAAAGCACACACTAAAGTTCCACTGACTTTACCTCATATTCATTCAAACGTAAATCGGAATATGCTAAATTAAAAAAGGAAGAAAAATAAAAGAGTAGTTACTACACTATTGTTAGTAGAAACTTCATGTTTTAAGAGGCACGCACTGGGGAAAGAACTGATTTGACATCTTTGTCAAAAGATCTGCAGACAGAAAAGAGCTTCTATAGAGAGCTTCTACAACAGACAAGGTACTTTTAGAGTACCCAAAGGAACCATCCCTCTAGAATGCTGGCAACTTCTTTAAAGAAAAATTCATCTTCCTTGTAAAGCCACCGAATTCAGTACATGTGTGCAGATAACAAATGCCTATGGTAGTACTGATGCTAAAGAATGGATTAATAAAATTAGAGTCTGATAAATTCAGTAACTGTGTGAAGAACAGGATAGTGGGAAATGGGAATATTCAAATAACCCCAGGCATATTCCTACCTATTAGACAAGCAAGCTTCAGATTAGTTTTTTTAGATTTGTTCAGATTTAAAGTCGTTGGATTTCAGTGGTTGAATACAAATCAAATTATTCTATGATTCTACAAATGTATGTGTTGACTTTCCTTAAAAAATGCATGCACTTGTCCAATTGTTTGACAATCCCTCACAGCAAACTTATATTTTTGAAATAAAAGCAAAGGCTATAAAATAGATTTTTCTCATTACACAGTAAAAAACCACTATTGGACAAACTGAAAACAATCATTTGACTTGTGCAATAAATAAACAGTGCCTTCTTTGTACAGTCATGATCATCAACCAGCAGACAAAACCTCCCCAAAAAAATAAGACACCTGTCACAGACGTCTTTCCTGAGAGCCTGTCACCAATGCAGATAGAGCTGCAGTCAGATCTCAACCAAAACAAGGCTCTGCAAAGGAAGGAATTGCTGTGGAGAACTTCTTTCCAAGGCAGGTAAGTCCCACTAACACAGAAACTCATGTGGCCTCAGTACAGAGAAAAAAAATGTTCAGTGGATCACAGCCAAGTAGCTGGAATTTCAGCATATCCCAAATATTTGTCATATTCCACCTTCAGAAATCTAGCTGCAGCTTTGAAATATGCCCCAGTCTTTATCTACAGTGTCAAACAAATCAGATTTTACAAGTTCATTCTGTATTCAGGTGAGGAAATGAAGTAGTTACTCAGTTATTGTAAGTACCATTTTTGACTCATGGTATTTCATTTTCTCATATATAAAATAGGGATTAAACAATGTTTCCTCTCACTCCTACCTCTCTTCTTTTGCTAAGTCAGAATGCTGTAATTTGCAGTGAAAAAGTGTCTTCCATAAGATGTACAAACAACATCAATCTCGGCTTTCTATCCTAGGATTTAGGATGATACATTATGTATCAACTTATGTGTTTATCCTGTCGTTTGATTGGATCGGATGGAGCTGACATATTTGCTTCCTTCACTTAAATTCCAACTCTAGTTTGAAAAATGATGCCATGATTTTTTTTTTCCCTTTTCACTGACAGCTGGCAGACAAATCTTGGGAGCAACAAAGAACAATTTGGGTCTAAAAGAGGACTTCAGGAACCAATGGTTCCAAAGAGCAATCTGGTTAAGAAACACTGACAGAAGCCAATGATAATTTTTTTAAAGAACATACAGTCCTATTGCAATATCAAAACTATTTAAGGAATGTAGAAATAATTCTCTCCTTTCAGTCAGAGAACTGAACAGGAAAGAACATACACAGACAATCCACAGGGATGGTTTCTACACAAGCCTTGCTACTAATGGAAGCTATATTTTTTTGTTCTCTTGCCTTCTCTTGTTCATTGAAACCACAGTTCCTGGTTATTTTGGTATTTTCATAGTTGTCAGAGTTCTCTAAGCTGAAAGGATTACATTCCAGAGACTCAAAACAAAGGAAAAAAAAGAAGCCCAGAAACAATCTTGTAATACTGGAGCCTTGACATCTTCCCACAACCTCACGAATATATGTCACAGGAGGAAATGTAATTAGTTCTGTCCTGTAATAATTCTTCCAGTTTGAAGGAAGCCTATTAGCATATCAGCAGAAAAGATATGGAAAATTTCAGAGGGTAGGGGAATAGAGCTGTTTTTTAATACCTGACTGAACCAAGTGAAGCTGTGTTGGATGGTGCAGCTGGTTCATCAAATTTTTACCAGGGGTTCTGCAATTTCAGCTTATTTTTATTACCTAGTCTTTATCCATCAGAGTTCAAGTATAAAGTGCAAGAGTCCTTGAGGCTACTTGCTTTTAGGAACAAAGAACTACTGAAAAATTCCAAGCATATCTCCCCTAACTAGGCTGGAGCACAGAGAGAATATGCTGTCTGGCCAAACACAGTATGACTGTCTGTCAGAAAACCTCATGTCTTTAGCAGCAAAGTCACCTCTCTCACATCTAATGCTGAGAAAATCCCCAGACTGCTTTTTTTTTCCTTTGAATGTTGTTACTTCCCTGTTCACCACAATTCACAGAGCATCCCCAAAGTTACTGTGCCAGGTTATATCACCAGATTTGCTCTCGTTTTTATTGCTGCTGACAATAGCCACAGAATAAAATACACATTGTCGAAGGGAGTTTTCAGCAGGTTTGTATTTACCCTCTGCTTGAACTGGTTTATATGTTTTTCCATGCACGAAGGCTAAAGGTAAAACAAAAAGTCTCACTTGTGTGCTTAAGAGAATGTGTGCTAAATCAAACCATTCCTGTGAAATATGGGTGCCTGTGCTGCTTCGCAGGAAAACACAGACAAATTTGGGTTTGTGTGTATTCAGAGTGTCACCACAGAAATAGAGTTGTGCTTTGAACATCTCAAATACCATCAAACCATAAATACCAGTCAGATTCTCAGAGACAGTATGTGAGATGCTGGTCAGAAAAAAAAAAGCAAGTCATTTAACTCAGGGAGTGACTACAGCAACTGGCACACGACACTGCACCTACGCTGCTACCTCACCTTGGGGCAGAGGAGAGCTCTGAAAAAACCATGAACTGATGCTGTGGGAGGACAAAGAGAAAAATTAAGAGATGCCCCAAGGCATAGTGCAATTTCTCAGCCCAAAAAACCCATGCAGGTGTTTTCAGGTGTGACAGAGCACACACATGGTACCCCAGACATTTCTGGTATATTCACAACAAGGTCAAACTCCACATCTAAAAATTCAGTATCAACAGTAGGCTGTCTAAAATATGGATATTGATCAGGCTCCCAGCTTGGTCCTCACTTCATACACTGAGACCCGTGCTTCTGCTGTGTTAACCTCATTTCTGTCACCTACCCCAGTCCATATTCCTGTTTGTTGGCTGGAGGCTTGAATAATTCATTTTGAAAGGACAAGATCATAACATAATTCACCTTTAAAAAGACATGAGAGTTCTGCTGGTCTGTGCAGAACTCGTGCCTTTGATGAAGAGACTGAGAGATGATGGGAAAGTCTGGCACATGCAGCTGACGACAGGAATTTTAAAAATTGCATCGAACAGAATACATCACTGAAGAAAGCTAACTGGAGAAATTACCTGTGAAAATTGACACTCCAAAGTGTCACATTTTCATGATGGAAATCAGAGCATATAGGAAGAATTTCCAGACAGCACTCCACACGGTGACGTGGGGGAAGGCTGCCATGTACCTGCCTGGGCCTTGCAAGGACAAAGGGTTTTCTGGGCTTGGCTTGGATCTGAGAGAGTTTCAGGTGCATCAGACTTCTGTTTGCTCAGTATTTCAGATGAGTTCTGCATGCACCACACAAGCTCTTTAACACTTTAGGTGCTGTAACTCTGATTGGAATAATTTTGCGTCTCTGCTGCTCAGAAATCAAACAATTCTGCCAAATCCTCTGTCTCTACACAGAGGAAATTTTTAAATGAAAACACAAGATATCTCAATGGAACGCACAGATGTACAGATGCCTCAATGCAGAGGCTATTGGCATGCCCAAGCACAACACCACAGAGCTTTTTCAAGAAGGATCTGAATCCCAAAAAGGCACAATGCAGTAGGAACAACACAGGAATGTGAATGTACTCTGCTGAAATATCTACACACTGTTAGAAATGTCTCTGGTAAAACTCTGCCACACAGACATTCTGTTGACAGTACTATTCTAGTGATTCAATATACGCAAAATCCCCAAAATAAATCCCAAAAGTCTTTGGAATTGTAAGAGTTTGAGACCTTGCCCTTACCTTGGCATACGCAAAATAACCAAACCAAACCAAACCAAAAAAAAACCCACCAAAAAAAACCCAAACCAAACTAAACCAACCAAACAAAAAAACCCAAAAAACCCAAACAAAATAAACCAAAACCCCACAACCACAAACCAAAAAAAAAAACAAAACAAAACAAAACAAAACAAAACAAAACAAAACAAAAAAACAAAAAAAAAAAAAAACCAAGCAAAAGCTCATTTGCAGATACTGTGCAGGAAGATCAAAATACTTGGCAGAGGTAGCATGCACCAAACCACAGATTTTCATTTTTAGAGAGATTACAGAGAAAGAAAGTACCAAAGTTATGGACATCACGCCATTGCCAAGACGAATGAGTGTTCCTTATATTAGAGAATTAATGGGACTAAACAATGGGTAAATGGGAATATACATCCCTTCCAAGCTTCAAAGGAACAGAACAGTATGATCCTGTTACAGAATGCCTCAAGTCAACATTCTTGTGCTGCACCTTATCTGTGGTCAAAATGTGAATTTCATTTACCAACAGTCCAGCAGTCTCTTCATTCCATTTGCATACTTTTCATTCCATTTGCTTCAGGAAGAGAATCTGCCTGTCATCTTCTTGGAAGTGTTTATACTTTTAAAAAATGGAAATAACACAGTATGTTACACAAAACCCCCTTATTTCCTCTAGAAATGGAAACACTCCTCCCTCTTGCTGTTTTGTTTAATGTTTAGAAGTTAATTGCATTAGAATAGGTCTACTTTATGCAATTCCATACTTGGAGTGTAGGATAATCAGGTTCACTAATAATTTTCTCAAGAGTTATCTGTCAGCACCCACAACTCATCATAAAACCCATTATGTCACTTCTGGCATGCCTTTCATGACTTTGGTGCCTGCCAGAGTAAAAATGAACATGAGATTATTCCATGGCTGGTCCTGGGTAAGTGGCTCCAGTGGCATCCCCTGTTAGGGGTCTGTTCAAGCTTTCAGAACTGCATGATCCCAGTCTGACGAGGATACTCTGGTGAGTGCACAGCAGGCACAAAATCATTTTCACACTGGTCAGTCACCGAATTGACTGGTTACCATCAAACACTGTGCTGAGTAACACTGAGGAAATTTATTAACAAAATAGCACATACTTTTCTGAGTGTGCGTTCCATAACAAGGAAGGAGTTTTATCTCACTTCTGGTCACATGGGAAAATCCCTTCTCTGCCACACATTCTCCATTTTAATACTTGATATTAT